>ULGR01000004.1:71217-163986 GCA_900519005.1 Yarrowia phangngaensis
TACATTATACGAAGTTATACGACATAATGAGCCACCCTGAGCCTCAGAACTCTGAGAAAATGAAGGACCTCCGCCTTGCGTGCGTCTTGGCAGTAGTGTTTCCGCATGAGAACCATAAGTTGTACCCATATTTCGTCGCTATTGCGCTCGTACCCGGGCTTCTGTAGCCATGCTTTTGGTCTCCAGAGGTTCTCGGGTCTGGACTCGCACATGCTCGTCACCATAATCCCAAAGTTAGTTTTTGGGCCCGTTCCCCATCGTAAGTGCTCCAACTCCATCTGGCACACGTGCCGGATTGGCCATAGTCGTCGTTCTTCTTGAATTCTGAGATGTAGAACTCTGAGTTGCTTGGCTCTGGCGATTACTTCCAGTTGGTCGTTGTAAGCTTTAATATGGATTTGCGCTCCTTCTGGATCTGGGGGTACCGAACGGAGTAGGGTGTGTGATATGGTCCCGGAGAGGCCGATTTAGGTCACTCAGATCCGACCTAGCTTTCTCCAATGTCGGTGACACAAAGGGTAACCAGCGCTGGTCAATCATTGCTACACAGTTTAGCCTCACTTCGGGTGGAGATTCCCTCCTTTTGTATTCGCTGTAGAATTGGAACGTTGCGTCCTTGAGAGCAGGTGTCCGCCCTTGGAAGAAACGAAGTGCTCTGGCTGCCCGTAGGGCCTTCGAAGTCCGGAACATGTCACGTAGGTTGAGACCACCCACATTTATTGTTGTGTAGATAAACTCGTTTTTGAATCTCCGTTTAGGGAGTTTCTGAGTCGGCTCTGTTGGAGAGATCGTGGTCACAGCCCGCTTGTTAATCTTATCACATGCCAACTCCATGACATCCTTGATGAAGAGGTAATCGAACTGTCTCACATAAGGGATAAGGTAATTGAGCTTGGGAAAGAAAAAGGTATTGACCAACCAGGCCTGGCTGTAATGTGGGAGGCCCCATAGTGGTAGCCTGCGAAGTTGGTCTAGGAGATCATTCTTCAGTGAACCGTAGTGTTCGTCGAGTGCTTTTTTGCCGCCGAAATGAACTCCGAGATAGCGGAAGATATCTTCCCTCCGAAGGATGCTCGGACCTTTGCCTGTAGTTGGATCTTTAGGCCAGTGTAGCTCGACTGGTTGGGTTGAGACGTTCTTATAGTGAAAAAGCCGAGGGTAAGGCTTGCTGGGATTTGGGGTCGTGGTGAAGGCTGTGGCTGGAAGGAAGTCGCTAGCCGGGGGAGGCTTGTATTCTGTTCCCCCTACTAGCTGGAGCATCGTTTTTGAGGGGTTGAGTGTTAGTCCAGAGGCCAGTTGAAACTGAATTACACTCTCTCCGACTACCTTAATGTCGTGATCATTGCCCATGCAGACCGCAATGTCATCTGCATAAGCCATGACTTTAGCTTCTGGTAGGTCGTTTCCTTCTGGGCTGCCAGGTTCCCATTCGGAAGCCCACTCCGGCCAGAAACCTTCCGACGTTACGGACCAGAGACCTCTCATTTCCTCATTAAGATGACGAATAAGGGGGTCTAGGCCAATAATGAACAGGGTGGGAGACAGAGGGCAACCTTGTCGGACTCCTTTGCGAAGATTTATGGGTTTTGTCAGGGTGCCTCTAATGTTAATCTGAGTAATTGCTGTTTCCTGTACTGCACGAATGCGTTTTATCATTTTTTCAGGGAAGCCGATATTTCTGAGGCATTGCAGGATCCAATCTTGGCTGATTGTATCATATGCTTTTCTGAAATCTAGGGCTCCAACCATCCAGCCTCCTTCATTTCCTGAGTAGGCATGATAGAAGTGGTCCATGACATCGAGGTTCTCGTAGATATGTCTGTCTGGAACAAAACCGCATTGTGAGGGGTGGATTATCTTGTCCAGCAGAGGTTGGATTCTGGTATTAATCAGATGCGTGTAGATTTTGACTTCCGTATTCATCAGGGCAATGGGTCGGTAATTGGAGATCTTCGACCTGTCGCCGGATTTGTAAAGTAGTCTAATCACTGAGGCGTTCCGTTCTGGAAGAATAGGGGCTCCCGTTTCCGCTTCATTGTAGACCTGTGTCATTAGGTTGCTCAGTTTTTCCCAACATACTTGATAGAATTTGTAGGGAATACCGTCTGGCCCAGGGGCACTGTCATGGGTGACACGTTTTATGATGTCGAAGACCTCTTCCTCTGAGAAGTGGCCTTGTAGAGCGGATCTCTGGATGTCGGTCAAGCGAAGGACTGGTAGGTGTACGTTAAAGGTATGATCTAGGCCGGCCCGATTTTATCAACAAGGCGGATTTAGCTCAGTTGGGAGAGCGCCAGACTGAAGTTGCTCTTTGGTCTAAGTAATCTGGAGGTCCTGTGTTCGATCCACAGAATTCGCATTTTTTTGGTTTTCTCTGCGAAACCAATCCCGGCCCCAAATATGGAAGTCCCAAGAGGAAAGCTGCTGTTATTCACGCGAAGAACCAAACTAAAGCATAACCTCTGAGACAACTGCTAGACTGGTTGCACCTTTGGCTGTTTAATAATACACAACTTATCATTCGATGTGTTACAGAGTGAAAAAGCTTATACAGCCACTGGTCTTCTTCTTGAATCCATGTTCTTGGTAGGATGTTTGAATAGTGTACACTATACACCTAATGCTTTTAACCCTAAACCATACCAACTTACCAATTTATATGATCCCACCAGGAGTTTTCAAACCTAATCAGACACCAGTGTAATTATGGCTAAGGACAAGAAAAAGGACAAGGAGGCCAAAAAGTTACGTGCGGCTGAAAAGGCTAAGAAGAACGCTGCCAAAGGCGAAAAAAAGGCCAAGAAAACTGCTGCGAAGCAGGGAGAAGACGATGATGATGTCGATATCGATGAACTCCTAGCCAACTATAAAAAGGAACAGGAGGCTCATGATAAAGTGACTGTCACAAATGTGGACCGCCCTAGTAAACGGATAAGTTGTGCAATGTGCACTTCGCCCGTTCATGGTAAAAAGGAGCTGTTCTTGTTTGGAGGAGAAGTTTCCAATTCTTCCTCAGGCACTTGTGTTTTTTATAATGACATGTTCTCCTACAATATTGCAACAGATCAGTGGAAAAAAATTGTGTCTGGAAATGCTCCTTTACCTCGGTCAGGCCATCAAATGATCACTCACCCCAGTGGTATCATTCTCATGTTTGGTGGAGAGTTTTCTTCTCCTAAGCAAAACACTTTTTACCATTACGGAGACACCTGGTTGTTTGATGCGGAGACTCGAGAGTGGAGCAAACTTGACCAGAAGAAAGGACCTAGTGCTAGATCTGGCCATCGGTTGACCTACTGGAAAAATTACATTTTGTTGCATGGAGGATTCCGAGACTTGTCTCAATCAACCACCTACCTTAATGATCTCTGGGCTTTTGATGTAACAACCTATAAATGGACACAAATCGATTTCCCTCCCAACCACCAGGTTCCCGAGGCCCGTTCGGGCCACTCCTTTGTTCCTAGTGCTGAAGGACCTGTGGTTTTTGGTGGCTACTCCAAAACCAAGCAGAAGGGCAAGAAACTACCAGTTGGAAAGGTCCACCAAGACGTTTGGCATCTGAAAATGAAAGCCGATATCAAGGCATCCCGTTGGGAGCGGCGAAAAAAAGGGCAGTATGCTCCTTCTCCTCGTGTTGGAGCTTCCCTAGTTCATCACCGTGGACGAGGTGTAATGTTTGGAGGCGTGTTTGACACTAGTGAGACTGAAGAGAGCTTGGAATCCACCTTTTTCAATCAGTTGTATGCCTATCAGATTGAAAGTAATCGGTGGTTTGGCTTATCTATTAGAAGTGCAAAAAAAAGAAAGGCTGCTCTCGAAAAGGCTGCTCAGGTGAGCCGAGAGGATGATCTTAAGGCCACCCTTGATAGTATCTTTAAGGAGAAACTTGTGATGGATGATGATGCAGAGGCTGGGGCTGAGGAGGAAGCCAAGGAAAAGGACTCCGATGGTGAAGAAATCGAACAAAAAGAATATCCTATTGTGAACCAGCTGCCTCATCCCCGATTTAATGCCTCCATGACTGTTTGCGATGACATGTTGTACATATTTGGAGGTTCCTGGGAACGTGGAGATCGAGAGTTCACTCTGAACTCGTTCTATGGAGTGGATCTTAACAAGTTGGATGGAGTAAAGGTGTTCTGGGAAGATCTGACAGAACTTCAAGAGGAGGACGTGGACTCCGACTACGATGAGGATGACGAAGACGAGTTTGACGATGATAATGAGGATGAAGAGGATGATGGCGAAGGAGCGGAGGGGGAGACCAGTGATGTCGAAGAAGAAGAGGACGAGGAAGATTTTAATAATAATGAGACTATTCCAGATCCCCGTCCTTGGTTACCTCATCCCAAGCCGTTTGAAGTTCTTAGAGCTTTTTACGTTCGAACTGCAGACAAGTTTTTGGAATGGGCCCTTTCTGCTGACCGAGAGGCTCGAGGTAAAGACCTCAAGAAAGTGGCGTTTGACCTGGCCGAAGACCGATTTTGGGAACGACGAGAGGAAGTACGACTTATGGAGGACCGTTTCGAGGAGATTGGTGGTGTTGCGGAAGTCATAGAGAGAGATGTCCGTGCTGGTAAAACTAGAAGGTAGTCCAAAAACAAAAATATAATAGACAGATGATTTAGAAATAAAGAATAGATAAAATACGTTAAGCTATATACAGTTTATGAGAAAAAGTAGGGGGAAACAAGAACCTGGTTGAGGTCAAGATCTCCCTTTTTAGGAGGTTCATCGATATGGAACGGTACAAGGAAATGCTTTTTCTTTTCCGCAGCGTCTCTTTCAACCATTTTAGAAATAACTTTTCCGCCCACTCGTTCGGTGACCACCTTGGTGGCGAAATAAGGCTCGAGAGGTAAGTTGTCCTCAAGGATCTTCACACAGGATGGTGTTAGAAGAGCCTTTTGTCTCTGAGCTGGAGTACCGTTAGTAAGAGTATCTTTGTACTTAAGATGCTCTTGTAGCTGATCAAAGATACTTGGGGGTTTGGAGGCATAACCTCTGCCCGCAAGCTCCTTACCAAGTTTAGACTCATCGCCCACTACAAGGTCCACACGAGAGTAGAATGAACCGTACCTGTCTTGCAATTCTTTTCGAAGATTTCCTACAATGTCCATGGAATGCAATTTGACAAATTGTTCTCGGAGCACTTTATTCATGTGAGGAACATCAGCAGCATGTGTCCAATATGAGTCGTGGACAGAGGCAAAAGAGACATCTTTATCCAGATTCAGAGCAGTCAAGAGCATGTGCGAAGCGTCCAAAGAATGTACAAAGTTTGGAGGGAACGCTTGGGCCTGCTTTCGTGAAAGAACTCCATACAGAGTGTGCGAATCCACCAGGAAAACAGATTGTAGAGCAGTATCGACCTGTCGTTTGGCAGCCTTTCGATAGGGTTGTACCACAGGGAGGCCGATGGGAGACGTCCAGATGACCGATGAAAGTGATTCACCAGTGGAGATCTCCTGAAGAGTAGCTTCAGGGCGCACGGTTTTGGTGATGTTTCGAGCACACTCAGTGAGCCAATCCTGGATGTCATGAGCGTTGGTGAAGAGTGACCGCATCGCTGAGAAGACTCGTCCGGCAAGATAGTGTGCCATTTCGTCTAGTTGGGGCACATCTCCGATTTGCTCTTTGAGCTGCGTGTGGATCTGGGCCTTGGCGCCAACAAAAGTAACACCATATACATTGGTCATGACAGTGGGTTTGACAATTTTTCGGTTGATCTTACCGACTAGCCTTTCAGCCAGGTCATTTTTCTTCTCCTTGGCATCCTGTTCCACTAGTTTGGACACAATAGTAGCAACCTCGGCATAGACATCTTGAGGCTTATCAAAGGGCGTCAAGTTGACCTGTCGTGCACCGTCGATATCTCCTCCTAAAGCAGCATAGTGTTGTAGGCCATTGCAAGAGCCGTCTTGTTGAACTGGGATGTGAGAAACGAATTTAGTGGGGTCAGGGAGTTCATAAGCGGCGACAATTTCGTGGCATGCAGCAAGAAATTGCCAAGGGTAATCCGCCTTTGTCCAGAAATCATGTCCCTCGGCCTTTGACAGGGGATCCTCCACACATTTGCGGATCAAATCCATATTCTCTTCAGTGAACCTGACTCGGTCTTCGAAATTTGCCTTGCCTGCACCATGAAGGTTGGCCATGTGAACTTTCAGCCACTTGAGACCCTCTACGCCCAGCTCCTTGCCATGCCAAAACTTGAGGAGTCCACGAGACAGATCTGAGCCCAGATGGTTGAAGTGTGGTGATAGAGGATACGCTCGGCCTCGGAAATCGACATTGTGCGGGAAATAAAGCTTCTCTCCAATATGAGCCCGTGCAATTTCTAGTTTGTAGTTAGCATCACACCGAACAGAATGGTCGGATTTTCGTTTGTTCAGGATCACTGTACATTTTTTCTTCCATTCGGTTCGAGCTGCAGGGTCATTATGTTCAGGGCATTCTGGGAGGGAGTTATCAAGGTTGACAGCAGGAATATCAAGAAAACCTTTACCTGTGTTCCACACTTGGCTCATGATATCAAAAATTTGGGCATTGACAGTCCAAGCAGTGGAACCAAGCTTGTTGAGACCTGCAAAAACTCTATCAAGATCTCCACGTTCCGAAGCTGTATCCAGGTAGGCTGTTTGCTCGGAAGACTCACGAGCTCGCATGATACTTGCCTGAGAAACAAAGTATGCACCAGTTTTCCAGCCTGTCCAAGGTCTAGGTTTAGCCAACATGGGGAGGAATTGGGGTGTGACAAACGATTCAGCAGACTCGGCAGAAATTTCGCTGTGGATCAACTTCTTTGTTAAAGACTCGTGCATTCGAACCATACCATGTCGGTGACGTTTGATGAGCTGGTAAGAATGTCCAAAAACAGGAACTAAGGCCGTGACCTCGTTACCAGTAACAGGATCCTTTGCAGTCACAGGCATTCTCGCAACCTTGATAAGAATATCTACAAGCATTGCACCCAATCTAGCTCGGCACTCCAAAGCCCATGCAGGGGTGTTATCTTCCATTTCCTCTGCGCTGATCATTTCCATGACCTTTAGCCGTCTTTTCAGTCCCGTCAATTTCTTAAGGAATGTTCTCTTCTTGCCAAACCTCTCAGACCATTGCATGCATCGATGCTCAATTTCCAAAGCTTTACCAATTGAAGTGACTAAGTTAGTGGTTTTGACACCGTTCTCGACCGACTTTCCGACGGTGGTTTGAAGTCGCATCATTTCGATGATGGTGATGATGGCCATCCTCTTGGGTTCCAACAGTGTCATGTATGGGTAGACATCAGTATGGGTATCGGATTTGGAAGCAGCTTCAATGGCCTCCTTAATCAGAGGAATCATTTGCTCTTGCCATTCAAACATGTTCTCTTGAAATCGAGCAAGCCCTGAAAACTGCTGGCTCTGCTGAGCCTGCGCAGCCCATAATTCCCCAGCAGCTTCAATTCCTCGAAGCTCCACATCTAACTGACGTGCCTCATTTAGCTTTTCAAGTCGTTTTTCAAAGTCTGCTCGGTGTTTTTCTGGCAGAGAGTTCTTTATGTTGAAAAACGAAATCTTCTTGGAAGGATCGATAAGATGTTTAGGAATTTCGTCGAAGTATGGAAGAGACTCCACAAACTGTGCCACTCGTGCGTCTCCGTCCACATGCAATAACAAGTTTTTAACAATTTCAATTCCCACGACTTTTTCTCCTTGTTTGGTATGGGTATTGATAGTTTCAGATCCTCTCAAGTTGCTTTTCAATTCTGCAATTACCTCTTCCTTTGTCTTCTTGACCTCTGTAGTTTCCTCAGCCATCAGTGAGCCTTCGAATAGCTCTTCAAACAATTCCACATAAGCCTCACCACACTGACTAAAGTCAAAGTTGTTCTCCTTCAGCACCTTAATCACCTTAGGCAAGTTCTCCAGACCGATAATTTGGATCTCTTCTACCACGAGTGCGGGATTCAGCTTGAATGGTAAGCCTCTGAACAGCAGCTCCTCCAGCTTATCCTCACCCCCATCCTCGATACACAATTTGGCGACCAGATGCGCATACATCTGTGCATCGGCACTCAAACCAAAATTATCCTCCATGCTCGTGAGCCATTTTAATGAGGCGTCAACACCGTTGGCTTTGATATATGCTTGGGCCAACTCCCGAGCACACATTCTCATTCTGTCAGGTCGCCAGATCTTTGCGTGGCCCAGATTGGCTAGAAATGACTCGGCTCGTGAAATCTGTCCTGCCTTGATAGCTGCGTCAATGAGTCCCCACAAGTTATTGTCGATTTTCATTTGTGAAGGAGTAGCATATATGTCATCGTTTGGTGATGACCAAGAGTCGGCGGATCCAGGGAGCTCAGAGTCTACGGCTCGTGAAAAGAGAGAGCCAGACTGTCTATCCCTTACTCCCAGTCGCAAAGGTTTAGGTAAATCCATTTGAAATGCTCTCAAGTTGGCCTTTTGTAGTACCTTGAGGCGGTCTAGCTCCTTAGGCGGCTTCATTGACGGCCTCGTCATTTGCTTGGTATATGATTCCAACAAAGACAAGTCTGAAAAATCCACTGGTTCCAAAAATGTGTCAGTAGCCACTCCTCGAGGGGAGACGGTTTGACGTAACCCCACGATTGGCCGGCTGGCCTTTGTGTGAATTTTTCTCAGTCCTCTTAGCACTATGTTAGTTATCACATTGAACTGTTGATTATTGCTCCACCATACTCACTAATAAATAAGTTAGCAAATCCTCCCCTCTATCGTCGCAAATGTACTGTTGAGAAAATGTTCCCAACTATTATTCACACGACTAGAAAACCTTGTGCGTTGGAAAACTTTTTTCCTATGTTTTTTTCACCATTTTAACTTTGTCAATTTTTCTCTCATGCAGTATCGTGTGGCCTTATCTGACATAAGGAAATGAGGTCTTGAAGCATACTCGAGAGGCTAGAAAAACGATACTTTGCTATCGTGTGAAGAGAGGGTTAATTTGATGCTTAAAATTCGAAACTCATTCATAGTCCAGACTTTTAAGCCATAGTTATTACCACCTAGCAAAGCAGTTGTGAATTTCCTATCAAAATAAAGTTCGGTCGGTAAAATGTGTGTCAAATTCTCTAACCTCGATACAATCTATACTATAGATGTTAACTAGAAATTATTAAACACAAAGCCAGCTCGGATATATCAGAGTGGGGATAGAAGGCATTACGACGTATTGAGTGGGTACTGGTGGAGATTGGTTTCTGACTGGTATTCAACGGACATTGCTTGTCAATGGTCAAGCTGGATTCTTTCAGGTACCATACACTAACTCCTGATAAGTCTTTTTCCCCTTCCTATTCCTTTTAATCGCTCGAGCACTATGATTCATTTGTCTAGTGGCTTACTAGCATATACTGCATATTACCTAATCTCACTCTCCCAAAAGGTAAAGGTAAAATAAACATACAGCCCACAAGTTTGACTTCAACAAAGGGGTTTTTTCCTCTTTACCACAAGACAACTAGACCAAGCAAGAGGGCGAAATACTTCGGAAAAAAGCACACAAATCAGACCTCTAGCATCGACTCGACCACTAAAAGTACCCTCAATCCTTTACCTTATTAATCATCAATCTTTTTGTCGTCTTACTGCATAACCACAGACATGGGTTCCGTAGTACCTCTCAGCTCCCCTTCGTGGGATCTCAACCTATCAGCAGGTCAAAATCTCTTGGGCCATGGTTCTCCAACTCCAACCCCATCTCGAAAACGACGACTTTCGCTTTCGCCTGATCTTCCTGATCAGATGGAACATGAGTCCCTGTCTCCGTTCAAACCCCGCCACTCATCTCCATTTAACAACAAGCGAGTTAGGGTTGTCAAGCAACTACAATCTCGTCCCCTTCCCATGAGCAGACTGTTATCTTCTCTAGACCAGAAAACTTTAGTTTCTCTATTAGAAGGAGTATGTGCCCAGGATGACAGATTGGCAAGACAGGTATTGGATGTTACCCCCAAACCATCTGTGTCCTCAGCCATCGACGTGTTATCCCGGTCTCTGGACAATGTTTTTGCGCTGTTCCCTTACAAAGGTGACCATCAAAATGACTATGCGTACTGTCGAGTACGCCCTGCCCTAGAGGAGTTCTGCTCAGAGCTCAGCGACTATCTGGCGCATTTCTTGCCACCCAATGAGGCTCAAGTGTCCAACTCTTTTGCATTCCTTGACCAGACAACCTCGTTGGTCCATCGCATGCCCCAATGGGCCAACCCAGCAAACAACAGACTCAAAGAAGAGATCTATGAGCATATGGATGTTGCGTGGAGTATGGTATGCGAAGAAGCTGCAAAAAGACAGAGAGGCTCACTGGCCATGTCCGGGTTTGGCAACTGGCTTGTCAGGCTCGAAAAACATAATGAGCTCTCGGGAGGCAGGCTCAAAGCCAGTCTGCATATGCTCAAAGAAATGCTCGACGAACAAGGGTACCGTCCTCCAAACCCCTTTTCTTCTTTCAACGGTAGCCATCTATTCACGGCGTAACCGAAGAAGGAGTTGATTATTTATTGCATTAGTTGGTCAAGTAGATAAAAAGAATACATTTATTGCGTGATACACTCTGATAGTTTCAAGTAGTTTTTTTACCATAATAAAGTCCCAGTAGTCATCCTAGGCTACGTATATGGTGGTAAATGACCTCTCAAGAGTTACACAAAGTTTGGAGAACAATTGTGACTGATTTTCACAAGCACGTCCACATATTTATAGGTCCACATATTTATAGGCGGGCAGAATGTATTCCGATACGATTCTAAACGATTCATGGTATACTGTTTGAAGTAATTCCCATGGCCAATTACTCCTAATAAATATTCCCCATGACGTCATGGAATATTGAATCTATCAGTGAGCAAGGTGTTGCCATTCTGATCCTTTCTTTGAAAGACTTCAGCCTACATCAACAGCAGTAGGAGTACACATATGTGCTCCTACTAACACCCCTTTACTCTCAACGATGCTTACGTTGATTCATAGGCTCAATACTGTATACTTGCTCTGACTCTCGACATACCACATAGCAGCATTCTCTAAAATAAACATGGTTTGTTTCTGATCTTGGAAGTTTTTCAATTACCAACGCTAGCAACTGACTCAACAATTGTTTTTGTTCTGGATCATTACAGCTTCAGCTTGTTCGATTTCGCCTCATATTTTGTATGCTCGCTCACTACAATATTACCAACACATTTATCAATGAGTTGGCTAAGAACAACTAAAAATTAAATAAAAATTAAATAAAAATTAAACGATACCACGTCACAAGTGGCACTCATCATTTGGTGCTCATTAATGGGAGTGCCTAGAAGTCTTGAGCGTTGTAACTTCACTACTTTGCAAACTGAAATCATATAGATTACGTAAATATATGTTCGATGGCACCTAGCACCAGAATCAGATCCTCACGCTGTTTCTGGTCTTCGTCCCGAACAAGAAGACGAGCCTGGCGTGATGAAATTGTCTGGGTGGCGTTTGTATTGTTGGTGGTGATTACGGGTTCTCTATCCTCCGACACGTGGAGCATCTTTATGTTATCGCCAGCTTCCGCAACAATAGACTCTGTCAGATCATAGGTTTTGTCATCGATACCAGCAATCTTGTCCATGATCTTGGCAAAGGTGCGATACAGCCCTCGTGAAAATTTGCTGGACTGGTCTTCGTCGTCCTTGTACCTGTCAATATGGGTTCGCAACAAGATTTCGTCATCGTTGTTAGGGTTGAAGACATAGTCATACTCTTCGTCGTCACTATCATAATTGTCGGTAGCATCAATGAAAAACGTCGAGGTCTGGTTTCCTTGGGCATCAGTAGGCTCATCAGCTCCTGGTGTTCTCAGGAAGACATTGTTGTGGATGGGGTAGTCGTCTAGCACATTCTGGTCAAGATTAAGGGCCAACCGGGAGTGAATCCGTGAGTGAGGAGCTCTCGAATTGGCTCGCGAGTTAGTCCTTGAGTTTGCTCTTGAGTTGGCCCGACTTTCCGACCGTGGACCTCGGCTTGGAGACCTCGTGTGAACAGCCAGAGGAGCTGGGTGGACGTCTACGCTAAGCTCCATGTGTTCGCCGCTTGCCACACGCCATAGACCACCCTCAACTCCCTCGGAGTATTCGCGCGACATTTTCTGGCCCGTTCTGATACCCGTTCGTAACAGGTTGGGAAGCTTGTCTACAGACGAATGTCTGTGCAACAACTCGCCATTTTCCCGCTCAGCTAAATGCAAGATTGATACTGATCGGCGGGGTTTGTTTCCCACCCCAGAATCCTTCGTCTTCAGGGACGATGACGACTTTTCTCGATGCATTGTTGAGAGTGCACTGAATAGAAGGTGAGCTGACGCCTCTAGCCACTTTAAGAAACACCAGAAGCTTATCTTGGTGGGGCATGCATGTGAGGGCGTATGAGGCAGGAATGAACAAGTTTGGCAGAGAAAATTGTGATGTGTGCTCTATGTTATTTTATTGATAATCAGGGAACTATATCTGGATTCTCTTTTCCCTTCTCCTCTGGCTAGTATCGTCGCCGATCTGTCGTATTCCATGCATGGCATAAATTGCGGGGTAATGCGAGATTTTTCAGGTGAAAAAATGCTGCATAGAATGTGTTAAACATAATTGCCTTTCCATAGTGACTATCAAATGAAACGTGGCGAGGATGGGATTGTAAGTTAAGAACATTTTATTCTTTCCGCTATTGCTCTTATTATTTTTGTTAACGCCAAGCTAAACCATCCATGATGGAAAGGCATGGTAATAAGGGCGGCGTACTACTGTATAGAGCCTGATCAACGCACAGTATGACTTTTATCATTTTTACCTGCAACATCAGCCATTCTCTGGGTATCGTAGGTCACCCCATTAACATATTATCGTCTCGCGTTTTCTCTACAAAGGACTCTGTATATGGGCTTTTCTTTGTACCTTTGTCTGCTACATCACTTCAGATTATACTAGAATCTTTTACTCTGTGTCATCAGAATTATTAAAAGGTCTCCGATATAAGAAAATACTGTGGTTAAACAGCACTAAAGTCGTTTATGGTCTACAGACACAGCGAATAGGGTAGATTTGATTTTCCGGGCCAGCCAAATGGCAAACCACCCTGGTAGAATTTTGGATTGCTTAAATATTAGTATTCAAATAGATGTCTAGGGTCTGTCTGAGTCAGGATTGGCAACACGCAAAATCTTTCGGGAATAATCCTGCTCATCAGCTATGGAGCCCTCGCTTAGACGGCGCTGGTTAATGAGCGCAGGGTTGAGTCGTTGGTCAACAGGCACAAACGCGGAAGTGCTGTTTTGGCTGAAGTTCATCTTGTCTTCAGCAGCGGTGATAAAGGGGTCGTCGGTGAATCCATATCTGTCTGATGCTTGGTTCTGATAAGCGTACGCCATTCTTCGTCTTCGAAGAATAAAAAATGCTGCTCCAACTAGTGCGAGTCCTCCAATAACGCCGATCACGATTCCAGCAATCGCTCCCCCCGATATACCTCCAGAGTCTTTTTCTTTGCTGTTGTCATCTTTCCCCGACTGAGAATCCGAGGTCGAGCTCGGTCCAGAGGTAGATGTAGTTTTCGTTGGTGAAGAAGAGGAAGCAGAGTTTGGAGAACCTGAAGTGGAAGTCGTGGAAACGTGCGAAGACGAAGATGTGGCATCGCTTGGGCCAGCACTTGAGGTTTTTGAAGGTGAGGCAGTAGAAGAGCTTAAGGCTGTGGCAGAAGCAGACGCCTTATCCGTGGAATAAGAGTTGACCACAGGTGATCCATCAGTATTTGTGGTCTGGAAGAAATTGAAAAACTTGTCGCCATCTGACATACCTCCACAAGTCTCGTCTGGGTAGCCTGGGCAAGGGATGTTGCACTGTCCTGAAGATGCTTTCAAGTTGGAGGATGGTACGGAGTCACCGCACCAGCAGGACTTGCTGTTGATTACAAAGATGGCTTTGCCCTGCTTGCGGCATTCATCATTACATGTTTTGGAAGACATGAAATTAGAAGATAACGCGTCATTCATGTCTGAAGTGGAGGCCTCGAAGCATCCTAGCCCGATTCCGTCGGCCAGAACCATGCTGGCGAGAGGTAGGAGCCATATGAAATGCATTGGTTGTGAGTAACAGAGTGTTAGTTTGGTGGTTCTATGAGTGCTGTGCGACACGTTGGGTGAGTGCAAGTGAGTGAGTGACAAGAAGTAGGTTGATTAGATTTCTATCGTTAGTCGTGCCAGGAGGCGTTTGTCGTGAATTATTGTGGCAGCGTTTCGGTAACACCTGGCACGAAGGAGATACAGGTAGGATGTGTGCGACTATAGAAGTAAGGTGAGAGTTGAAACTCTAATCGCGAGTGACTTCGGGGGGTGTTTGTGGAGGAGGAGAGAAAAGGGTTGAAAACGGGCAACTGGCTATGGAAATCTCGTTCCATTCAACTCTCCTAGACCTTACAAAGTAAATGTATTCAAATACTTTGCTTATTTCTAGTCTTGTGCTACATAGTGTTGAGTGCAACAGTACCTTGAAAAGTATTTTTAGCGTTGCACGAAACTAAATCTTCTCTTCTAAGTGGGTGGTGAAACACACTTTACACCAAACAACGTGCCAAAGCCACATACAGCGTGGTTGTCCTGGTAACTGCACCAAAGTACACGAACAGTTACACGCCCCACTCTTCACAGCCACTCTGAACAATAGCCGATTATACCATTCAAGCGTGTACATACGCTTTGGTGTACGCGCAGTGTCATGTGACTTAATCTATTAATCTGACTATGTCATTTTTAGTTATGCATAGGTGTCATTTTTAGATCAATGTAGCTCTCAAGTCTAGGTGAGTATATGAGTTTGTAAAATTCCATCTACCTATTACCAATACAGTTATGGCATAATAACTGCTTGTGAACAAGGGATGCTATAATATTATAGTTAAAAAGATAATAATTGAGTTTGGTGGAGAGAACAAACAGAAGCACTTCTGCTTGAGAAGGAGTTACTTTTAAAGATGCTAACCCGGTTTTAGACTGTAAGTATTTGAGCACTGTGTAAGCAAGCGATATTTATGTCATTGATCGTAATCTTCGTGTTTTTTTTCAATTTGATCAAACCTAAACTCTGTCTTCAAACTCTAAATTATTACCTACATTCTCCATCTCCCCTACTTGAACTCTATTCGAGCCAGAGCCTTTTGACTACATGGAGGTGGGAGAATGCTTTGATTGTCCATATATCCAGGGGAGTAAGACTATGTAGATGGTTTAAATAAATCCGATTCACTGATAGGGTAGTTTTCATTCGTGTTAGTATGCACGCTGCAAAGCAATAGACGAGATCAATGACACTGATAACAGATATAGTGGTCTTGCATACAATGTGTTTTGGAGAAAATATACAGGCCGTGTTTCAGTTATGCTTCTTAGACGTTCACACATGTAACTACGAATATGCAAGTTTGATACTATGTGCATGACGATGTAAGATCTAGAAAATCGCAGTGGCTATAACGAGCTATGTTCATCTGGGAGGGCTCCCGTCTTTGGTCGCTCTTGAGTTGATCAGTTGCTCTTACAGCTATTTCTAGCCTCGATACGATTCTTCTAGTTTTAGGTTGGGAAACTCGAATTGTCCTGTAGATCATGGTCATTATGCAAAAAATACTAACACGAGAGATCTGTAAAAGATGATGAATGGTAAATGGTGGGTCAACATGAGACTAAGATCTTGTTAAAAATGTTAAACAGTTACAAATCCCACTTGGTACAGCATGTTTGTCCAGTATACCATCTTGGCATTAATCGGATGGTCAGATATGAATAGACTTGGAAAAAGGTATTATGATCCTAGAAACGTCCCACTTGTCAAGGTGAGATGAACTATTATCATTCCCGTAAATTCATGTTTCGTCACCAGCTATGCATAATTTATTGTTACAATCTACAGCATACTGGCCTTAATATTCCGAAGGTGCTGGAGATTTGCTTCAGAATCACGAATAGCATCATCCAGTTCAGCTACACTCAAATCTCCAGGTTCTTTGGGGGATTCACTGAAGTCAACCATCTTGGGGTTGGCGCCCTCAAACGGGACAAAGAAATGACCTGGCGTTCGCTTACTCTTGCCTACCCGTTCATCGATCCAACTCCAAAGCTCATACTCTTCCTCCATGACAAACATTTCTAGCTTCTTAGCATCAGATAAGCCAGTGAAGTCAAACTTGTGATGGGTCGTGCGGTTTCCCCCTCGAAAAAGACCAATGGCGAACCACAAGAACAAAATGCCTCCAAGAATGCCAAAAAGCAATGGCAAGGGAAACGAGCCCAAAACAGGAATTTGGCTCCATGACTCGGCAAATTGATGCAGAGTTCCACCAACGCTGGCTGATGGAGAAGATGAGTCTGGAGATTCTGTCGTTTCGGACTTGGTACTGGCAGCCTTGCGGCCAGCTTTGTTCTTCTGGGACTTTTTGGACGTTGTCGCTCCACTTTTAGCCGTTTTTGCAGAAGAGCCTTTAGCATTTTCGTTAAGAAATGGTACGAGGTCATTGGCAAATGCCTGTTGACCTTCGTTACCTCCTTTTTCAATAGCACTCTTAATCCATGATTTGCCCGTCCAGTCAAACCAGCATGATATGACGAGTTGGGTCTGGTTGCTTTTGGCCCAAGACAGAATGAATCGAGTCTTGGTGGTAAATGCATTTCCAGATGGCACGTCATGGTTACTGGTAGTGGTAACAACATTGATTGACTCCCATTCGTCCCAGGATTCCACTGTGTCTACACATTGACATTTGGTCTGTTTGGGACCTAGAGAGTTATTGAGAGGCTTCATGTAGTTGTACTCTCGCTTTTTGGGCTCGATGCAAGACTTGATTGGAGACACGTCCCAGCATTTCTGGCTATCTTTGAGGAAGGCAGTCATTAAATTTTCTTTTCCAAACAGCATATTAGCCACTACTCCGAGAGGGGCCTTCACAACCTCTCTACATAATAATTTCTCTCCCTTTGATTCGGGGTCGTAGCTAGAAGAGGTAGCCGTATGAGTTTCGGGACCCAGATTCGATACGCTCCATTTAGCATCTGATCCCTTTGAGGATGTATCGGCATCTCCGGCTGAAGATGACGTTGCTGAGGAAACTGATTCGTTATCAGAAATTCCGGAATCGAGTTCGCCGTCGTCAGAGTCACCTTCAGATTCATCACTTCCTGCGACGCCCTGGGCGTTTTGTTTCCAGATAGAATTCATGAAGGCGAAAGTAGCGTCGCGAGAAATAAAAGAGGCGTATACGTAAGTAGAGTGGAGGGTTTGGATTACAATGCCGTTGGGGAAGAGTCCAGCAGTGGTTTTCTTTTCAAAGGAGACAATTTCGTCAAATGCAATCACGTGGTGTGTCTGCCAGCCGAGAATGTTAGCAAAAAAGCAAATGTGTCGTTCAGACACAAACATACGACCCTGGACAAGGATCTCTCGGGAGTATGCGCAACTAAAGTCGTCAAGAAGAAAGTCGTCTTCGGGGACCGATTTGAAATGAGAATGGAACTCTTCGTTTCTCTTTTTAGACGCGTAAGCGAATCCTGTAATTGAGGTTGCTGAGGTAGTGGGGTTGATACTTGGTGACTCACTGGAGTGGTCGCCGCTTCCTGAGCCTGATCTTTTTCTGGTTCCGGATTTAACCAATCTGGGGGGACGTAACCGTTTTACTAGACCGTCTTCTTCGGGATCAATAAGCTCGGATTTGACCTTGTCTAAGATCCTTCCAGGAAGTGCCAGTGAAGGTGTGAGCGATCGCCTTTGTTCAGATGATTCCGTGCCTGCTCTTGATCGAGTAGGTGTGGCGCTTCTTTTTGTGGACCCTGTATTTGCTCGTGAACGAGAAAGTCCTAATTGAGCTAACGACAGATCTCCTTGGCCAAGGGTGGAGATTGGTGAGCTGGTCTGAGCTGAGGAGTTTGTGTCGGTGGCGTGGGTGTTAGTGTTGGCGAGGGCGTGGCCGTTAGTTTGAGTGTTAGCGTTAGCGTTGGGATGAGGTGAATTTAAAGGATTGTTATCAGCAGAATCAGAAACGGAACTCTTCTTATCCTGTTGCCTTTCGGCACCGTTCATAATATTGTTGGCCGCTTGATGGGCTGCGGAAAGCACAGTGGATATAAACGACGGGTCTTGCAGCCGGTCGTCAGGGGAGAGTGTGGGATTGTCGAGGGGAAGTTGATTTGCAACAATGGCCATAACACAAACCTCGGAACTGTCTGGTGTGTCACAAGATGATTGTGGCGAGTTGATATCCTGAGAGCAAGCTGGCAAGGTTAGGTAAGGTTATTCTTGATATTGCTTGCCATTCATGCAAGGTAACAGTGGGTGCATGCGGATAGTGAGCAACGAGGGTGGGAGACACCCGAAGAGTAGAGCTATATGTCTAAGAGACATCGATCACGATTTTTAATAATAGTAAATCATCTTCGACCATTTTCGACCCCCCAATTGTCCATTAAACGCTTGCGATGGGAATTTCATCGACTAGTGTCCCTGAAAGCCTAATCGTGCACATTCCATGTACCCTTGGCATGTCAGCTGCAGAGAATCGAGGAGATATATGGGATCCGACTGGTTGTTACTGGCGCACTCTTTATCAAGATAGAAATTTTTACTTAATTCTTCCTGTACCTTGAGTTTAGCTATGGTCGTTTGTTTGGTGATATGCACAGCAGGATCGAATACACTTCTAGTGCTGACTGTTGAGATTCTGTACATTGGTGGGTAGCCATTGCTTTTTTCGGAGTTTAGCATAGGTCGATCAGTGGAGCGAGATAGTGTTAAATTGAATCTAATCGGTTCTAAGTAGCAAGCCTGATAATTGGGGAGAATGCCAAGGTATATAACAGGCTACTTTATTTTTTTCCCCACCTCTCATTCAAAGAAACTTTCTCTGAAACAGTACAAATTAAGAGATTAAGAGTGCTGGTAACTTAGATACCAACAGTAGAAAAACTAAGGCTGGTATAGGTAACTGAATCATTAAAATAGGAGGACTCCTGAAATTTCCTTACCAACAGTTTCTTCAGACACATATCTCTTGGAAGTGTTTTCTCATGCTGTACGTGGATGATCTTCAGTTCAGCGAAAAATGTGACGATAACAAATTAAGATGCATATATCAATTAATTCTCATGTCGCATTTCCTATACTATTTTCAGGTTACAAATCCAGTGATTGCCACTGCTTTAAAAAAAAATAGCATTAACCCTGTGTAGTTTAATAACACCTCGGTGGTTTTTTTAGCGAAAGATGAATAAAAAAGAAAGATATATTGTAGTAATTTAGAAACACTCATTAGCAAAAATCACATCAATATTTCGCAATCTTCAACACCTTTTTCCATGTTGGGACGCATGTTGGACACTCTAAATAGAGGTTGTATAGTTTACACAACCCTCAACTTTCTTGAAGGCCAAACGTCCATCTCAATAAATAATGTAATTTTCTTTCAAGTCTGTGGAAATCCCTATTACAAAATCAGGCCAATTTCGGAAAAACAGCTGTCCAGAGACTCCATTTGCATACCGTGCATGGTAAATGCGCAACAACTACATCCACCCTGTATGCAGCTCATGCAAGGTAGCTGTACAGAACAACTTTATATGATTCCTCTAAACTGTCCCTCTGCTCCCTAACAACCACACAAATGCTAAGAGGTTACCAACAAAGCTAATAAAATAAGTAAACATTTATTCTCATAGTAATAAGCAACTGAAAATTTAAACCTCGAACCTATTATGTTTCGATATGTCCAAGTAGTTTGTCCAGAACTAAAACGGAATGGCATTCAGATTCAAGGCAAAAACGGTTTGGTGAAGCACACTGGGTAACTTCTAATATACCGAATTACTGGAGAAAAGGAAGCACACTGCCTAATTTCGTTGAGCTGTGTCTTGGAACTGCGTTGTCTCATATTTCATATACCCAATTAAAGATATAAGGAGATATGCATGACGTATCAAAGTTTGGCATACAAGGCACCAGCTAGTGTAATGAGAACGCCTTCTTGCTCTTACCAAAACGGTCCTATTAGGTCCCCTAACAAAGTGGTGACACAAATGATAATATTCACTCACTGCAATCAAATATACCCCTCTTTTCCCTAACCATAACAACTCCAACGGTTTGAACTCAGCCTGCCCCTGTCCCCCCACTAATTTACCGTTTCCAAATTGACGAACTTAAACATATGTGTATTCCGGCTGGGTATGGGTACAGGATAATACATATATGCACATAGGGAAATCAGCTGACGTGAACGAATAGCTCATGACCGGTTTGTAGCCGATACTGCATAAAGGGACTCTTGAAGGTGCACCTATCGTTTCCATTTTTACAAGCTTCAGGGGCTTCCCTTCCAACCGAGGTCCTCTAGCTTCTCGAAAACCAGCTCACTCATTGATCTCAATTTTTGTCCTGTTTCGTAAACATGCAGATTCAGACATTCTTTTAGGTTTAAGGAAGAGCCTCCCCAACCCTTCAATTGCCCGAATATTTCAGAAGTGGCCAATTGAAGTAATGAGCTGAAAGCTAATCCTTACAGCTCAATTACTGGACCAATGTACTTTTATTTGCTCAAATGTGATTCTCTTCGCCGATTTTCTCCATTCTGGCAGCTCCCTTGAGCCGGTAAATATGCATCAAGCATATGTATGGAGAGCTTATTTTGAATAGCCCCACAAATTTCGAAGTAGAGTTGAGAACTCTAATCTAATGATTTGTATGAGAAGATGTTGAACAAATGGTGAAGGATTGCAAAATTTGTCACAAATAATTCAGGCTTTGGTTGAAGAACGTCTTCTATGTCACTTGAATATTCCATCTTTGGGTTAATTTCATTTCCAGCTTTCCTATCAACCATTGCTGTTGTTCTTCCGATGATCCGACTTGCGCTGATACTTCATGCACCCCACTTGGAGATGGGGCTAAATAGATGAGCAGCCGAGAGGAATATAAATATGCTGAGTGATTGCTCATATCAATCATCAACCAACTATCTCTTCTCACTCATCATAAAAAACAAATGTCTATCCCCAAAACTCAGAAAGCCGTTATCTTCGAGACCTCTGGTGGTCCTCTCATGTACAAGGACATTCCTGTTCCTGTTCCTGCTGACGATGAGATTCTCGTTAACGTCAAATATTCTGGTGTGTGCCATACTGACCTTCACGCCTGGAAGGGAGACTGGCCTCTAGCCACCAAGCTTCCCCTTGTTGGAGGTCACGAAGGTGCCGGAATTGTTGTTGCCAAGGGCAAGAACGTCACCACTTTCGAAATTGGTGATTACGCTGGTATTAAGTGGATCAACAAGGCTTGTTACACCTGTGAGTTCTGCCAGGTTGCTGCTGAACCTAACTGCCCCAATGCTACCATGTCTGGCTACACCCATGATGGCTCCTTCCAGCAGTACGCCACTGCCAACGCTGTTCAGGCTGCTCATATTCCCAAGAACTGTGATCTTGCTCAAGTTGCTCCTATTCTCTGTGCAGGTATTACTGTATACAAGGCTCTGAAGACAGCTGGCCTCAAGGCTGGTGAGTGGGCTGCTATTACTGGCGCTGGAGGAGGTCTCGGTACTCTTGCTGTTCAGTACGCTAAGGCAATGGGCTATCGAGTACTAGCTATTGACTCTGGCGATGAGAAGGAGAAAATGTGTAAGGAGTTGGGCGCCGAAGTCTTCATTGACTTTGCCAAGTCCAAGGACCTTGTTAAGGATGTCCAGGACGCCACCAAGGGCGGCCCTCATGGTGTCATCAACGTCTCCGTCTCTGAGTTTGCTGTGAACCAGTCTGTCGAGTATGTTCGAACACTCGGAACTGTTGTCCTTGTTGGCTTACCTGCAGGTGCCGTTTGCAAGTCTCCTATCTTCCAGCAGGTGGCTCGATCTATCCAGATCAAGGGCTCCTACGTTGGTAACCGAGCTGACTCTCAGGAGGCTATTGAGTTCTTTGCCCGAGGACTCGTTAAGTCCCCTATCATCATTGTTGGTCTTTCTGAGTTGGAGAAGGTCTACGAACTCATGGAGCAGGGCAAGATTGCTGGACGATACGTCCTTGACACCTCCAAGTGATCCGCTTGAGTTATGATTTATGAACGTGTATGTAGTATTATTTATGGTGACGAGAAATATCTGTGCTGGTAGTTCCTGATTGGATGGTAGATCTTTAAAACTGTGAGATGTCATTTTCCTGATAAATTCGTTGGAGTCGAGCAGCTTTTATTTTATTTTCTGTTGTAAAAGGTAAAAATCTACTCATTTCTGAAGTGTATTTTGTAATCCCTGATTATGTAATTTTTGCTCAAATAGCTCAACAGACCTGATTCGAATAATGGGAGTTTTTCGCATACATTCAATTGACTATAACATAAGTATGAAATGGTTTTTTTTTCTCATACATTCAATTGACTATAACATAAATATGAAATAATTCTAAGTAATTGAAGTAAGTCTACTAGTAGATTGATTTTTTTTTTTTCTCATACATTCAATTGACTATAACATAAATATGAAATAATTCTAAGTAATTGATGCGTCTAAAATGACTCAAATTTCAAATTAAAAAATACCGCATATTTTTTCCTAATAAGTTGGTCCTATGGCACAGCGGTAGCGCGTGAGATTGCAAATCTTAAGGTCCCGAGTTCGAATCTCGGTGGGACCTCTTTTTGTTACATTTACTATTTTTGAATAGAATAACAGTTAGAGTCATAGATTGTTCTTTTCGTTTAATGGAGTAACCAAGGAGCAGAAAATAACAACTTGAAACAATAGATAGTTTACAAGATGACTGAAATTTCATTACACGATTGTATAAGGAAAGTAGCACAATACACAGATAGTACACCATCACGTTACTGCAATATTAAGGCTAAATATCCATGAAGCAACGTGTAAAGCAAATGGAATCGTGTTGCTCCCCAGCAAAGTTCATCACGTGACCACTGGCCACCTAACGTTTAACTTACTTAGGATCAACTCTGAAACCACCATGTCAGAACCATCTAGGTTGCGGTCGTTTGATGCATTCCCCAAGGTCGGAAACGCGTATAGACGTCAGTCATCACGTGGTGGTCTGGCTACCTTGGTTATAGGTGCTCTGTGCTTTTATTTTCTCTGCTCAGAACTACATGGTTATACTTCTGGCCATGAAGAGCACTTTTTCACAGTGACAAAAGAGCTGGCCGAAACTATTCAGTTGAATATTGATATTACCGTGGCAATGCCGTGTAACACGCTCAAGGTTATTGCTCAAGATTTCTCAGAAGACACTTTTTTTGCACATGAGCGACTCGCCATGGAAGGGCTTACTTACGATTTTGGCACTGATCGAATGCAGCAGGAGATTCATAGCAATAAGGCATATGAAATGAACCGGAGAACGCTCAAGCCCGGTAAATTTAATAAAAGGCGCACAGGATCTTTCTCTACGGACCCACATTGCCGAGTTTCAGGATCCGTGCCAATTAACCATGTGGAGGGAGCTCTACAACTTTTCCATTTACCACCTAATCAGAATTTCTTCAATCCCATGAAAGTTCCAGAGGAGCTGAATCTCACACATGCTATTCATGAGTTATCATTTGGAGAGTACTTCCCTAAAGTGCTTAATCCACTGGATGGTGTGAGCACTATAACTGAAGAACCGCTGATGTTTTACCAGTATTTTTTGTCGGCTGTGCCTGTGGAATATTCGTCTGGAAACAACGTGATTCATACCTATCAGTATGCAGTTAAAAAGCAGACAACAAATCTGCGAGTGCATTATGTCGGTCGACCAGCAATTATTTTTCATTATAACTATGAGCCAGTTATGCTCAAAATCAACGACACCCATGAAACTCTGACTGTTTTCGTGATTAAGCTGTTGTCAATTCTTGGAGGCTTTGTGGTATGTGGTGCATGGCTAGTGCGAGGAGGAGAGAAGGTGTATCAAAAGATTATGGGACGAAAACTAAACTACACCTCTTTGACATCGGGTGGACTATTGGATAGATAGATAGATGTCGAGCCAGAGGAAGTCATTTAGCGGTCTACGAATCCTTCTGGAGTATCATACCACTTTGCTTGCTTCTCTGCTAACCTGTGGGCAACCCATTAGGTGGATGGATGGTTTAGAGACGATCTAGAGACCACATGCTATCTAAGTCATAGTGCTGTGGGGTTGTCATTTCATGTAGTTCGTATGTACAATCTAAACGCTATTTTAATAAGACTCGATCAGATGCTGCAACAATCTTGCAGCATTGATGGGACTCTTTTTCCACGCCTTGGATACCCCACCACCTTGTTTGGGACTGTCCATCAGTAGTGGGGCAAAGACGTCGAGTGCCACTTTCAATGTCATGACCTTGCGATCCACCAAAAGACGAATGAAAGAACAAATGTAGATCATTACGTTCGCGTTGACGTTAGGAACCCCCTCTAGAATGTGAGTGGCCACCTCAGCTATGTTGTCCATACCACCTCCTAGGAAAGGGATAATTCTGCTAGAAGATGACACAAATGCTGTTTCTGGCACAGACAAATAGACATATTCAGGGATGATTCTTTGAGAAAGGGATGCTAGTAGTAGATGTAGTTGAGACGCCACTGACTGAGGTCCTAACGGGTTTTCATCCAGAGTCTCGATGTCAAACGGAGCTCCTGTGTCCAGCCATTCTCGAATATCCATTTCCAGGTGTGGATCACCAGGAGAAGTAAACATTCCACTTAGGTCTGGCGAATCCAGAGACTTGTCAACCACACACCACAGGTAGTCAACGCATTTCCAAATCTCCTGGGGCATGTTGCTCACAACTTGGCCGTTATCTGCCAGCCCATTTCTAGCTCCATTTGGAAGTCTTGAAAGGGTGTCTAGATCAGAACCGAAACATGAGGGCATAATGTCATAGCCCGCATCAACGAAAATGTCCTTGGAATCTTTAATGTGAATAATCGCAAATGAGTCACAGGACGGTGCACCAATAGCAGCCGAAAATGTCACTTCTACAACTTCCTGGTCGCCAGGATGCAAGTGGCCGGAGCTGTTGGACAAAGTTATGCTGGGAGTTTTTGTGGTAGTGTTTCCATCCTCTCCTCCTGTGGTTAGCGAAATTTCCCATTCAGCCGGAGTATGACCAATGTTGTGAATCAATAATGGAACGGTTTGAGTGGTGAGAACTGCTAGCTGAACTCGTAGCCGCATAGGTGAAACAGTGACAGCAGGGCGATCTAGATTCTCCTGTACTCCAACGGATTTGAGGTATTGGTTCACCACCTGTGCACGCTTTTCAAAATCAATTAGTGGCAGAGATACCGAAAATGTCGCTGAAACAGGCTTATGGTCACTAACAGTATACTCCATATGACTATGATATCCGTTTTGAACCAGCTTACACCCCTTTCCCCAGCCATGGGAGAAGATTCGATCAGTATAAGAAGGAACCCGAACAGGATCAGTTTCAGAAACCGTGTTTTGGACATACTTGTAGGTTGGAGGGAACTCAATGTCTTGCTCTTTGAGACCAGCCAAAACTCTTCCAGCTTCCACGTCCTTGAGTAGTTGATCGTGGGCCAATAAGCCTTTGAAATCATTCTTCTCCACAAGCTTTTGGGCCTCTTCGAAATCCAAAGAAACTCTATAGTTGAGATCACCTAGAAAGAAAATCAAGTTTTTAGTTTCGTCAGTACCGCCTCTCAACTGTTCTTCATCGGTCACGCCACCAGCTGAAACACATTCTTCAAACTCACGATTGGGAGACAATTCAGGGATAGTGGTAGCTGCACTAAAAGGTGCATGGATATCATGTTCATCCTCTTCGTCAGCATCGCCCAGTAACTCATTGGAAGCATTGTAGTCGTACATCTTATCTTCTTCTTCAGGAGGCCCGTCCTTTAGAACAGAATACCACTCTGCGTGTCCAGGGAGCTCCAGACGACGAAACATTTGATCGATCTCCCACCGACGTCGAGCCACGTTGTTTCCTCCAGCCGATAAATGACAGTTTAAAAAACACACTCTTGTTCCAGGCACAAAAAACTCTTCTCTGGATGACTGCATACTAGTGGCTTCTCTCCCAATATGCATTTCCACTAGAACCGCACCCTTGTTTCCCCAAACTCCCAGAAGTCCTGTGCCTGCAGACTTGACCCGCACATCCGAGATCTGGCTCATAAGTGATTTTCGCGCAATGACAATAATAAGCAGGCCAATGAGTTGATTAGATGACACAACGTAGTTGGAATACGGGTCGAAGGAATAGTGCGCGGTCTCTGTAGTCTCTCCAGATTCATTAGAGTCGGCCATCTCTTCACCCCCACTGCATCCCTCCAAGGTATCCAATACAGCAGCCTTCCAGCCATTTAATGTCTGTGCAGTACTCACAAAGCCACTCACTGGATCGGCCTCTTGAAGAGCCAAAACAGTAATATCGCTTTGAGGCAGAAAAAGTGAATCAAGATGCTGATCGTCGATCACAGGAGGGGTAGTGTTATGTACGTTCCATGTGACGAGCCTGAATGTCAGCTCTTTGGGTTGTAGAAACGAGTCGTTGGATATAGTAGGAATTGGCACGGTGGGGTTGGGGATTGGTGGTGTTGGAGTTCGGCGATCCGACCCAGTATCAATTCTAACTGTCATTTTCGATCTTGAACTAGCTGCTGTATTTCTTCGTCTGTATACTCGTTCATAGTCGGTATGAGACGAAAGGGAAGTGGATGAATGGGGATTTGAGGGCATTTTTGGGAAATCCATCATGTCAGGAGCCTCTGATGAAACTTTGGAAATGTTTGAAGAAATCTTGGGGAAGTCCACCATGTCAGGCGTTTTGGGGGGATCTTTCGAATCGTGCAAAGTTGCATCCACTTTTCCTGTAACATTCTCACCAGGCGAATCTGATTCGTCATCGTCATCAGACAAAGAGAATAAATCATCACCAGAGGGTGCCTCTGCAGAGTTGGTTTCTTCATTCAATTTTTCATCAACCACCTCTTCAACCGATTTCTCTTCCTCTGTGGACGTGTCGATGGAATTTCCCTCCTCTAATGTTTCTTCTTGTTTCAAAGACTTTTCTTTCTCAGCCTCGTTGGTGTTATCAACAGATAGCTCCGACTTCATCCCGTCTGGTTGATCCTGTTTATCCACCCCTATTTCAGATTGTCCCTCTTTACCTGAAACATCACCCTTCGATTCCTTCTGACTGGCGCTTTTCTTTTTGGACTTTGCCATTCTCGTTAGAAGTTTAGGAGTGTGAAAAGAGTTTCGTGTACTTGTCATAGAATGCAGAACACTGCAGCTGATCTGCGAGGTTCAGCTGGGTGACGTGCTCTTCAAGTATATAATTCTCAACGTCTCAAAGACACAGAAGGTGTTGCTATTCTTTATATATGTTCATTAAGATAATGCCAAAGGTTTTTCTTTGAGTTTCACAGTGATTCCATGATTTGAAGTAGGCCTAAGAATGAGTTAAGATTAAGAATGATGACATAGCATGTTCACAATGTTCGTCATTCATTAAAATAATTCCGATAATTGATTTAAGTAACCTGGCAGCTTGAATAAGGGAAAGGAAAGTGGTACAACAATTTCTAAAATATATAAAAAAATGGTATTTGCTAAAGTGCTTAAGTCACGACTCTATTAACTCTATTGATCTACATCTACTTCAAGCCAGCTACTCAATTATTCGCGCTCCTTCCTCAGGCCAACACGTGCAAGAGTTGGGCATACGTCAGAATTAGATACCCGACGAGGCTTCCAGTTGTCTTGAGCATATTTCCGCGTGGGAGTCATTTCTGGGGTGGCTGGTTCGTTGCCTGAGATATCGGAGTCAGGAGTTGGTAAGAGACTGGCCCCATAGCTACTGCCAGCACGGGCATTTTCGCAGAGCTGAAGGATTCGGCCCGTGCTGTGTTGCATATACTTCATCAATTGCAACCAGTCAATGGGCTGGTAGTAGTGAATGAACTTATCAACCATACCAGATGATTCTGGACAATGCCCAAGTTGGAAAAATATCTCCACTGGCAGGTACCTTATTAGGGCTGTTGCCTTCCGATGCATGGGCATTTCCAGTTTAGGCAAAACACCCACCACAATGTTGAAGTAGTCATACAGCTCCATTGTTGTTGAAGAGGAGGCAGGGAATGATCTCTCCAGATCTCTTCGTGCTCTTTCGAGTTTCTGTAATTTGCTGCAAGTAGAGTATTTGAAGTAATCTTCTGCTTCCTGGCACAAATAGTGGAATAAGGAATAATCAGTCAAGTTGGTGCAACTATGGGATCGCTTCCGTGCTGGAGTTTGATATTGTGAATTGTGGTATCCATACTGGTATCCTTGTTGGTATCTTGTTTGGTATCCTGGGTACATATTTTTGTGATAGTTTCTTTCTGTGTTTGTAGTTTTAAAGAAGGTCAACAACTTTGTTGGGAGAAGCAGGTTTATATAACTTTCATGGAGAGTTACAAAGGATACGAAACAACAAAATAGTCTTGAAGTTTAGAAATAAGGAGTTCAAATGAATAATTTAATGGAGTTTATCTTGCACTTTCCATGAATAACTGATTAAATGAAACAGAAAGGAGTCTTAGCTGTGCATTTTCCGTTTTTAATACTTCATTTCGTCTCTAGTGGCTTGCAACGTATTGAGAGCGAAAAAGGTAAGACATCCATTCCAAAAGACTGTTAAAGAATTGTTCCTGTAGTATATATTACTAACTTTACAAAGCCTCGTGTCTACCTATCCTGGCTATATTTAAAACTTTGACTTTTTGAACACTTAATTAGTCATTTCCTAAATTTCCGCTCCATGTTCTAATCTTGTTGCTATAACATGTAAACGTTCATACTCCTCATGGTTTCACAACACTTGTGTAAGGTTCAAACTGTCACCGAACTACTCGTCATTAAACTTCAGCCATGTATCAAAGTTCAGGGAAGGTGCATCAAGTTCTGGGTGCATGAACCATTCATTCCAATCAACCTGAGAATGCCCCTGTCACTGACGTCAATTTTTGTGGCAGGATGTTGTCTGAAACTGCTGTTGTTTTCAGCATACCATTCCACGGACTTTGAAGTCCATCGCAATTGGATGGCAATCACTTACCATTTACCAATGAGAGAATGGTACACCAACAGCGTCAGCCAATGGACCTTGGATTACCCACCCTTTTTCGCATATTTTGAATGGGTTCTGTCACATTTATGTCCCCCCAGCGTTATCCGTGATGGAGCTCTTGATCTTGTGGAGAAGGGTTCCTACGGAATGCCTACAATCACCTATCAACGAACCACAGTGATAGTGTCAGAGATTCTGCTGTTCCTGGCGTGTCAATGGTACATCAATTCTTCAGTTGACGATGCTCCACCAAGAGGTGAGTCGAAGGCAAAGCACATCAAGACTGAAACCGAGCCTAAGTTGGGGCTTGAGTCAACTGAAACAGGGGAACATGCTGACTCTAACGTGGACCCCAATTTGACTGCAAAGCTGCGGGCTTATGCCGTCGCTTCGTCAGTTGTGCTGTCGCCTGGCCTTCTGCTCATTGACCATATCCACTTCCAGTATAATGGGTTCATGTATGGCATCATGATTGCCAGTATGGTTGCAGCACGAAACGGACGGCCGTTGCTATGCGGAGCGCTTTTCGCTACTCTGCTCTGCTTCAAGCATATTTATTTGTACCTGGCTCCTGCCTATTTTGTGTATCTCCTCAGAGTAGTGGTGATTCCAGGAAAATCGATTCAGTCACTTCGAATTAAGTTCAAAGACACCATACTTCTGGGTCTAATTGTGGTGGGGACATTTTCAGTATGTTTTGGACCTTTCGTTGTAGGGTTTGGCCAGTCGGAAAACCTCAAGGCACGACTGTTCCCTTTCTCGCGTGGCCTCACCCATGCCTATTGGGCTCCAAACTTCTGGGCGCTGTATTCATTTGCTGATAAAGTTGCTGTCACAATCTCCAAGGGTCGGGGCGTGGTAACGGGAGGAACCAGAGGAATTGTAGGAGATGTGGTATTTGGTGTACTACCTAATGTGACACCATCCACCACATTTTTTTTGACATTGTTTTACCAGCTTTTAGGTCTCGGCCCATTACTCATGAAGCCCACTTATGGCCGTTTTGTGGGTAGTATTACCTACTGTGCATACGCCTCTTTCTTGTTTGGGTGGCATGTGCATGAAAAGGCAATTTTGATGATCATCATTCCATTTTCCTTTGTGGTTCTACGTGACAAGCGACTCTTGATGGTTTTTATCCCCCTGGCTGTGGCTGGGTACATTTCTCTGTTCCCCTTAATTTTCACTTCCGCCGAGTTTGTCATCAAGATCCTATACACATTCGCATGGTTTTTCATCCACTTTTTGTGGTTCAACCATCGGTTAGCCTCTGATCACCGCAACAGCATTGCGACTCGAGAGTTCCTCCTAGACCGAGCATCATTCTTCTACCAAATGGGGTTCATTCCAGTTGTGGCACTGTCGGTAATTCTTGATGGCCGTACCAACATGGAGTTTTTGGGGTTGATGATCATGTCAGTATACTCTGCGGTAGGGGTAGTCGGAAGCTTTATCGCATATTCATGGCTCTACCTGTGTGAGCCAGCAATGTGGGCTTGAACGAGCAAGTCAATTTGGCCTGCAAGAAAAGTGCACAATGATGTTCACAGCAACCCTATAGACGTTTAATCGACATTATAATTCCGTATTCGAACCTGCAGGATACTGCCTATAGTACGATATTAATTAATCTAAGAGAATTCTACTGTGATCCTGTGATCCAAGTTTATGTAGATTTGTGGTTGCTCTTTTAATAGCATTGATCTTTCGATCACTGAAGGTTACATTTTAGGCGTTGTAGTAGACTGTTAGAAGTAAGGCATCTCAAACTTGTAGCATATCGGAACCTATGTAACCATTTTCTTTACATACAAGCACCCTTGTTCTCTTCGCTTCTAGGTTCTTTGGAGACTAAATAGTATCCACTTTCCCTATACTCAACTTTAAGAGAATTCCAAGTCTTCTGACAATTACAGTTGAGGAGGTAAAAATATTAAATGATTCAGAATGAACCGGGTCGACAAAGCCAGAAAAACAATTGGCAGACTCTATCATCTATCAATTACTAGCGGCGGGGACGATACATATAGTTCCCATATATCACATCTTTATTCAACTTTCAATAGCACTGGTACCAATGCCTTGAGTTGATCTGGACAAAATCTCATCGTCAGGGTCTAGTTTTCAGTATGATGAGGATCTTCTGGTTAGACTCAACTTCTTTTCGCCAAGGGTTTTTTTGTGTATAGCAGTTACATACTATTCAATGGCAAGTGACCTCAACCATTCAGGTTTTTTTTTCAGGTTAATAAACATAGACTGGTCACAATCAGTGATCTACTGGCTTTCTCTTACGTAAGATTAGAACGTGAAACACTGTGTTGAACAATTTTGAGGGCAGGCTGCAATGCAGTTGAGTTAAATAGGCTTTGAAGAAACCCCAACCTGTTAATTGCGCATAAACCTTGCATGGATTTCCATCTTTCTTGCAGATTAAGACAAAGAAAAATTATGCTTATTTCTACAACAAAGAGATAAGGTAACAGAGTGTGACAATCAGAGTAACAAACGCTATCTCCACCAAAATCGTCACAAATTCAGCTACTACGCACTCTCAAGATTAAGTGAAGATGAATAAATATGCATTTAACTTTGACGAGTCCTTCTTGTCCTTGCCGGTGGTGGTTGAGGCTTATCGGAAACCATCTTGACCCTTTTTAATTCCTTTAATGGCTTCAGTTTTGTCACCTTTCTAGGAACCACGTTATTAGTTACCACCTTTTTAGGCACCATCTTTTCAGTCACCATCTTGAGTTTGATGCAGTCGTCGCAAAACCAACTCCCTTTGGGAGCAGTCTTGAGACCCACGCATGACATGTGAAACCATTCGATTTTGCAGTTTGGCGAGTCGCAGGCAATCATTTGGCCAAATGAAGGCTGGCGGCAAATGCAAAATACCTCCTCGTCGGGGGGAGTTGGTGGAGACGAAGCTGGAACAGCTTTTGCCTTTTTAGATTGCGTAGGAGTGGCAGGCATAGGTTTCGGCTTTGCTTTGGATTTGGATAGTGACTTTTCTTTCTTTGACACAGGAGCTGCGATAGGAGCAGGCGCTGGCGGTTCTGGCAGGGGATGTGTGTGAGATCTTGTCCTCCGTCTTTTGGTGGGTTGCTCTTGAGGTTCAATATTATTTGGATCTGTTACGCTTTGTTGAGTTAACTCTGGTTCGGCTTTTTCAAGTCCAGTTTCATTCTCTGCCAAGCTGCTATCTGGCAGTGCAGGCGGCTGTTTAGGCTCATGTCGCCCTCTTCTACGCTTCTTACTTGCCTCTTTGTCGACGTTGGTGATTTCCAGAAAGTTGAGTTCATGAAGAATTCCGTTACCCTTATGTTTTCGTTTCTTGCTTTTAGAATAGGGAACATCGTCAGGAGGAGTTGTTGGCACTGGCGGGATAGGTTGCTCATTGAGATGCATTTGTAGTTTCTTCCTACTCGAGCTTTTCGGCAATGCAGGTATTGTTGATGGGTCTTCACCGTCCACCACTTCATCATCAGCTTCAGTCATATTAAGCTTAGGCATATCCTTCGTGTCCTTCTTTTCCTTCTTAGGGGATTTTCCAAGAGCTTCCATTTTGAGGCTTTGTCTAGTCTTAGGTGAACGTATCGCGATTTTGGGTGCTTTGGCGTTTGTAAATGCTAGGTCTGCACTATCATGTTGTGCCACCTTTTCTGTTTGTAGTTGTACCACTGTCTCTTGGTCAGCTTCATTAATTGGCTCATGTGCTGTCTCACGTGTCTCTTCAGCTAACGGTTCGGACAATGGTGTTATCGCGTCAGTCCCACCTGTCAGAACGCGTAGGGTCTCACGGCTCTTGACAAGCTCGGCGTCCACAAGACGAGCAACATCAGCTGCCTTGGTGGCACTATTATGTTGCAACATTCGTAGCTGGTTATAGACACTGGCAATCTCGCTGCGGACAGATTGTGACGAAATGGGGTATTGTTGAGGTAGGGATGAGCATTTTGAGGTAAGGTCAGCCAGCTGCTGAGATAGCTTGTCCGTGCGGTCTCGTAGTGAGTTAAGAAGGGCAAGTGACCGCACTATTGCAGGCGCACTGTTGTTCATGCCGGAAGAGTGCGTGTATATGCTGGTCTTTGTTGAGGTGAGGTGTGCCCCAGTTGTGATGTTTTCGCATTTAGACTTTGAAGCTATGCATCACATTGCATGTGGTTGCATGGGATTATTAAGGTCGAGCGTGGAAGAAACTACCAATTTGAACAATGTGGTCTTTCTTGAAGGTGTACAACATGATATTTAATTCTGGTAACTCAGATATCATAATTTTCAGGATTGCATAAGGGGATTAATGCTTCATGCTCCAAGTATTATCTGTTCAAGAAAGTTCTAACTGGTAGAAGCTGTGGCGATTAGGAAGAAAGATGATGATTGGGCATCTCTTGAAGAGCATGTTCAACTTAGTATCGTTTTCGACGTTCATCACAGAATGGGATCTGAGAATCTTGGTGACGGCTGTGAGCCCATTCTTTCCAATGAGCTGATATCAAGAGTCATTCCATAATGTACCATTGCGTATAAAATATTCAAGGCATCTTATCGAATTTGGTTAGCTTTTGGAATATTAATGTGAACATTAATAAACGATGGCGAGTTTCGATATGGTTCTTTTTTGTCTTCGTTTTTTGACCCACATTTCCCAAATGTGCCTCAGTAGTATTAAGTAATAGAGAACTCCCGCACTCTCAGAAAATTGACTTTGAAATACGAAGGAACCCAATTTTATACACTGAATTGTAACTGTCAACATTGCATTGTAGTGTGTGAAGCTCTCCTCAGCGGTGTATAAGTGTCGAACTTCCACTGAAGTGATGCAATAATCAAGTAATCGCTGGGTCCACCATCGTTAGTTTGTAAGTAAGTATTTTTAATCCTTCCAAACTAACGAATGTTCCACTTTTATATATTTCTTATTTCTCAAGCCATATCTTGGTTTCGATTTCATGACTAGCAAAATTCGATATATACTGCACAATCATGTAGTCCAACATATCAGGAATTTTTTATCATAGACAAATGGGAGATTATGCAAATTTCATAGTTTATGTAATTGAAAATCTAACCCAACCCTTATCCAAGAATGGTTCAGCTTGTTTATTGCCTGTTTTCTGAAAGATATATAGCCGCGCAGTATATGTAAGTTGGCCACCTCAGTTCAGGTCCCACAAGTCAACAATAACCTAATCAATGTATCACACCATAATTACAGTTCCGAGCCAAAAACCTAAATCTGGAGTTGGGCCACTCACAATTCACTTGACTGATGAACAAATTGAGAGACCCGCAAAGAAAAGCTAGGAATACATCTCTTGAATAGGAGCAGAGACAAATTAGGCCCTTTAGCCATAAAAAAAGTAATCATTACTCTCCTGTTCCGTAACAAGGGTGATGTGATCCCCTTTGGGCCAGGGAAATAAAAAGTTCCAAGAGTGGGTAAGGGTAGTTTATTATAGATTAGATGTCATTGGTTGGGAGGATAGACAGGCGAAAATTGACAAAAGACAAAAAAAGGGAGAGAAAAAAACGCCTATCAGGCAGCTTCTTAAACAAAATATCAGTCGAGATCTATAAAATCAATGCTACAGGTATATGTATTTATTCCTGGTTTTTATTGTTCAATGCCCAATCAGGGCACACTCTTTTGCACATCTAAAGTCCCAAAGTCACATAATTGAAATCAGCCAATCACAGCCGAGCTTAATGTGTTGCCGCATTTTTTACCACCCAAGTAGCTAAACTCAGTCTATTCACACTCTTCCATCAAAGGTTTGTCACCACTTTTGTAACGATATCTAGGGTGAGTAAGAACACTGGCGGCGTGTTTTATTGGGGAGATGCTGGATTATTCACGACTTTACTCATCGATCAATTGGTTGAAGTGCGACCTGAAGTCCAGAGATGGCATGATTGAATTGAGAGGATACCAAGGAGAAGTGACAATCAGTAAATCAATGGCAGAACGATCAAGCGGATAACAGGAGGTCACTACGGATCGATCTAGCACACGTCTTTTATGTCTTTCATACTTGCAGGTTCACTAACACAGATGTTCAAAGCAATCCCCCTTCGACAGGCCCTGCTCGGAATCTCCTCCGCTGTGTGTGCTGGTGCCACAACCACCTACTACTACACAACTAAGGCTGAGGCCATGACTGCCGCTGAGCACGGTCTCCATCCCCCGGCATACAACTGGCCCAGCAACGGCATGCTGTCCACCTACGACCACGCCTCTCTGAGACGAGGTTACCAGGTCTACACCGAGGTTTGCGCTTCTTGTCACTCTCTTGATCGAATCGCCTGGCGAAACCTCGTGGGTGTTACCCACACTGCCGATGAGGCCAAGTCCTTCGCCGAGGCTCTCGAGTACGACGATGAGCCCGATGATGAGGGTAACCCCCGAAAGCGACCCGGAAAGCTCTCCGACTACATCCCTGGCCCTTACCCCAACGAGCAGGCTGCCCGAGCTGCCAACCAGGGAGCTCTTCCCCCGGATCTTTCTCTGATCGCCAAGGCCCGACACGGTGGTGCCGACTACATCTTCGCCCTGCTTACCGGCTACCCTGACGAGCCCCCTGCCGGTGTTCAGCTTTCTCCCGGTATGAACTACAACCCCTACTTCCCCGGTGGAGGCATTGGTATGGCCCGAACCCTGTTTGACGGTGTTGTTGACTACGAGGATGGCACCCCTGCCACCACCTCACAGATGGCCAAGGATGTGTCTGCCTTCCTGGCCTGGGCTGCTGAGCCTGAACATGATGACCGAAAGAAGATGGGTCTCAAGGCCATCATCGTCATCTCTGCCATGATGGGTTTGTCTATCTACCTCAAGCGATTCAAGTGGGCCCCCATCAAGAACCGAAAGTTTATCTACAACACCCCCAAGAACTAGATGCATAGTTAATCAACGAAAACGATTGAATTTATCCTTCACCTGTACAGAATGTATTGTAGCGTTTCTGAACTTATATTAGATACTGTAGTTATACTACATAGGCTATCTAGCAAAACCAGGAATGGCCACGGGTTCATTCTTAGCGACCTCTGGCTGGGCAACATTGTTGAAATGCTGTGTAGAAACATGTTCTACTCGAGTCATACCCGCTCGACTAGTGGCATTGTTAACACCAGGAAGAGTCTTAACTGACACTCCTTCCTCCTTGGGTTCATAGTACTTATCCTTGAACGATGTGGGATCACCAGGACGTGGTCTAGCCCAGAATCGGGTCATTCGGTCAAGACCACCCGAACATAGCACGTGACCCTCTGGATGATAATCTAGTGTAGATACACAATAGTCATGTGCAGAGGGGATAGTGTTGATAGGCAATATTCCTGAATCAGGACCATAGGCTCCTCCTGCTGGAGTCGAGTCCACCAAAAATGTGTATATCGAACCTGTTTTGGTTCCTGACGTGACAACGTTGGCATGGGTAGGATGCCAGGTGAGTGAAAACACGTCTGAGTCATGACCTCTCAACACAGCCATGGATCGATCTCCCCTACTTGGAATATCTGTTCCTGTTGCAGGGCTACCCTCTGAAGATCCAGAGTTGAGCATTCGAAGGTCCAGAATTCGACAAGTTCGATCTCGACACCCTGCAGCCAATAGCCGCTTTGTTCCCGTAGGCTGGAAGGTTGTCTTCATCACCGTATTTTTGAAGCCATGGAATGTGTTGACATTTTTGGCACTTCGAGGATCCCACAACTTGATAAGATTATCTTTAGATCCAGAGACAATCAGCCCCAATTCCGAGTGCCAATCGACCGACTTGACATCCCAACCGTGTCCCTTAAGCACAGACTCGGCATTACTACTTTCATGGAAGTCCCAGATCTTCAACAGGCCATCGTCCGACCCAGTGACAAACTTATGATCACTTGGAGCAAAAGCCAGTTCACGGATTGATTCACGATGAGCCTTCTCAATGACATTGACACAGTTTAATGATGGCTGCCAAAACTTGACGTTACCCTCATGATCTCCAGATAAAAGCCACTCGCCAGAATGCGAATATTTCAAAGAACGAACTCCGCTTTCATGCGCCTGCATAATTGATTCGAAATTGAAGGTCATGCCGTTCCACAGAGTGAATTCACCTGACATAGAGCCTGTCAGAAGTCGTCTTCCATCTGGCGTCCACGTCGCAGAATACACAGGATGCCGTACCTTGTTGAGAGCCACCTGGACAAACTTGGCTGGCGTTGCAGCCACAGAAGTTATGTGAGGGTTGGTGGATCGTAACGATCCGTTGATGTTGGTGTAGGCAGATGGAGGTAGTAAATCCACAATGTAAGACTGCTCACTTCGCATGTTACCCGGTTGGATAGTTCTTCCGCTCAGTCGATCTAGATGCCATTTGCCGAAAGCTGAGCCATGATCAACCGTCCTACGATGCGCTGGCCGGCGGTCTTCTTCTCCTAGTGGGGCTTGCTGCACCCTTGGTGTGTACCTTTGGTGGAACATTGTGTAGAAGGTGGTTGGGTGATGCGCGTAATCGAGAAGTTGGTGTTAATATATATGATGAGTTACCAGACAGTAATATGCAATCAATTATCTGTTGATGGAAAAAGATAATCGGCATTGAGTAAAGTGCATTGAAATTAAGCCTATAGGTGTTAGAGTTCTACTGCTAGGTTTAGGCAACAGTTCGAACAAATGCTCAATCAAAAAACACCAGAATAAAAAGACCCAGCACTACAGGCTTCTCTGTTCTGAGGAATTTTATACATAGGCATCCATTAATGCGTTTGTGAAATGCCCTGCTTATTATGCAATCCTGTTTCTATGTGTCTGGTCACTTTTTTAAGAACTGGGAGCGAGGCTCCACAATCGTTTTAGCGTAATTATTTAAGTAAAAAGTATTAGTTCTTCTACTTTATTTTATACCAAAGTTTGTTCGCTTTTGGATGTCATCAACTTCGTACCAGCCTACTGATTACACTATGCTCCTTCCATCAAGTTACTGCTAACCTTCTGATAGAATACTCTTGAGGGCATATAGGCGGTGGGATATACTAAATCATTAAGTGGTCACAATAGACAAGTTGAAATTGTTGAGTATCCAATTCATGGACGAAACTGCGACATAAAATTGTCTCCTACTGTACAATACTCTTACATTCACCATGTGCTACCAATTGTCTTTGCGGATTCGAGCTCTTCATAATCTTTTATTTTACCTAGATCAGTTATTTCATTAAATCGTGATATAAAAACAATTCAGAGCGAGATTTTAAGTAAATATATATACATTCAATTTGAATACAGTTGCAGGTAATATTGGTTAATCAAACAGTTGATGAGGTTTATTTCCTTTATCCAAATTGGTTTTTCTCATGCATTCAATTACCATACAAATATAAAAGAAATCTGAGTAGTTGAAGAATGCTATCGAGTTAAACTGTGTTTAATCTATTTGAAAACTAGGAATAACTTGAAAATAAACTAGTTATCGAACTGTATTCAGTGGTTTTTTTTTATCTCATACATTCAATTGACTACAACATAAATATGAAATAATTCAGTAATTGAAGTAAGTCTACTAGTAGACTGTTTTTCTTTTTTTTCTTTTCTTTTTTTTTTTTTTTTTGTTTTTTTTTTTTGTTTCTCATACATTCAATTGACTATAACATAAATATGAAATAATTCTAAGTAATTGATGTAAGTCTACGAGTTAAACTTTGTTCAACAGGTTATACTTAACAATTCAGACTTTCTAGTTAAAGAAAGCAACTGGTGGTCACGGGTTAACGTTTTCGGTCCGAAAGTCCGATTTTTTGCCATTAGTCATCAGACTAAAGAGTATATTATTACAGAATTTTAAAATTACATAAATATCCGATATAGTGTAGGGGTTATCACTTCCGCCTTTCACGCGGACAACCCGGGTTCGATTCCCGGTATCGGAGTATTTTTTTTCACAGACCTTTTCCTTTTCACAGCTTACCATAACTCAACTAGTGATTAGTAGATTTCTTTCCCATTTCAACATGAATTTTTCTCCGAGAAAGCTCAGGTGCACATTCACAATCCAACATTACTTCCCCAGTAAGTACCGTAATCAATTCAGAGAGTGTAATAGGGATTGATGAATATTTTTGAAGCATCTCAGCCCTCTATCTTACAGAATGCTTGTGATTGGAGGCTTTGGTGTTTTGCGGACAGCCTCTGTCCTCAAATTTCGAAACAATATTCATCGATTGCTTTGTTAGTGAAACCTTGTGCACCAATTCTGCAAGCGGGTCTTGACGAACCTAGCTGCGTCTTGTTCAACACATGTTTAAAAAATTCAGCCAGGAAAACGTCAACTCCAAGGCGAACGTGAAATCCTCATCGCAGCGGGCCCTCAAGGCCAAGTTAGTGGCACAGTTTCCGGACCTGGAGCCCGCTGTGGATGCCATCATCCCCAAAAAGGCACAGCTGGTGCATGTTAAGTGCCAGGACCGAATTTCACTCTACACCATCGAAGGGAAGGTTCTGTTTTTCCAACATTTCGACGATGAACTGGTTCCGTCATTGCATCTAATCCATCAATTTCCCCAGTTTTTCCCCTCCATAACAACTGACCGGGGCGCCATCAAGTTTGTGCTCTCAGGCGCCAACATTATGTGTAGAGGTCTTACGTCCAAGGGTGGAAAACTGCCCGAAGAACCCATGGCTAAAGACTCCATTGTGGTTATTATGGCCGAAGGCAAGGAGCACGCACTGGCCGTGGGCAAGCTGACCATGTCTACCAAGGAGATCCAGGAGGTCAACAATGGCATTGGAGTCGAGCTTTTGCATTTTTTGGGTGACGGTCTGTGGTCTTATCATGAATAGATGTCGTGGGGTGTATATTATATTGAAGGATAGATAAATTGGATGTGGCGAAGAGTCTCCATGGCATTCTTGACTCAACCACTTGCCATGTGGCTCTATGTATAGGTAAACATTGTGTATTCTAAGATCAAAATGGTACTAGGGTTACCATTAAAATGAATAACATTAGAGCCATTAAATACGTGTCGTGCTGTGTCTATTGCTAAATGTTTCTGAGTTAGCCAGTGAATGACTACCTGGTTGTGGAAATCTTCACCTCCCTAGCCCCTTATCCACCATGCCATCTAGAACCTTGACTTTACCAAAATGAAATACAGGGGAAGTAAGTACTACATAATAACGATGAAGCAATCGTACCCCATTGTGACAAAGTCTTGTCAATGCTGTTCGAGTCAGTATTGAATTTCAACTAGTATGCCCATAGGCAACTGGCACTATCACAAACAGACAAGCTCGAATTTTGTAGACTCATTCACACCGTAGAACTCCAGTGTCTTCAGCTCCTCATACACCTCGACCCCGTCAATGATGACCACACTGTTGGTCAGGGGAGAGTAACCATGGAACCTCAGAATACCAAACTTGATCTTCTGAACCGAATTCTGCTTGTGAAATCTTTTTTTTCTTAATGAGCACCCTGAAAGGGTGTAGGTGACAGAAACGAAGGATTGACGTGCGGTTATAAGGTTTTGAGATTGCACTTTTGGAGTAGGAGGTGTCTTGGAGATACCCAAACTAGTGACCAGATTGTCAAAATGATTCTTGTTGCCAAGGGAATTCCTGGGGTAATCAATTTTCCCCTGAATAACAGAATTGACAAAATAAATCAAGCTGTCTGATACTTCCTGCTTAGTCACAACCCGCCCATTGAGAGTTGTCAATCTGTTACCATGCCACCGCGCGATAATCTGCGAATCTATAGGTGAAACGGATAAGTCATTGGTGGAGAAGTTTTCTTCAGTAAATGGGTTGCCATTGATTCGCAGACTGGTTAAGTTAGGGAAGGCAAGACATAATTGATCAAAATCTGACCATTCCAGCTGATTGTAAGAAATGTCTAGCTCTGTCAGGGACTCTGAAAACGGCAATGTCTCAGAAGATAGATTATAGAGGTTGTTGTGCGATATGTTCAATGAAGTCAAAGTTGCAGGGATATTACTGACTTGACTAATTCGGTTGAAGGAACGGTCTAGAAAAGTCAAGGTCGTCATTTTTAGATCAATATCAAATCCCTCTTCAAACTGATGGGCCAGTACTAAATGGGTGAGATTAGGAAAATGAATTAAGACTGTCGAAGTCTGCTCACTGGACAACAGCGAGTTGGCCAGGGATAAGGTGGTGACAGGAAAGCGTTCAGACCGGGTCATCTGCTGGTCTACAACAAACCGATTTCCATTTAAACTTAACCATTCGACATTTGGCGTCAGTTTCAGACAATCCAACACTTTTTCGAAGCTGACAAAAAGGTTGAATGACAAATCTAGATGGGCAACACTAGTTAGAGGTTGAGCAACAGATCCATCCACTCCAGTAACTCCACTATTGGCCAAATTAATGCTGGTTAAATTTTCCAAGCCATGGTTATCAAATCCAAGAACCTGACCAATCTTAGATCCAATTTTGATCTCCTGCACGCGGGAGTCAGGGGATGAAGCATATCGCTCAATTAAAGCTGACTCGAAAGAAACACCATAGTTGACCTTTTTTTTTGCAAGCGACGCCGCCTTCAGAAAGGATCCGGACCCTTCCACTAAACATTGCATTAGTCGTACGCCATCTACAATTCCACCATTTTTGCCTCGTTTGGGATCATCCCATTCCACTCCTATTGCTTCTTGCCCTGGCCATACAGGCACGCCTGTGCCTATGTATCTGATAGTACAATTGTGTCCATCTATTGACAGTCGTTGGTTGAGTTGTACCATGTCAGTCAATGATTATATAATCAGGGTAGACAACAAATAAGCTCAGGTTAGGGTTTACACTCTTCTACAATGAGGCACTTTGTAATACGACACCTCACATTGGGGCGCTGGGGTAAATGCTGGAGGGTGACTCAAAACCAATACAAAAAAGCCTGCCATGGTTTTATTTTTTATTTTTTGTATTAATTTAAATAACAAAAGGGCAAGATCAAGTTGCCCCATATTCCATCTTGAGATGAGGCAGCTGTACTCTCCAGTCTCTCCCCCTAACCCCTATATCTTGCATGGTAAACGTTAATTCCAACACGTATAATCCTTTCAACTTAGCACACCTCCACAACCGCCTTACAGCATATTTCACACAGCCGTCTGCCTCATTTCTGCTTGACTATCTTCAACACAAAACGCACATACACGCATGTCTTTTTTCAACTCTTTCAGGTAAGTCCACTGATCTTGGAACTTGTAATCTTCTAATCATCTAGGGTCTAACTCAGCCGAGGATTTGGACGAAGCTCCAAGAAAACTAAGGCGCAACCACAGGCTCCGACAAATCAGATCTCGGGGTCTGCGTCATCGTATTCCGTTTCTTCTGCGTCATCATTTTCCAGCGTCACAAGAACAAGTGGCCCAAATAATGGGGGCCCAAGGGTGCAACAGAAGCCATTATTTTTGTGCCAACCGTTTGTAAGACAATCATTGGTCACAGGAAACTTCAAGACTATCGTTCAACTCCCAAATTATGTAGACACGAACGAATGGCTGGCATTATACGCGTTTGAGTTCTTTTCGCTACTCAACTCGTTCTACGATGCCATTTCGGAGTTTGTGACGCCTCAAGCGTGCCCTACTATGAACGCTGGCCCTGGTGTAGATTACCTTTGGATTGACTCATCCAAAAAGGCCGTCAGATTACCAGCTGCAACTTACATTGATTACACATTTTCGTGGATCTCATCCAAGCTGGATGATCGAACTATTTTCCCTACCAAACAGGGCGTCCCGTTCCCTCCCCATTTCATTAGCATTCTTAAAAACATCTTCCGACAAATGTTCCGTGTTTTTGCCCACATCTACCATAACCATTTCGACAAAATGCTGCACCTGGGCATCCAGAGCCACTGGAACTCATTGTTTGCACACTTTATCGGGTTTGTGCTGAACTTTGATTTGGTAGATGAGAAGGAACGAGAACCTCTACAACCTCTGATCGATTCCTTTGATGCACAAGGAATGTTCCTGTAAGAAGAAAGCAAGCCGCAAAAGGAAGAAGGAAGCTGGAGAGTCAGTGGACATTGGTTATTTTCGATCTCAACTCAAATTGTGTTCTTTCGGGTGGCAGGGACTTCCCACATCAGACATAACAACAGCACGTTGCTACTCCCATTTTATGTAACAGAGCTGTATTCTAGTAAGGAAGAAAAGAGAGAGAGAGAGAGAGAGAGAGAGAGACTTGATTTATACTGTAGCGATCGTGGAAATACGAGATTACACAGAAAGGTAGTATGTATAGAGTTTCAACCACGATATTGTTGTTTATCGCTCATTACAGCATTTAGTGAAACATGATGATCATGCAGTTTACTGTTTAACTTCAGGCGAAATATGCAACAGTCTTCACCCAACGTTACTCATATTCACCTAAACAATGTCAGAGTTTGTATTTATGGACTTTTCCATTGGGGAAGAGCCGGTGGGACGGGTGATTTTTGATTTATTTGAAGATACTCCACTTACGTCAGCTAACTTCCGGGCTCTGTGTACAGGGTCCAACCCAGGTGGCCTGCACTACAAAGATTCAAAGATCCACCGAGTAGTGCGAAACTTCGCCATTCAAGGAGGAGATATCACCTGCGGCGACGGGACTGGTGGAGCTTCAATCTATGGAGAAAGATTTGACGACGAGAATTTCATCCATAATCACTCTCAGCCGTTTATGGTTAGCATGGCCAACTCAGGGCCCAATACCAACAGTAGTCAGTTTTTTGTGACTCTGAAAGGTGCGTCTCATTTGGATGGCAAACATGTAGCGTTTGGCCATGTAATTGCTGGAAAGAGTGTGATGCGGGCTATCGAGGATCTGGATACTGATTCCACCAGTAACCAGCCAATTACTTCCGTGACCATTACTGATTGTGGAGAGTTGCCACGAGACCCTAAGGTGTTGATTCCTTTCTTGGGATCTCAAGATGGTCTTACGGCGGACCAATATGAAGAATTTCCAGATGACAACTACAACCTGGGTAAAGAAGAAGGGGAGCTTAACTTTGACGATGCTGAAGTGGCATTAAAAGTGACCCAAGAGATCAAAGAGTTTGCCACAGAAGCATACAAGATGGCCGCAGACACCGAGACCACTGAGGAACGTGAGTTTGTGCTAAACGCAGCTTTAAAGAAATATAAAAAGGCTCTCAGATATGTCTACGAGCTTTCCCCTGATTTAGACAACAACAAGAAGGTCCATGATCAGTTCCAAAAACTGAAACTTGCATTACATCAAAACATCGGTCTCGTTGCCCTTCAGCTGAGAAAGTACGACACGGTGGTCACATCCACCAGTGCTGCTTTGGACATGGCCTGTGCAAACTCCAGAGATAAAGCCAAGGCCCTAAGTAGACGATCTTCGGCTTATCAGGGTCTGAAGAAGCATGAAACAGCCTTGGCAGATTTACAGAAAGCCCATGAACTATTACCAGCAGACCCTCAGATCGCAAAGAGCCTGACTGCGTTAGAAGAGGCCAACGCTGATAAGGAAAAGAAACAAAAGGCTCAATACGCTAAGTTCTTTGGTTGACATAATTAGATAATCCATGGATATCACTTGACATTCTTTTTTGTGACTCTCAATAAAATAGTCTATTCAGAACATTTGAAACTCTAATCTTGCTTATATGCATAGTTTAGTAAAAATTAATTCCTACACCACCTTAACAATGAGTTCTGACGAAGAAGATGTGAGCGAGCTCTTTTTTCTAGACACAGAAGCCAGTGCACCTGCATTTAAACAGCTATCGGAATCAGACGATGACGAAAAACCCCGCCAGAGTGACCCTACTCTGTCAGTGGGCGTGGATGATGTAGATAGCGGAGAGGATCAGCTGATTGAGATGCGTGGAGATGGACGATACTTTGGTAAAGAAGAGGATTCTGGACCCACATGTCGAAACTGTCATCAACGAGGACATTTAGCAGCAGACTGCAAGGTCACCCGCTGTTTTACTTGTGGCGCAATAGGAGATCATGATACAGCAGATTGTACAATGTTGCGCAAATGCTCAAACTGTGGCGAATCTGGCCATTTGAGATCAGAGTGTAAGGCAAGCAAACGAACGATATACTGCTGGAGGTGTGATTCTAAGATCCACACGGAGGACAAGTGCCACCTAATCTGGCGTGACTATGTGAGGGATCGAAGGGGTCCTCATGGCACGTCCAACATCTTTTGCTATCACTGTGGACAAATGGGGCATTATGGAGATGAATGTACAGATACCAGAAACATGACTATGCGGTTTAGAGAGCCATCAGCATTCTCAGGAGGAAACTTGCCTCGCAAAGGGGGCCGGTACGACATCCAGAAGCGTTATTTTGACGACCTGAACCGAAGTAGAAACCCCAAGCCAACTAATGGGTTTGCAGGTGGTAGAGATGCTCGAAGAGAGAAGCGAGAGAAGGAGAGACGTGAAGTCAAGAGACAAAGGAAGGCTGACAGACGTGATGGAGGTGGACTACCCAAGCCTCAGTCCACAGGGTACATCCCTGCCAATCCTCAATTTGGACCTATTGCTGACAACAATTATGCGTTTAAACCTCGTTTGAACCAGAACTACGACCGTTCAGATATGTTCAATGCAAACAGGATGGACATGCCACGGCCAACCCGGTCAGGGCATTACGGAAGATGATAGAAAGTTATTTATTATGTATTTTTAGAGCTGCTCTTTACGAAAACACTGACACACTGTCTATTACTATTTACAAAGTTCCATACACTTACTGCTTAGTGGTAGGGGTGGTCTTCTCCTTCTCCTCTGCCTTGACAATATCAATAGCCTTGGCTGAACATTTTCGCATCTTCTGCAGTTTGTCAAAACACTCAGCTCTGGAATTCTGGTTGGCACGGAGGCAGTTCTCGTAGGCCTTCAGCTGGCCATCACAATCCTTCAGGATCTTGATGAATGTGGGCACGCTGGTTTTGACACATGACGACAGCTTTTCCTGCTCCTCAAAACACTTGGTCACATCTCCACCTCCCAGACATTTATGGTAGTTGAGGAACTGCTCAGGGCAGTATCGAGCGACCTTTGTTAGTGACTAGATAAAACAACATCAAAATTTCAAGCTTTGAAAGATTCACAATTTCAGCTTGTAATACGTTGTTAACATATTTCGAAAAGTTCATGTTCCCTTTGTCCTGTCAAGATCCATCTTTGACATGTTGGTTGCCTCTTAGCGCTATGTTTATGAGTCTCCCTCCCCCTATCTTGCTAAATGCAAAGTTCAGCAGCTCTGACACCTCTTCGAATGCCCATTCACATACTCACATCCTCAACAAGAGCTTGGTCCAATAGCATCGACATTGTAGAATTGTTTTTGTTCCTGTTCCTCCAAACACCTTAGCTCTCACAAGAAACCTACTGAATACCCTTACCCTGAGAGTCCGTTTTGGGAGATGTAGATGAAGTGTGGAAAAGCCATCTTTTGCTCTCGGCTATACACTTTTGAAGATCTTTACCACCGGAAGAATAGTATTCAATTAGATTAATGTGACAACTACGAACTTTTTGACTAGTTTAGTAATCTACTTGATTAAGACATTTAGTCCTCTAAGATTGAATGAGCCTGATGGTTCGATCGAAACCTTTAATTATCTACTCGAATGATCCGGAAATACTTTGTGGTGGAGTCTCCATATCTTAGTTAAAGAATCCATGAGGACTACCTGATTAAACAAATTATATGTCCCAGTACCTTATGCTTATCTCCTACTGGCTCAAAACAATATCTTTCACACAAATGGACCAAGACCCATCATATAGAACAATGCCATCTACCCAGACCAACTCCTGAAACCCCCAAAATTTCGATTTTGGTTGATTCTAAGTCTTATGGGCTTTGATTAACTATATGTACCCTAAGTCAATTAAGGGTTCCACCAGAAGGATAATATCACCGAATTGTTGGACCGATGCAGGTTAGTATGAAGTACGACCATCAAACTTGGCAGGCTAAGACTCTCCACGAGAAGTTCTGGATCTGGAGTGATGCTTTGGTCATCACCTGGAAAGGAAAAAATGCCACCTCGAAGTTCTGCATGCTGATAAGATGGGCATGCATGATCCAGTTTTTCAAACTGAAGCTACATCAACCAGTAAAAACATGGATAAGCACGAAAACACAAAAGGGATTCATGTTCTGAAAACGGTGGAATTTGTTTCCAACAATGCAGATGACGTGGAGGTTTGCCCCACTCAATGTGAAAAGGCTGCATCAGAGATTCTTGAGGCCATGAAGAAGCAGTCATATTCTACCAAAACATGGAATGAGCCTGAGTTGACACCCAAACCCAAATGCAGGACCACAATCGACTGGATTTTTTTGGTCGATTTGCTCAACTTCTCTTTCTGGTCCGACACAGATGCCCAGGACACAGGCTTGGCCTCCTCGCAGCGGTTCACTGTAGAATTCAACGGAAAGCAATACACAGGGTATTGGAGTTTGTGCGCTGCTATCAACCGCGCTTTGGACAATGGCATTAAAATCACCAGCCCGGAATATTGGGCTGACAGCAGTTTCACTCTTGATGTCTTGAGACAAGTTTTTCGGTCATCCACAGCCGAACAAGTACCTCTGTTGGAGATGAGGTTTGATATTATGAAACAGGCTGGTGATTTAATTGTGAACCAATTGAAAATGACTTCGTTTGCTGAAATAATCGACAAATATGCTCACAAATCTGCCCTCACCCTTGTGGAGGTGGTTGCATCTTTCTTCCCATCTTTTAAAGACGAAGCAGAGTACAAGGGCCAAACGATCCACATATACAAACGAGCTCAAATCCTTGTGGCTGATATTTGGGCTTGTTTTGATGGAGAAGGGTTTGGAAACTTTGAGGATATAGATGAGGTGACGATGTTTGCCGATTATCGGGTCCCCCAAATATTGCACCAGATGGGGTGTCTGAAGTACTCGAAGTCATTATTTGATCACATCCAGAAACTTCAGATGCTTTCTCCTGGAGACCCTAGAGAGGTGGAACTGCGAGCAAACAGTATCTGGGCAGTGGAGCTGATACGAAGAGCAATGGTCAAGCAAGATCCACTCACCAAGGTCAATGCTATCCTAATTGATTTCTTTTTATGGGATAGTGCCAAGAAAATCCAACAGCAGAACCACCAAAATGTGTCAGTTCAGTGCCACCGAACTAGATCGTGCTATTATTAGTTTGATGCATAGATTATATAGAGAAGGTCATACTTGAATAATAAGTTAGTAGAAAAATTGAGGGGCTAACCAATCAGACTAGCTCTTGCCATTCTCGGTCTGAGAACCGGCCTTGACCAGCTTATTCAGGAACTGTAAACGAGTCTCAGCTTCAGTCTGACCTTGGGCTAATGACATGTGTGACAGAACGCCAGGGTGACCAATATACGACACATACGAGTCGCGCAAAACGTTAGTCTGCCATTCTCGTTTGGTGGTGTCTGGATTCCCAACACCGATGTAGCGTGACTGCGCTAGCTGAAGCAGCTGCTTTTCTCGCAATTTGTCGGCCTGTGTTAGCATCTGCGCGGTACGGTCTTATGCCAAGCATAACCAGAATACTTACCATTGTATCAGTTATCGGATAAATGTATCAGATTTTGAAGATCAGTGATTGGCGTACCACTCGTAGCGCTCTCGTTACCTGAACAAGTACGTAGATTGATTTCTTTGATTGAGTTCACCAGTGCAGCTTGACAGTGAAGGTTTAAAAACGGCGACACTTGGAACCCATGAGGGTAATCATTATCGAAAAAGCAATAATGTAAAGAATGTTCAAGTCAAGTATAGTTGCCATCTGATTCAAGGATATCACGAGCTGGCTGCAAAACTAGGGTCACAGTGTCACCGTTTCACCTCTATGTATATAGTTTTTCATGTACATAAACTGTATGTTCAGAACATCACCCACACAAGATTGGACTGTGAAGAGACAACATGACAAACGTCGACTTGGCTTCTTCATTACTTGCGACAAGTTGTGAGTTCGTCACAAAGCCAATTCTTGATGACTGGGATTCTTCCGGCAGAGATGAATTGTGAGTGTGCAGTGGATACCAATCCTTGAATCTCGATCTAACACAGACTGGACGCGATCAGAAGAAATGTGGATGGAGACAATGGAACACTGGTTAAAATTTTGGTGGAACTTCTGGGACATATTATAGACGGATCATTGAAGCTTGATGCTCAGCTGGCGAGTGTTTTTGAAGAGTTGCTCACATTGCCATTTCCCAATGCCGCACAAACGCTGTTGATGATTGTCTCCTTCTTTGGATATCATCCGAATCTAACTGAGTTGCCCAAATTTTTGTCAGATTCCATCCCAACCGAGTCCTGGCTTCTCTATGTGAACGACGCGAACATGCTTACCCAGATGGGGCTTGTCTCGCCAATGTTCGAAAAGAAGATCATCCGTGAGCGAACTACGATTTTCTACAGACAAAGACGACACAATCTTCTTAGAGAAGAGGCAGAGGGGTACTCCAAGTTGTTGGTGGAATTGAGCAATGTGATGTTGGCAGTGAAAGGAAAAAACGAAGAAGAGAGAACAACCTTGGCTAATCAAACTGCGTCAAATATTGTATCTCTAATTGGTTACTTTCATTTGGATCCCATTCGAGCTCTAGATATAATGTTGACGGTGTTTATTCTCGACCTCCAATATACCGCAGAGGTGATGATAAAGGTGATGGCTCAGCCGCCTTTTTGGGAAGATGGAGTACCTTGCTACGAGGCAGCACAACTTCTAGGTACAAAACTGGCCCATTGTGCTACGATTGAAGCCGGAAAGAAAGGAAAGCTAATTGAGAACACAACAGCAGCAGTCGCCCTTCTGATCCAAAGGAAGTTTATCAAATTTGAGGCCATTGCTGCATTTCTGGAACCAATCGAAGACCAAGTAACAACTCAGAAGGAACTTTATTATGACTCATTAAGGAATAAACCATCTGTTTCAGGAATGACTTCTCTTGGAAGTGCACTTGCAATGGTTCAATTCGATGGAGAAGCAGGAGATGACAACAATGCCACATTGGATGATTCTCCTTTGACACTGACCCCAACTGTCCATACATATCTTCTGCAAGCGCTTCTTTCTCTGGGAGTTCTGGAACCCTCGTTTTATATCCTTAACAAGTTCCCGTGGCTTCCTGGAGCATTCCCCATGGTTGCTAGACTTATCTACAGACTGTTTGAAGAAGGTTTAACCCCTCTTTACCTTCAATATCGTCCATTTCAAGTGGTTCCGGAATTATCATCCAGCAAGAAATTGCCCTGCCAAAATGATGAAACCACACTTACTGCTGCGAAATCCAGGCTCAACATTCCACCTCCTAGTATCTATCCCTTTGACAACGAAGGAAATGACGTGCGATTTTTCGACGGAACAGACAACTGGAAACAGGCCGTGGTCTCTATCAATAACAATGACGAACTACTTGTGCAATCCAAACGTCTGATTGGATCCCTGAGTGGACCACACCTTTGTTACAATCTCCGACTTTTCACAAAACTGTGCCGAATAGCAGCAGCTTGCCAACCCCAAGATCCTGAGTGGTGGTACGACTATGTTCGTCTTTTCATCATCCCTTCGGTGGCGCTGATTTCCACTAATCCCTTGGCTCTAGCTGAAGTTTTCAAGGTGGTTAAACTTTATCCCACAGAGACTCGGTTCCAGCTTTACGGAGAGTGGAATTTTCAAGTTCTTAAAAGTTGTCCTGAACTTCGTATTGCAACTTTGAATACTGAGAAGGAAACGAAACGGGTGTTGAAACGGCTGAGTAAGCAGAATGTTCGTGAAATGATGAGAAAACTTGCCAAAATCAGCTATGCCAATCCATTGCCCACATTCACAGCGTTCGTCTCTCAAGTTGAATCGTATGACAACTTGTCAAATTTAGTTGTTGAAGCTGCCAAGTATTTTACTGATCTCGGATGGGACGCCCTTCCGTTTGTTATCATTCTTCAGCTCACCTCCAGTGGTAGAGACACTGTTCAAAGAGATGGATTGAATGATCGAAAATGGCTTCAGAGCTTGGCTCATTTCACTGGGCGTCTCTGTAGTCGTTATTCAGCAATGATGGACTGTTGGCCTATTTTCGATCTCCTCATCAAACAGCTTCACTGTCAGGATTCATCCATGTTGATTGTTCTCCGAGAAATTCTAACCTCTATGACAGGTGTGGTACAACAACAAAATATTTCTCCAGAACAAGCTCTCAACTTGGGGTTTTCTTCTGAGCTGAAACTCTCTGTGTTTAGAGTCATTGGGGATAGTCGAGTGGAGAAAGAAAAGCCTGCTAGCCGGCTCTTCAACACGCTGTCTGGACACAGAGCTCTTGAGCTGTTCATTTTACTGGCTCAAACCCAACAGAAGCTGACGTTTTTGGCCTCGAATAACACCATTCACCAGAAGGTGCTGGCATTGAGACATGATGAGGTCACAGGTGTGCTGAACCAATACATTGAGGCCATCACTTGGTTTGTGAAGCCATTGGAGAAATTCGAATCATTCTTTTGTCCAGTCACTGAGCTCATCAATAAGTATGGCATCAGCCCCGCCCATGCATTTGCACTCTGGAGACCTACTTTAAGCCTGCAAATGAAGAATGATCCACAGGTTTTGACCAAATTGAGACAAGATTTAAAGTGTCCTGATCATGTTTCTTTGGCGCTTTATGTCACCTTCTGGCAGCTGAGATTGTATGATATCTACTATGATCACTCAGTCTACGAGACAGCATTAGCAGCACGTGACAACCAGAAGTCAAGAGATAAGCATTCCAGCAATGCTTATTCAGATGCCCTTGTTGCCGAGGACAAGACCCATACACTACACAACATGAAGATGAAGATTAGACTCTCAGCCGAAAACGACCAGTACTTCGCCTGTCCAATCGACTCAGCCTCGGACGAAGCTAAGATACTCCGTAAACTGCAGACTACTGAACTTTTGGCTTCCTGCATCTTCCCTAGAGCAATTCGATCAGCAGTAGATGCTCTTTTTTCTGCCCATTTCGTCTTCACACTTCATAATCTAGGAACCCCCAATTTTTCCACTTTGGGTATTCTCGATCAGATCTTCAACTCTCAAATTCTGACTCCCACCCTTTACACATGCACAGCTTGTGAAACCGAAAACCTGGGATTGTTCTACCATGTTATTCTGACAATTCTCAACAAATGGCGTGCTGATCCGTCCAAGTACGAATCTGAGGGACTAGGTGGCCTCAGTGGAACTTCTGGAGAAGCAGCTGGCACTTATCGATATCCTGGATTCCGTCTGGGTTATGGATGTGGCAATAACCGGGTGGAGTCCATGTTGTCACATGACATGTTAAGAACGGTAGTGGAGAAATGGCACCGAAAAATTCATGTAACTGTGGCTGAATGTCTTACACGTGAAGATTACATGAGTCGACGAAATGCCATCATCTTCTTGCGATCTGTGGTTGGTCAGTTCCCTTTGGTGGCAGGCCAAGGTGTCGATGTTTCTAAGAGGTTGGACCTGATTGCCAAAGAGGAGTCTCGTGAAGATATTAAGCTGGCGGCTCTCAGTTTACTGGGTCATCTTGTTAGAACTGAGTCTGGCTGGATTGAAATATATGATTTCAAGCCCATGAAAGAGGAGGATAAGAAAATTGAGATGGCTCGTGCAGAGAAACGAAAAGCAACAATGAAGAAGGAACGGGAAGCAGCACGTGATGCTGCAACCCGTGATGTGGACAGGAAAGAGGCTGAGGCACGTCAACAACCTGATACCGTTTCGTCATCCAAAGATGCCGCCTCCTCAGATGCACCTGTTATAGCGCGTGATAAACAACGTGACCCAATTGCTTCGGTCGCATCCGAGTCACGAGCATCATCGAACCGATCGTCACGTGCTTCGTCTCCTCGTCGCAACAGGGAGCGCGAACGCGAATTACGCGATAAGGAACGTCGCGAGGCTCGTGATGGCCGGGATCAGCGCGATGGACGAGATTCTCGAGAAAACCGGGACAGTAGAGACTCTGGAAGGGATTCAAGAGATAGTAAGGACTCTGGGCGAGAAAGCAGAGACAACAGAGACAACAGAGACAACAGAGACAACAGAGACAACAGAGACAGCAGAGACAGCAGGGACAGCAGAGACAGCAGAGATACAAGATCTTCTGATACCCGAAAACGCAGATCAGAGCGTGGCCGAGCCAAGGATGAAACTCAGACTTCTACTTCAGCCCCAACGGCTCCTTCTGCTACTTCTAGCAAAACTCCCCAGCGTCCTAGAGCGGACCAGCCCGGCGTGTCACGGGAAGGCATTGGACGTGATAGGCGATTTGGGGATTCCGAGATTCTTTCAATTGAATCTAGAATGAGCCGTCGACAACCTGTAACAACTGCTGACGATGCAGTTCCTCCGCCTCCTCCACCTCCCAGTGGACCTCGAAGTTCGCGTGAGAGAGACCGAGAAAGAGATAGAGAAAGGGACCGTGAGCGGGATCGAGAAAGGGATCGAGAAAGGGACCGCGAGCGGGCTAGTCGTGAGCGAGAAAGGGAAAGGGAACGAGAACGGGCTGGAGGATCTAATAGCTTGTCAGCCATTCCTTCACGGCCAGCACGTGACAGAGAAAGAGCTCGAGAACGGGAATTGGAACGTGACATGCGCAACAAAGAACGGGAAAATGAACGTGAACGTGAACGAGATAGGGAAAGAGATCGAGAGAGAGAACGGGACCGGGATCGGGATCGAGATCGTCACAGCCGAGTCGACCCCAACAGAGTTCAAATTGGTAGCCGGCTGAGAGAATCAAGGGAGCTAAGGGAGGTCAGAGAAGTCGCTGCCTTAGCTAGAAATGCCGGGGTTGGTAGAGATACCCGTGATTCACAGTCGTCCCGTGATTCTTCCAGTCAGTGGTCGCGTGATAATCGGGAGCCACCTCGGGAGCCTCCTAGAGAACCCCGTGTCTCTGGCGAGGTCAGATCTGGTTCTCGTAAACATTCATCCTCCAGTCAAGAAGACTTGCGAGGTGAGAAGCGACGAAGAACAGCTAGATAGTGTTTCATTGTAATATATCAACTTACTGAAATTTAAAACATATTGTACATTATATAACCGTCACCCTAATTAAGACTCAGGAGCTTCTTTCTCGTCTCTTTCTCCTTTTCGCTCATCCTCCTCAGTAGTGTCGCCAGATTTCTCCTCTGTCTCTTCCGTCTTCTCCATGTTCTCCTGTTCGCTCTTCTGGCTGGTGACAGCTTCACTCGGCTCTTGTGTCCCCTGTTCTCCATCTTTCTCATCAACATCCATTTTGTCACTCACAACTTCAGGCTTAACAGGAACAACAGGTCGAATAAGCAGATATCCGTTGACCGAGTCCTTGACTGACTGAGGAACAACTTCCAGGATTTGCTCATGGGAAATGCTATCAACGTACTTACGAATCAATGACTTGGTGACCTGCTTTTTCCACCATGACAGCAATTCAGACTCGTCATCATTGACCTGCAAGTACCGAAAAACGCTCTTGAAAGGGCTAACTTGATCCTGAACTTCTCCCTCGTTGACAACCTCGTCGAGTGTACGAATCAAGCTCTCCCAGCCATGATTCTCAGTGAAAACAATGTGACCAGGAGATTCGAATAGCCATGAGATAATGGGTGTTGGCGAAATGACATTCTCAAGCAACAAAAAATGCAAGACCATTGAGCCAACATGAGGCTGATTTTTGTAAAAGTTCATGACAGTAGTCACAGCAGCAGATTCATCCTCAACACTTTCAACCATATGCTGCAGCTGTTGAGACAGGCGACTGATCCAATCCTGTGAAAGAGAAAGGGATCGAGAACCCACAAATATGGCAGCCCCGAGTACGACATCAATGAGCTTTTCGCGAGGATTTTCAGACTCAGCAACTGCCTCTTTGACGGCGTCAAGTACCTCCAAGTAACTGTCGGACACACCAAGATCAAACTTATCCTTGAATACATCGAGCAACTGGTCGGCTACCTGTCGAAGGTTGTTTTCAGCTTCAATGTATTCGTAGGTGGGTACGACCTCACCCATTTCAGGCACAAAAACAACAAGCTCATCTGGAAGGGTTTCTTTGATTCGAGATGCAAATGACAACCGAAGTTCCTTCTTGATCAGCTGCTTGATAAATACAAGTCGAGGATCCAGGGGGTCTAGGTCCACAAACTCCACCCACTCTTGCCATTTCCAGGTGAATCCAAAATTGGAGAGGTGGTGGGAGAACCAGTCAAGGAACCGGTGAAGCAATTCAATGTCAAACGACGGAAGGTTGGCAAACAGAAATCGAACAGCTCGGCCAAAAACAGGAGCAATGGCTTGAGGTGCCATAATACACGCCTCGATGAACAGAGAGTGGAAGTATGCCGGCTGGAGAGGCGGAGTGGCTAGTCGGAAAAGCTCAGCTAGAATGGCCTCAGAAGCCACGTCTTCGACCTTGAATGTAGAGATATCCTGCCCGTCCTGTCGAGCGTCCAAGAACTTGCCACTAAGTTTATCAATACTGATTCCAGGTCCAGTGAAAGTGTTGGGAGTCATAAACAGATCCAAGGTGAAAAGTTGTTTGGCACACTCCTTTCGATTGAAATCTAGATGCTGGATTGTGTCCGACAACATATCTCGGTACAAAACAGCATCAAAGCTTTCAGAAGCTGGTACAGTGGCCATCTCGGCTCCCTCGACATCGATAGGCATATACGACCGGAAAAACACCCGAGGGAAGATGAACTCGGTGGACTGAGACTGCACAAGAGAGTCGGGAAGAGCTACCGCAGGGAAGATATGCTTGGCTGAAGCGTCACTGTGGTTTTCAAGAATCAACTCAATGACATGAGGCACATCAAGAAAAGATTTCACTTTCCATTGATTTTTGGCAACCTCATTGACTCCATGGTGCAGATTATCAATAAACAATTCACAGTTGTAAGGCTTGCCATCTCCTCCATAAGGTTCAACTAGCTCATGAGACTTGCCTTTTTGAAAGTGCTTATTTGCCTTTTCTAACAGTTCATCACACACAGCTGCAGACTGTCCGAGACAAACCAAGGTGTGTGCGAGATAAGGCAGAGCCAGAAACACGGCTGAATAAAGCTCTTCAACTAGAGGGTCACGTGCATCCTCATTTCCTTCACTTTGTCGTTCAATAGCCCGATCCAGAAGACTGTGCAAAAACACAGACACTCCTCTTCCTGGCTCAATAATTCCATCCAAACAACATAATAACCGAATGGCAATTTTCACATGATTATAATTACCCTCCTTTAGCCACTTTTCAATCTTGGAGTGTAAGTGCTCAACACACAGTTGTCCAGCCAGAGGGTTGGAGGAATTGGCAACCAGGATAATCGCAGATACCAATTGAGTCTTGTGGGGCTGTTCCATAATTGTAGCCACAATTGTCTCCAATACTCCATTTCTTATGGCCAAACTGTCAACCTCGTTGGCAAATCCAAACCCAGCCCCAGCAAGTCGATTAGTTAGAGAAATACGGGATGGGTCTCCAATTTCCACAATATCAAAGTAAAGTCTGTCGAAAATTTCATACGTGCTTCGAGTAGGCTTCATTCGAGGCGCTCGACGGTCGTAATCATTGTCAACATCGTCTTCACGTGATCTCTTGTATGAAGCCATTGTATTTCGAGTTGTGTGAAGTTGGAAAGTTAGGGTTAGGTGGGTTATTCAAAATTAACTTGAAAAAAGGGTTTGGGTAAAAATAAGTACGAGGGTTAGGGCTCAAGGGAGTTATGTGCGCACAATCTCAACAAATCTGAGTTGGGTCAAAACTGTGGATATTGTTTATGTTTTGTTGTTCGTGTAGGAGCCTCATAAACAACCACATCTACTCCGCTTAAAGTTAGTTAGAGGGGTGTTAACAGCCTTTATTATAATTACGTTGAAATTCTGCTAGATATACGAAGACCTTACAAACCTCATTTCTGCCATCATGGTATCCAACACACCCCAAAAACATATACATTCTTTCTATTCGAATTTTATCAAGAAGCCCGCTGCATTTCAAGTACTCTTGCCATTGTAGTTCAGCCAAACCTAACACACCTTGCTCACATGCATGCAATCATCTGTTATCTCGCATCAAACTCTATCGCGTGGCACACCCAATACTGCACTCTTTCTTATCACCACCACATTAATCAGACATCAAATGTCGCTTCAAAGAGCTCTACAATACTTATGGGACTCAGACACAAACCCTGCTCATGCTATGGATCATGCGACGCCGCTGGTGTGCTTGGGACAGGTTTATAACCCGTCTGGTGGTCTAGCTGAATCACACAAACCAGAGGAGAGTCCTCCAGACGAGGATGGAGTAGTGATTCCGTTGGCATCCGTAGCATCAAACGGAGTATCAAACGGTTCGTGGCCTCCAGATTTTTTGTCCGATGTACAATCTCGGATTTGGCTGTCATATCGAACTGGCTTCCCCCTCATTCCCAAATCGGATGGTGGAACAGGAATCGATTTTGTTCGGTTTAAGAACATGATACGTGGAGGCGGGTTTGATCCCAGAGGATATACTTCAGATGTCGGATGGGGGTGTATGATCCGTACTTCCCAGAGTCTTTTAGCAAATGCCCTATTGTTTCGACACTTGGGGAGGGGCTGGAGATGGATGACTGGAGACACGAGTGAAGTCAGCGAGTTTGTGGAGGTTGAACAAGAAAGCGATTCTGCTGAATCAGTAGGTGGCTCGCTGTACGAGTCTGTCGGGGACTCTTTCAGTGAGGTTTTTGTGGACACATTGGACCACACCATTGCTGAACCAGGAGAGTTAGTAGAAGACTCACCCGCAACTGAAGAAACCATTGTGTCTTGGTTTCTGGACTCTCCCGAGACCCCATTTTCTATCCACAAGTTTGTACAGCATGGAGAAAATGCATGTTCAACTCCAGCAGGAGACTGGTTTGGACCATCCGCTGCTGCAAGCAGTATTCTTGCCCTGTGTCGGGAGTTTCCTCAGGCTGGACTGTCTGTGTATTATAATGGTGGAGGAGGAGGAGATGTATATGAAGACGAGGTATTAGATAGAGGATTCCCAATGTTGATGCTATGCGGACTACGATTGGGCATCGATAATGTTACTCCAGTATACTGGGACCCGTTGCGCCATCTTCTTTCTCTTCCGCAATCTGTGGGGATTGCTGGAGGCCGCCCTTTCACTTCCCATTATTTCTTTGGGTTCCAGGGTGAGCAATTGTTTTATTTGGATCCTCATCAGCCCAAACCTGCGATCAAATCTGCAGATAAAAACACAACTTCATTTCATTCCAGCAGGATATGGAGACTACATCTTCGAGAAATGGATCCTAGCATGCTAGTCGGATTTTATATTGCTTCTGAATCCGAGTGGCACAGTTTTCGAGCTACACTTTCATCCAGTGATGAAAGTAATCAGCGCGGACAGATCATACACATTCACTCCTCACGCCTGAGTAATCCTACTTATGACGACACCAACGAAGATGATGATGAGTATGTCTCAATTGGTGGTGGTGTTACAGAAGGATCAGATGAAGAGTTTGTGGATATCTGCAGAAAGCAGTCTCAGCCACTAAGAGCTCGCAACGGGCGCGACTCTCCGTCCGTTTTCGGCAGCCAACTGGCTAGTGAGACGAGAGCTATCATCGAGAACGTTCCAGTCAGAGGAAAGTTGGATAACGACCTCTCGTTGTCCCCTGTAGCCTCAGCTCGACCAAGAAACGCTGCTGTTAGTGGTGATTGGGAAGAGTTGGATCTCGTGTAGATTTACATTCTCATTATATGCATAGATCCGATGTCGCAGAGTCAGTTGAAGTCACCACGTATGAGGCAATCATGAGCATTTTCTGACTCTTTTTTTCCTTGTTTGTAGTGATCTTATCGGATCTATCTTGAATTAACATTAGTTACTGTACAAATCTTTTGTCAACAGTTTGTTTCTGGTCCGCAGTAAATGTGATTACCAGGTCGGCCAGAACTCAGACCTGCAATCCATCAATAAAAAATACATATAATACAAATACAGCACCGCCTACTCGGTCTTTCGAACACCGGCGACAACTGAGAATTGGCCACCTCCGCCAGCCATTTTGACGTCAATATCCCGGATGGCAGTGTTCATAATCTTTCGAGGGGTCTCGATATCGTCATCTTCTGCGTGACCAGTTTGGTACGACGAGGAAAAGCCCCAAGTCCACACTCGTCCCTCAACGTCAATAATAAGCGAATGGTGAGCTCCACAGGCAATGTGACGCATCTTGGGGAGCTTCTCGTCGTCATCCTCTCCACCAAGAGACAGTGGGGAGGGAACAGGAAGGAATCTGGCAGTTCCCCGTTCATCACGAACAGTTCCGTTTGGTAGATCTTTGGAGGCAAATCCAATCTGATGGTAATCGTATCGTCCAAAGCTGTAGACGGTTCCATCCTTTGATAGAGCGAGAGAGTGGTGCTCTCCCCCAGTGACAGAAATAATCTCCTTACCATCCAGAGCCTCCACGTAAGTGGGGCCATCTACTGCGGCATTATCGCTCTGTCCCAGGATGCCACACTGGCCATATTGGTTGAGACCCCAGGCAAGAACTCGGCCCTCAGCATCGATAGCAAAAGAATGGAACTCTCCTGCGCCTACGGCAACGATATTCTTTAGACCGAGCTCTCGGGGAGTAAGTGTGGACCGGTTGGATTTCCAGCCCAGACGGAAGTTTTCACTGTCTCCCCAAGTGTGGACAGTACCCCACTGAGTAAGTGCCAGGACGTGATCTCGGCCTGCAGCGATGGCAGCAATGTTACTAAGTTCTTCAATCTTGGTAGGTACGGGCTGGACCTTGACCTTGTCGGAGAATCCCATAGTTCCTTGGGAGTTTCGGAACGAGCCCCAGGCGTATACATCACCTTCAGCTGTAAGTCCAATGGACAAAGAGTCAGAGGCTTCAATCTTGACGAATCGCACTTCGGTATTCACCAATGCAGGAATTGACTCTGCAGGGTTGAGTTTAGGATCATCATCATCATCATCAGAATCGTCTGCATCCATATCCTTCAGAACTTCATGTCCAGCAGTGTCTCGACCCAAAGCTCCAAGATCGTTACCTCCCCAAGACCACACTTTTCCCTCTGAGTCCAGAACAAGACCATGCTGCCCACCCACTGCGATATCTACAATGTTCTTGCTCAAGTAAGGAGAAAGTCGAGGTCGCTTGACAGTAGATGCCTTTTCAGGACCAAGTCCCAGTTCACTCATCTCTCCAGTTCCAAACGCAAGAACCTCACAATCAGTAGAGTTGATTGTGGGCAGGGGTAACAGAGTAGGCTGGTTCTTGTGCTTTCGTTGGATGGCTGACAGCCTCAATCGAGAAGGGGCCTTGGCTGCAAGAATGGGTTTCTCCTCAAACTCTTTCTTTGCGGCCCGCGCTTTCACTCCATTGACCTTGGCCTTTTTGGCTGCCTGCTTTTTGCTGGTAGTAGCCTTTGGAGCCGCCTTCTTTGTGACTTTGCTTCGTGTTAATCTGACCATAGTGGTGATGGAGAGAAAGAAAACGCAAAATAATGCGGATTGAGTTTGAAACTTTCTGGGTTTAAATCGGTTAAAGTTTGAGACTTAAGGAATGTTCCAGCTCTCAAAAATGGTGTTCAATTGTGGGAATTGGAATTAACGGCTCTATTAGAAGCTTGCTGGGGTTTTCTGTGCTTTGTTTTGGCTTGCCCAGACATGCATTTCAAGCCTGCTGGAATGCGTTGTATACAGCGTAGTGAACCTTAATCGAGAAAAGGTGGTTCTGGAATGCAAGCCTATTTGGGAAGTATACAAATAATGCTGAATGGTGTTGTCCAGGATTGAACTTGTATTCAAAGTTATCATATTACTCAGAAACCCATTGCCTATTCCCAACCCTAATTTGGGATCCTTGTTAAGTTGTTGTGTTGTTGAGATTGTCTAGAATTGTACAAAATACTTGATAGCTAGATTTATCGGAATACCAAGGCGTTAATATCTTGAAGAATTTACAATAGCCCCCTTTACTCAGCCTTTCCGAACAAGAAATAATTGAAACATGAGATTGATTGAGCTTTCATGAAAAGAAACCGAATGACATCAGATTTAAAATTTCTGCTGCTTTGGCGTTAGTTTTAATTTCTTTTTCAACCTCCAACAGTACAAATTCTGTCTTATGGTCTGATTTTCAATATCATATCGGAACCTGTGTAAATGGATGACCAGCTTCATAAACTTTATAAAGCCACCTTTTTCTTGACTAGGGTTAGGAAATGTGGCTAGTTAATTAGCTACCGAAAGTTTAATACGATTATCTTGCCGAATTCAGTCATAGCAGAGAACATTACTAATAAGTTACATAGCCCAGATGCTGAAGCTACTGTGTAGATCTACACCAAACTCAATTGGGACTAAAAATAGCAGATACTGGGGAAATAGAAGACATTTATTACTATAGTAGGGTTCCAGGGCACAATATTCATAACTGACCAAGAGATGTGGCTGATCCAATCATTTTCACGTGACTGTGTTCTTTATGCCTAAACCTTAACCCATACATACAGGATGCGCTGCCTACTTAAGACTCCCGCCCACAATAACTTGAGTCAAAAACAAAACACCATGTCGCTGTTTCTGTCAGATAACACACACAAAGATGAAGGTGTCCCGGCGAACGAAAAGAATATGCTTGGCGAGCTCGTGTCTCTGCGAGACCAGCTGACAGCTCTCAAGCTCGACAGGCAGACTTATCTCAAGCAGGAAGACATTTCCCGTATCTACAAAGAGGTTGTGGAGCAAGTACGGCAGCTAAACCAGATCCGATCCGACCCAAAACTTGAAGACGAGTATAATCGAGTCGATGTTGTTCTCGACGATGTATTTCAGCTGCTATCGCTTTCATTTCTGACGATTGGACACAACCGGAGTGCTGCAGCTACCTACGCTTCTCTCGCTACAGTGAGACGGCTCCTGAGTCATTTGAAAGAGTCACAGATCTACACTGGAAATGACTACGAGCCTGTACGTACACGATTGGACGAAATCCAGGCGATTCTCAAACAGACAAGTAGTAACGAGAACCCAGAAGTCATTGCTCTGATTGAGCGAGAACTCAAAGTGTGCATGGACGGCCTACGGGAGATCGAAGCGGCCTATGACCAAATTACTCCGGAGGTTTCAGAAGTGCTGAAGGTAGTCACGGGGATCAGACGAGAAATCATGAGTATTGCTGCTGCACCTGATGTCAAGGATGGCACAGCCACACCTGTGTCTTCACAGCTACAGCCCTTGCTTAAGCAACTACAAGCCATTGAAAAAGCACATCTTACTGGTGAAAAGAATGGGTTTATCACTGCGACAGGAGAGAAGATTGAAGATAAATCCGCTGGCCTGTTAGCAGGACAAATCGATGACTGTTTCGAGCTGATTAAGGATTTCGAGGCTGAGTCTAATCGGGTAGATCCAGCTCTAGCTCCCGTTTACTCGGAGCTTCTTCATCTCAAGGCCACCTTGGAGGGCCTCACAATTACTCATCGATGGACAATGAGAGAAACAGACTTGTACGGATACCAGAAGAAGTTGCAGGCAATTGATGAAAGAAGAGTTAATGGCCTGTTCGTCCCTTGCAAAGGATGTGAATCAGATGAGAATAAATCTGAAGGTGATGAAGCTCCCCATAAGTTGCCAGGACAGTCTATTCTGCTTTACTTACTGCGTCGATGCTACGCTATGATCTACAAGCTTCTGGAGTCATCAGAACCCATTTCTGAGGCCCTGACGCCGTTGCTCAACCAACTGAAAACGATGAGACGCTTTTTGCTGGACATGAAACGACTGGGAGGCATTTCGTCAGTACGAGAACTATACCCCTACCAGTTGAAGTTAAGGTCCATTGATAACCTTCGAGTAGATGGCAAATTCATGCAGGGAAATTCAGTTCCCGAAGGTCAGGGAATGGTCAATGCTTTGTTAGCAGAGTGTTTCGATATCTGCCATGAGTTGCAGGTTGATTACGAGAATCAGGAGGAATCGGAGGAGTAACAGTATATAGTTTATGGAATTGGGTATGAATGACTCTTCATGCAGGGAAGACTACTTTTTAAAGGTCTAGTGTAGATTAAGTTGATTGAGTTACTGCAACCTTGGTATCTTAGTAGATGTATTGATGGATGGGTTATATTATTTCCAGTAGTTCGGAAGGGAGTTCTAACTGCAATTCTGGCAAGTCTATCTTTCAAGGTTTTATCATAGATGTAAGGATACTACGAATTAGTCAGGTTTTACATTGAATTAGTCATACCTAGCATACCAAGATTCGTACTAAAAAAAACAGCTGCAACTCAAGATAAGATAAGACACAGGATAAGACTGATAATGAGAAGAAGAAAAAATCTCAATCTTATAATTGAAAAATAATGATCTTTTATTCGAAAAGAACCTTGGATGCAAGCGAGTGGACCATAAAGCTGCATGGGGTACCATTTCCCAATCCGTCTACGTGACTGTACTTAGAGCTACCAACTCTAAGCAGTTGTTAATCAGAACGTTCCCATATTAGAACTTCGGTAATGAGTTTTAGAATTAATTTCTGACTGATTATAAAATAGTATGACTGTTAGGATTCTTTTGTCTGCAAACAGGGTTCAGTCATATGCCCACGTATTGCTCTAAAATGAAGTAGTCTGGTTGTCAAAGTTTGTTTACTGACAAACCTAGATCTAAGTCTCGGTATCTATGCTTGCAACTAGAGTATAGAGACTCAGAATAGGAGAGAGACTAAAGGGAGATAATAGAGGCATTTGTTTAAGAAGACTGCAACCCTCTTGTCGGTTTTTTCCTCTTGTCGGCTCCTCCCAAATGCCGGTAACATTCCGGTGACTCTTCAAACCTTGGTTAGGATAAACTTAGGAATTTTTCACCTTGACAAAAAAGTTAAAATTTGTCAGAGTCACCAGCGATTTTAAAAGTCCCAGCGCACCAGCATCCTTTCGACACTAGACAATAACATGTGTGGAATTTTTGCGGCGTACCGACTGCCCGATGTGGCTGAATTTAAGAGCCAGGCTCTCCAGCTTTCCAAGCGTATCCGACACCGAGGTCCCGATTGGTCCGGAAACATCTCCAAGAACAACACCATCATCTGCCACGAGCGTCTGGCCATTGTTGGCCTTGACACCGGTGCCCAGCCCATCACCAGCTGCGATGAAACTATTGTTCTCGGTGTCAACGGTGAGATCTACAACCACCGAATCCTGAGAAAAGAGTTCCCCGACTATAAGTTCAAGACCCACTCCGACTGTGAGCCCATCATCCCCCTGTACCAGAAGTACGACATCGATGCCCCCAAGAAGCTTGATGGTATGTTTGCTTTTGCTCTTTACGACGCTGAGAAGGATCGAATCATCGCAGCCCGAGATCCCATCGGAATCACCACTCTTTACATGGGTAAGTCTTACAAGAACCCCCAGACCGTGTTCTTCGCCTCGGAGCTTAAGTGTCTAGTTGATGACTGTGACGAGATCAAGGCCTTCCCTCCCGGACACGTCTACGACTCCCAGACTGATAAGATCACCCGATACTTTGAGCCTTCTTGGTGGGATGGCGAGAAGGTGCCTACCACCCCTGTGGATTACAAGCAGCTTCGAGAGGCCCTGGAGGCTGCTGTTCGAAAGCGACTCATGTCTGAGGTTCCTTATGGTGTGTTGCTTTCTGGTGGTCTGGACTCTTCTCTGATCGCTTCTATCGCTGCTCGAGAGACCCGAAAGGCTGCTCCTGAGAAGACTGTTAACCAGGATCTGGCCGGTGTTGATGAGCAGGGTCACCTGACCAACTCTTCTGGATCTAGACTCCACTCTTTCTCCGTTGGTCTGCCTGGTGCTCCCGATCTTCTGGCTGCTCAGAAGTGTGCTGAGTTCATCGGAACCATCCACCACGAGTACACCTTCACTGTCCAGGAGGGTCTGGACGCCCTGCGGGATGTCATTTACCACCTTGAAACCTTCGATGTAACCACCATTCGAGCCTCTACCCCTATGTACCTTCTGTCCCGAAAGATCAAGGCCGGAGGTGTCAAGATGGTTCTGTCCGGAGAGGGTTCTGATGAGGTCTTTGGCGGTTACCTTTACTTTGGCGCTGCACCTTCTCCCGAAGCCTTCCACACTGAGTGTGTTCAGCGAGTCAAGAACCTCCACTACGCTGACTGTCTCCGAGCCAACAAGTCTACCATGGCCTGGGGTCTGGAGGCCCGGGTTCCTTTCCTGGACAAGCAGTTCCTGGAGGTTGCCATGAACATTGACCCCAAGGATAAGGTCATCACCAAGGATCACATTGAGAAATACTCCATCCGAAAGGCCTTTGACGTTTCTGATGAGCCCGGTGCTGAGCCCTACCTCCCCGATGAGATTCTCTGGAGACAGAAGGAACAGTTCTCTGATGGTGTTGGATACTCGTGGATTGATGGCCTGAAGGACGCTGCTGAGGCCACCATCACTGATGAGCAGCTCAAGAACCCTAAGCCTCATTGGGGTACTGATATCCCCAAGACCAAGGAGGCCTACTGGTACCGATGCATGTTCGACGAGCTGTTCCCCCAGCCCGCCGCCGCCACTACTGTGATGCGATGGATCCCCAAGGCCGACTGGGGCTGTGCCGAGGATCCTTCTGGACGATATGTCAAGTCCCATGCCGCCCATAAGCAGTAGATAGCAGATAGATTAATGTATATGGTTCTCTAGTGACTGTTCGACTAAGCAATACAACAGCATGATATAGTATTGTAGGCTCTGAAATAAGATTGGAAAACAACAGCTTTTGTTTGGTATTCCATTAGGCATGTGTCAACACCCACTTACTTTCAACAAGTGAGTTTTTTTAGAATTCTCATCTTCTGCCTATTTAGGAATAGTCAATACCTGCATGAGTTGCATCCTGATCACTGACATTGTTGATATTAGGGTTAAGGAAGCACGGCTGATAGGGTTGGAAACTGTTATGGATGCTACGCAGAGACCCCTTAGTATTAGAAGTTGTCATTTCCTGCTATGTCTATGTATATTATATGTAAGCATCTATGGTGATTGTTTTTGGAGACTTTAGATAATACTAAACCTTCACTTAGGGTTTAGTTTGAAGATTTTTCAAAACAAACTTTCTACATGAGGAATTATCACCACATAAAGAAATACTATCTAGAATATTTCATATGATGGGTTCAACTACTATCCGTACTTTGGAGCTCTGTCGATACTCAAAATATAGCCAATTCGGATAAAGATCCAGTAAAGTCAAAGTTTAGCAAAAGATGAAAAATAAATTACAGCACCAAGGATTCTCGTATGGTCTCCCACTACAATACTAACTTGGCTCTCTGGTGCTTGACTATGGCTGATCGAACGGGAAGCCGTATTTTCACCAGGATATGGCCGTAACCAAACCTCCGCAACGGAGAATTGAACTCCGGTCCCCCGCGTGCTGAACAAAGCTCTGACAGGCGGAAATTCTAGCCACTAAACTATTGCGGATTGTTGGCAATGTTAGGAAACGACTCTGATAGTTTGTCGCGTGAACATCACGTGAATTGAACATATAGTCAATTGAATGTATGAGAAAAAAAAAAAAATGAACACCAAATTAGACCAGTTTTCCAGTGACAACACCAAATTAGGCACAGTCTACTAGTAGACTTACTTCAATTACTTAGAATTATTTCATATTTATGTTATAGTCAATTGAATGTATGAGAAAAAAAAAAAAAAAATTAGAAAGAAAACAAAAACAAAGAATAACCAGCTTCCAAGAACACGAGTCTAACCTGTTAACCAGTTCGCCAATTACAACATCAAGTCGATCAAATTTCCAGTGACAACACCAAACTAAGACCAGTTTTCCAGTGACAACACCAAATTAGGCACAGTCTACTAGTAGACTTACTTCAATTACTTAGAATTATTTCATATTTATGTTATAGTCAATTGAATGTATGAGAAACAAAAAAAAAAGCAAAAAAAAAAAGCAAAAAACAAAAAACTGACTTCCTTACAAACCCTCTCCATAAGGCCTCCTTTTTACAAACACTAACCAAAATTGGTTTCAACGTTTATACAAGTATTTCGAAGTAATTCGAAAGAACTATCTACAATGAGAGTAGACGTAGTCTAGCGACTAGACGAACTACTCTAGAGGGATATTGAGTATCAGACAATAAGTATTATTCTAAGTATTTTGTTAATTAACGAACTTACATGTTGGGAAATGGGAGTTCTCTGGTAGCCCACATCCCCTTTTCGATGTGATAATGGTGAGGGGTTCAAAAAAGTGGGCCCAACCGGGAATTGAACCCGGGACCTCTCGCAAATTGCTCAGGACACCCTAAGCGAGAATTATACCACTAAACCATCGGGCCAGTACAATTTGTAAGAGTTCGGGTTCGGTTGACTCTTACTAGTCGGACTGGGCTCCGGCCGGTCCTACGTAATCGTATCTTCCAGGTGACTCCAGACTTAGGTATAAACGTATCTCTTCAACTAACTCAACTAATGCCTTAAATACTTCTCAACAACTCTAAAAGGCAGTCACAGGGTCACGTGCCAAAGGCCACATAACACCGTGCTGGCTTTCACAGTAAGAGACTTCTGATCTCTTACACAATTAAATTTTGCTAATTAAAGCTAGAATGTGATAAAGGCTTAGTCAGCTTCTTTTTTATTTATGTTAGAGTCAATTGAATGTATGAGAAACAAAAAAATTGTTATGTCAAATTACTTCAATTACTTCGAATTATTTCATATTTATGTTATAGTCAATTGAATGTATGAGAGAAAAAAAAACTTCATATTTATGTTATAGTCAATTGAAAGTATGAAAAAAAAAAACAACTAAGAATTATTTCATATTCATGTCATAGTCAATTGAATGTACGAGAGAAAAAAATCTTTTTTCCAAATTAAGCACAGTCTACTTGTAAACTTACTTCAATTACTTAGAAGTATTTAATATTTATCTTATAGTCAATTGAATGTATCAGCAAAAAAAAAAGTCCTTCTAGTTACAACATCCAATCAACCAGTTTCCCAGTGACAACACCAATTTAAGCACAGTCTAACTAGTAAACTCACTTCAATTACTTAGAATTATTTCATATTCATGTTATAGTCAATTGAATTTATGAGAAACAACAAAAGTACAAAAAAAATTAGCAAACTGTGTAACATAAAATAAACCACACAGTCTAACTTACAGGCCCACCCCAATTACTTAGAATCTTTTCATATTTATGCTAGAGTCAATTGAATGTATGACAGAAAGCAAAAGTAATTTACAATTGTTAAGAATCAGACATTGAGTATTATTCTAAGTATTTAGTTAATTAACGGACTTACATATCACTCGCTGGGAAACGGGAGTTCCGGTAGTAGCCAACATCCCCTGGTAATGTGGGCTGAGGTCTTTGGAAGAAAGGAGAAATGGCTAGAGTGACAAGACACTGAGCACCTACTAGATACTTATCACTTTCGAGGTGGTAATATATCTAATAGGAGTAATCGACCTTGGAGGATTACATTTAATAACAATTAAATCTAAAATTATTGGAGTTATTCTATACTCATATGGTAGTCAATTGAACGAATGAGGAAACAATTCTTCGACTTTGAATGAAAAGGGAAATTTCCTATTTACATTGTTACTCGGATGAGAGTCAAGAACCATTAAATTGTTGCTAGTGGCGAACTTTATCTTTTTTCGTTGTCTATTTCTGAGCGTTGGAGATAAATGGAGGTTGGTTGAACTCTATTCAATAACAATGATGTTTTATTTGACATACTTTGCACAAGTTCCGTTCATGTCTTCTACCCAGAGGTAGTAAACTTATTTTAAATTTCTACGATGATCATTCAATCTGGCCTTTAAAGCCTCACCCAGAAGCTGGTTGATTCTCGCTTAAAATGATAACTTCATCAACCTCTCCCAATGCTGTTTTTGTGATTTTGTGATATGTTTCATATTCGATATTTTCCTGTTTGATTCTTTGTTAGACAACAACATCAAATTTATACTCAGGGCTGAGTAATTATGACAGTTGATTTTAGGAATATTTCCCTGGTACCATTATCTCTAGCAGTTCCGAAAGTATGGAAATCAAATTGACAGGTCGAACAATCTGCTTTTAGCCGAATTAGTTTTTTTTCGAATACATTCAATTGGCTAAAACATGGATATGAGTAAGCTAGCTAGTTACACAATGCGTACTTAGATGTTTTCTTCATTTATTCAATTAACTATAACATAAATATGAAATAATTCTAAGTAATTGAAGTAAGTCTACTAGTAGACTGTGCCTAATTTGGTGTTGTCACTGGAAAACTAATAATTCGCGGAGCCGGTCCAACTAGTAAGAGTCAATCGAACACGAACTTTTACAAAAAATGTAAGAGATGGAAATCTCTTACGGAATACTTTACAGAGATTACCGAAGGTTCTAGATGATAGGTGTTCTTGCAGAACACCACATGTGATGTAAGGTTATGCAAGATAGGAGAACATTCCAGAACGGTCATGGATAAGTATATAAGGCCCTTGTTAAGTTAGTCTAATAGATACGTTCATACCTAAGTCTGAAGTCACCTGGAAGGTACAATTACGTAGGACCGGCCGGAGCCCGGTCCAACTAGTAAGAGTACACCAAGGCGAACTCTTACAAAAAAACAAGGGCTGTTGGTGTAGTGGTAACATATCTGCCTTCCATCTAAGTGGTTGTCAGCAGGTGCCAGGGGTTCAATTCCCCTACAGCTCAATAATTTTTTCTCTTGGATTAATTCTATGAGTCAAAAGCTTCCTTTTACCTTTTTCACTGAACAATTAACTAGGCCAATGGGTGTTTGAGAAGGAGAGGTTTTCGAGGGCATGAGATAGCGCATGAAGTCTTGTGAACTTCATATGAGACCATGTGAGCTTGTTCAGAAAGCACTCATTCTATAATTGAAACCCATTCCGCTAATTTGTGCCAGGTTAAAGAAGCAATAGTAGTTCCAGAGAATTTCTTGATCAAAGTGCACTTTGTCGTAGATCTGGAAATTGGGGAATATGATGAGTTCAGTGGTTGGAGAAATAGTCTATTTCAAGGATTACTAATCTGTTAGAGACTTGTAGTACAGCATCAGATATTATGGTTTTCAATTATTTCTATCCAGACTTTTTACATCCTGGAAACAGAACTTTCTATTAGTATGCTCTCGGCACTCTTCTTTTTCCTTTTTTTTTGGAGGGGAAGGGGGGGGGAAGCAATTAATCGTTTATTTTATCTATTATGAGAGCATGCATATTTAACAACGACAATTGATATGTCAGTATGAGGAAATTAGATTTCGGGCTCCATAGGTCAGCATGTTCATGCCACAACCCTTTACCCACATTTCCTACCTTAACCACAATTTTTGGTCAGCTGTGTATACAAAACTACTCACATTCTGTTTCATTTTACTTTTACTGAGTCATCTATTGTTCGTTCGTCTTATCTTGTTTTTTGTAGCCAATCAATCTGATTATGATTTTTGCAAAGGCTAAACTTCGTGCAGGTCAGGCAGCATGCTAAAATAATGTGAGCAAAGCAAATACCACAACCAAAAGGCAACGAAATGCATCAACTATTAAAATCATCTCTTGAAGGGAATGTCTTATTTTGGCAGTTTCAGAATTGTCTCCACCGTGTCTCAACCGTCAACACTAAAGTCTTAGTGCTAAAGGTGCCTCTGTAACTTCGGATACAAGCTTCTCAAACGGAAGCATCTGAGATTACGCAGAAACCTGCTGAGTGAATATGTTTCAGATGAATTGGGCTAATTGGGAAAACAAAGCGCGCGGACGTGTGGAGCCAGGTGGTTGGTGGGCTGGATGAGACAATGAGGCATTCAAAGTGCTACATCAATTGTGGCCAAATTGCGTCATATCTATTTACAACAACAATACTGAAGCAAAGATATGAAAACTGGATTTCGTATGTCTCACTATAAGTACTCATCAATTAATGTAACTACTCCTCATTCATGATGAAATAGCCACAAAGTCAAACAATTATCAACCCAAACTATAGACTCTAATATAAACCTTATATTAACTATTAGTTTAAACCTTGCGCATGTATCTCATTTAAGATCTCATCCCACATTCTGCATGCACTTCCCCTCCACACTGTTTCCTGATGACTAGACCACAAAGAGAGCGAAAGCAGACCTCGTAAATTTGCCATTAATGAGGTATAACCTTACTTGAGGGTGGTGCTACTTTTGTACTACTTTTGTACAGTATCGTTTTGTACAGTATCAGAGGAGAAATGATAACTTCCCTGAAATATAGGGTAAAGATAAATGGCATGTAATTACCAGAAGTTATAGCAGTTAAAATCGTCATACCAATGTTCGTTAAGTTTTACTCCCTTTTGGTTCTCCTTTTCCCATACTAGACGAAATGCCTGATCATGCATGTGAAATATACACATGAGCCATCAGAATTGGAATGATGGATACTATTTTCAAATTGAACAAAAATCGAGAAATTTTGATCTAGCCTCATTAATTAATTTCCCAAACGGTTGAGAAGTACTCACTTAGTGGTCGAAGAGTGTAAGATAGTCTACCCAAGTGTCCATGCCTTACACTGGATTCTTCTGAATGGTTGTAAATATCTCGAAATATGTAACTATCTTATTTTTTCTATTTCATTAATGGTAATGTCGTAAATTATTGACTCTAGCAGTAATTTGTAATCGCTTGATTTTGCTCGGTTCTATTGTCTCGTCCTTTCACGGGTAGATTTTTAAAACTAGTGAAGATGTAGTCATATTTTTAACACCTGTCCCAGGTGACATCGAAATCTCATTCTTACTAAAATTCAAGCGTTTCAAACAGTTATACATAGAGGGTTGAAGGCAAACCCCACAACTACAGCATCAGTTGCTATTTATATCAAACTGTACTTACATTTAAAACAAAACACTTAAACTTACACTAATTGAGGCGAAGTTCAAAATCGTGGAAGAATCTGTATGAGCACAGATTGCAAGAGTTTCAGGGGTGTTAATCAGCTATTCTCTAAGAAACAAGGCTACAATTGTTGCACTAGTAGGAAAGTATATACATCGGGAGATTCACAACTCTTCCCATACTTGAAGAGTTTATCTGCTTAGATATTATTCACAGTGCTCTATAGTTTGACACTTTTCTAATATACCGTAGAAGAAGTTCCAGTACTACGGAAATCTCTTGTAGTACAGAAATCTCATGTACTACGGAAATCACTGGTTGGTAGAATCACTTCATTACCACATAAACTCACGGCATTGAAATTAAAGTAAGTAAACGTGTTATTTGTTTTTTCGTTAAAAGAGAGTTGCTTTTGTTGGCTGTTTTCGCACAAATTCAATTGATTACAACATAAATAAGAAAAAACTCTACGTAATTGAAGTAAGTCTACTTTTTTTCTCGTACATTCAATGAATATATCATAAGTAAGGAATAATACCAAGAAACATCCAATTGATTATAACAAAAATTATGGAATAATTCTAAGTAATTGAGGTAAATATACAAGTAGAACGTGCCTAACTTGGTGTTTGTAACTGAAAAACTCGGTTTTTTTTTTTTCTCATACATTCAATTGACTATAACATAAATATGAAATAATTCTAAGTAATTGAACGTTGTTTTTTTTTCTCATACATTCAATTGACTATAACATAAATATGAAATAATTCCGCCTTTTTTTTTTTCTCATACATTCAATTGACTATAACATAAATATGAAATAATTCCAAGTAATTGAAGTAAGTCTACTAGTAGACTGTTCCTATCCGCCCCTTTTCATATGAACCTCAGGTTAAGATTATCTAGAAAAAAAACTTCACAAGTTGGTTGTATAGTGTAGTGGTTATCACCTTGGATTCTGATTTGAAGACTTCCAATAACCCCGGTTCGAGTCCGGGTACGACCTTTTTTACTTTTAGTTATTCCAATTATTATAACACAAATAGACTCGATTAAAACACATATAGACTCAATAACAAAAAAATTAAACAAAAATTGAAGTGAAAGACTAGTTTCCAAAAGCAAAGCTAGAACTGTTCTGTGGGTCCGCCCAGCGGATGTTATTGTGTTTAGATTCAGGCTCCGAGGAAGGATCCAACTCGGGAGTGGGAGGGCATGGTCCAGCCAGCTCATCATTTTCAGTCTCACAGTCTGACCCAGCAGAAGCCTCAGAAACATCTGCACTGGTTGAGGGTTCAGGTGAAGGAGTGGCCACAGCCGAAAGAAAGGGGTCAACAACTTCGGATGCCTCTTTTCTGGCAGAAGACTTTCTAACACCCCGCTTTTGGCAGTCGATGTGATGGACAAGTCTGAGGTGTCTCTTAAGAGAGTCCCCTCGAGAGAAACCTCGATTACAGATGTCGCAACGGTGAGACTTGCCCTTCGAGTGCTTAGACTGGTAATGTCTGGTAAGTTCTGATCGGGTGGAGAATCCAACCACTGACCAGGGGCAGCCAGCATAATCACATTTGGTCTTTCTCAGCTTTCCATGAGAGTCAAAGTGCATAGCCAGTTCAAGCAAGGTTCGGAAGTTCAAATTCTTGACGCCATTCCGTTGGCACTGGCTGCAGGAAAAAACGCCTTTCTTGACGTTTCTAGCTTTCTCCCACATTACTGGGCAGGCGTATAGCTGAGCAACCGCGGATTCTGGATCACAGGGCAGCAAAGGATCAGCTGCAGGGCTCTCGGCCAAAGCAACGTTTTCTGGTAGAAGCTCCATGAGTTTCTCCAACTCGGACATTTCTTCTTCGTGGGTAACAGCTTCATGGCAGCTAGAAGAGGCGTTGTCCTGTTCTTGAGAAAGGAGTTCAATCTCTTCAGAATCAGAAAACCCTAGATCACTGTCATTCTCATGCGAGCTCAAAGGAGACAGCACTAGGGGTGGAAGATCAAGATAATCTTCATCTTCGTCGAACAGGGAAAAGGATTCGTCAAATGATTCATGCAAGGAATCAGAGAAAGGGAAGGTACCGGGAGGGACATTGTCTCCAACATCTAGTTGGTAATTGACATCAAGGAAGACATCATCTTCGCCGATGAAAGCTAACTCGGGGACCAGAGTGTTATCAATGTTCTGAGATAGATTGGTGAACACCCTAGGGGTCTGATGGAACTCAGAAGGGTAACTATCCGAGGCACTAGCACTGAACATGTCTTCGTGCAAATCATCAACCGTATAACAAAATGTTAGTTCAGGGGAACTTGGTTCATCGTCGTGGACATCAACGATGTTTCCATTGGCTTGATGATTCATGGTAATGTTAGAGTGGAGAAGTGGGGGAGTGGGAGAGTGGGAGAGTGGGAGAATGGATGTCAGGAAGAGTGGGTACTCTGTTGTGAGGGAAAAAAGTGGGAGATTCCACCGTATTAAATACATTTTGGATCTCGTAAATTATCCTGTGACCGGAAGTCTAGATGATGTAAATTGACTTTTGATTACGGTTTAAGCTTACTGAAATTTCTGAGACACAGCAAAAGAAGTGAGTTTGGAAGAAAGTGTCTGAGACTGCTGGTGAGACATTCATCAAGTTGTCTGTCTGGTGTCCTATAACGCAGTCTCCATAAACACATCAAAAAATCATGACAATAAGTCCTACTTTACGTCAGTCCTTCCCCCAACGTGTGTGGCTCAACACTGCATTATCAAAGGTAAGTAGACACACATCAAGCGCTTGATATGCACGCATGCAGGGTTCATGATAAAGTAAATCCCCACATCAACTCTAATATAAAGTTCAAAAAGTAACAGAGTGGGGAATGCAATCGGTCCAGATGGGGGATATGGAACAAGTTTTTTCTAAGGCAGCAGAGATTTATTGCACGAATCACGAATTGTTATTAAAATTTCGTTTCTCTGGTTTGGGTTGAAATTGTGGTGTACGCCAGGTAGATCACTAAAGAAAGAACGGCTAGTTGCATTGCCGCTGTGGGCTGGAGTATTAAAAGTATTAAATGCAACCCCGTGACTATGTGTAGCTTTACTTACGAGGGCGGTCGGACTTTCAGAGCAGTATGATGAAATCGCACAGTTTCGAACAATGAAGACAAAGGAAGTGTAGGTAATAAAATGCAACACAAAGGAGGCTTATTGAGTTTAATGGTAGAACTATTGAGCAATTAATTAAACCCCAAACAGTCAATCCTCTCTTTATCAACCAAACAACACACGAAATGAAAGAATAGGTCGATTTGAGAAGGAGGCGTTTCTTGATGTCGTTCTAATGGCTAGTGCCGTATTCAATTCTTGGTAATTAGTGTAGTAAATACCATAAAAAAGTTTACTCTATTGTTTTCCAATTGTGCAATGTAAATCTGAAACCAGACGAAACGAACTCTGCCTTGAAACCGGATTGGGGATTTTGTATGCTTGGAAGTATACTAAAAATACTGATGTCGTACGAGTCCCCAGAATTGCTCTCATATGTCGTTTGAGAGGCGCAAGTGATCTCTACAGTAGATTTGTTCACATGATGAAGACACTAAAACAAACTGACATGTCATATTGCCACAAAAATTCAGTCATGCTCTCATCTGATTAACCATGGATACACGTCATATCGGGTTTGCAACATTCAATCCGAATACAAGTGGGCCCAGAATACTCATTGAAAGTGTTTCATGTCACCTGATTTTCCATGCTTCAATAAATGATGCTGCTAATCTCTGAGTTGCATACAAAGAGCTTTGGCCTCACTCCCGCTTTTGGACTCGCACTTATCAGAAGCCAAATAATCCGATAAGCTGAAAAGGGTTAATTAAGTGGTTTTTGTGCAGATTTCCTCACAAGGATTGATTAGATTATGTGGTCTGGAGTCACATTATACAAGGAATCTAATCTATAATGATAATTAACTAGCTCAAAGTATACATGTCATGCTTCCTACTTCGATTCGACCAAATGTGTCCTTGTTCCACCATTTGACTACCCATTGTAATATTCCCATAAGTTCTTCATCGAAGATATCTCATTTACACACTTTATTGGAAGCAATCCAGCCAATATTTTTCCCCACCTTTTCTAAACTAATTCTAATTAGTTGTTCCGCGAGTAACGTGTGAGACTCGTGCATGTCTCACATGGCTCAACTTTGAGTTTATTCAGTTTCCATGCAGTCAGCGCCTCACCTGTAAAGTCTACTTTTTGGATATATAATAATATTGCCATGTTCAATGCACATTAGATGAGATGAAAGATAATAGTGTAAAGCCCTATTTTCTTCAATCTATTAAACGCTGCATAACTCTTCATACTTATAATTACACCCCTGCTTTTTGAACATTATTACATCATGGCATATTGTTCCCCTCAGCTGGTCAGCAGCTGAAACCACACTGTGTCAGTCTCAAAACTAACTTTCCTCTACTCTCATGATACCCAAGAGCAATTGCCAAGACTATTCACAAGGCGTTTCATAAACTCCTATTGAGAAATCTCATAAATTAGAGTTTTGCTTCTTTATTCTGGTGTGATGCATGTGATAACAAAATGTGCAGGCTGCTCCACTAGCCATTATCCCATCAGGTTTTTTTGAAACTACGTCACGAGTGATTCTATCGATCTAAGGTCTATTTAAAAAGGCAACTTGTACAACCTTAAGATATGCTGTTTGATTTTATTTTATTCTCACCACTAGTTTCAGTATATCAAACATCCCCCTCTTTCCCCACCCTAAATCGCATGTCAATCACTTAGTGCAAGAATATTGGTGTTGCTTTGGTGTTGGCGTGTTACAATGAGTTGCTCAAATTCACATCTTCATTGGTTTGCACTAACAAACACATCCTATATCCGCTTTCCATGTGACTGGAAACGACCAAATAGCCTATAACTGTAAGGTTGTTTGTGGGCTACTTTGAAAATTAATACCTACTGCCACGTGTTATAGACTTTGAGGCGCATTTAGCAATTGGGCAGTTGGATGTAGGATAGGACCTGGTCATTCATACAGGTCAAGAGGTAAGAGTTTCAGGCGCTTGATGATTAGTGAAACTAGATGCGTTTTTTCATCCTGACACTCAAAGTCTCATTTTTTTTGTCTTTCTTCTTGCACTCTGTCTCATCCTCTGCCTCAGGCTCTGTCTCAGGCTCTGTCTCAGGCTCTGTCTCAGACAGTCTTGAGCCAACTTCACGCTATTGACCTTGGATCATGTACTATAAATTTCATGCTATTTATTTCATGCTATTTTTTGCGAACATTTTCACTGGAAAAGAAAACAACGTAATCAGTCAGGTATCACTATTTTTTTCGGTTATCGTTTTGCTTCTCAACATCGAACATTGAAAATGTTTCAAGGTTAAACAAAGTTCGAGATTGTCAGAGGCTAGAAGGGTTAGAGGGCCTGGCTAATGCTAGCATGAATCACCAAATCATTGGTATAAATATCCAAAATGCTTATCGAAGATAAGAGCAAATATCAAAACTGACAGCACTCCGGTAGGAAAATCGTCAGAAGCTTAGCAAGAAGAATTAGGAGCAAAGGACCACTCTCGACGACTCATAATAGGAACACACAAGGGACTACTTGGAAGACAAACTCCTCCTGCACGCTAGCCCTCAGCAGCTAACAACAGTTGGAAGAGTCTTAGGCCCCGACCTTTACGTGGCTATATCGAAATGAGGCATCTAGACCACAAATTCAGACTGGCGTTACCCAAGTTGGGGTATTCCTGGTGGTAAACGCAGAGGCCAACTTCATTTCATCGATCATCTATAAAACAAGGCAGACTTTTCTCTCCTGATAGAATCGAGCAACTCAATAACTTGTGATGGCCATAATGTGTCGGCATAGTAGAAGATCTTGGAAATTCACGTTTAGAGAAGCTGCTAAAGAGTTTCATCTTATCTCTCAAGTGCGGATACATCTTGGAAGTCGAGCTGTTAGTGGTACATGACAATGATTAACATTCTGAGTGATAAGCTAAGTGAAACTCGTTGGATGTTTCTGAGATTTGCGAAGGTGATCATTTGTCCGACAATTTGGTTGCGTTTGGGGCTGCAAATTCTGAGCTCCACTTGCTCTATCCGATGTGCTTGCAAGCATGGCAACCCAATGTGACTTTTTTTTTTTTTTACCTAAGCTAGCCTATTAATAAATAGATTTATCACGAACCGATATTTTCATCAACCCCAGAACATTTCGAAAAAGGCAAAGAAGAAAACATACCATTCCAGTCTGATGTGGACCTATGTTTTCCCCATTCTTCACTTTAAAGGTTGAATGGGGCTCTAACTGTATTTGGTTTAGTCCTGCCTACATATGTCTGATATATATCAGTATTTAAGTAGTTCTTCTATCGTCTACACCCCTACCAACCGTCTTATGTACAACAACACCATTTGGAAAGCACGAAATTGTGGACAAAGCCAGCTAACCGAGGAAGACTCCATTCTCTCCGTCATGTCTGGCAATTACCGAGGCAAGTTAACTACAAGAACTAGTAATGATGCTTCTAATTCCGAAACTTCCCGTGAATCAAATCAACCCAGAAATAACATATCCAGCAGATTTAACTTTACCTTGTCTACCACAAACAATAACCTCGGTGTAGACCGATCCAAAGAGTCTTCATTGGTGCCTTTTGCTTACACTCAAGGGCGATCGACAGCTGTTTCGTTAAAACCCACTGTGCAGGATGAGTCCCTTCAAAAGGAAATAGCCCGCGTAACTCAACTGGTAGCTCAGAAAGAAAAATATACACCACCAAATCTCGATGCGTTGTTTCAAAAAGTGTTGGAAGACACTCAAACCTTACTAATTGCCAAAGAGCAAGAGATCAAGCGTTTGAATGCAATTATTGAGTCGCTTATAGGTAGTGATGGTGTAGATGAAGCTGTCGCCTTTCGAGTGTATTCAAGGATCCGGATGTTGTTGTACAAGAACAGTGAGCTTGTCCGCAAGTTAGAAACTGGTAGACTCACTCAACATCAAATTGAGCTAGCAATTCTAAGGATTGAAAATCAACAGCTTAAACAGGAATTGGCTACAATTGGTACAAACAAGTTATGACTACAGTAAAAGCGAAATATCTCAACAAATGGTTTTTTACAATTATTTTCTAGACTTGCAAACATACTAACATGCTTAGAGCTTGTCGTAGTACTCCTCGTAGCCGGGGACAGCCTCCTTCATACCTCGTCGCTTTCGGGTCTCGGTGACAATCTGACCAGGCTTGGTAGAGGGGTCGAGAGGAGAACCGTTCATGGACTCCCAATGGTCGAAAACCATCTGGGGGAAGGCCTGACCACCAGTAGCCTGTCGGAGCTCACCAGTGAAACCGAAAGACTCGTTAACAGGGAGGTAAGCCTTGACAGTGAACAGAGGGGTACCGGGTCGCTGCTCCTCAGAGACGACTTGACCTCGCTTCTTGTTAAGAACGGAGTAAATACCACCAACAGCGTTCTCGGGACACTGGATCTCGACAAGGAAGACGGGCTCCTGGATTCGGGGCTCGGCAAGGAGCATAGCAGCGTAGGTGACGGATCGCATGGTAGGCATGATCTGACCAGTACCTCGATGGATGGCATCAGCGTGCAGAGTGACATCAAGGATGTTGACTCGAACGGATCGCATGTTCTCGTTGAAGATAGGACCCTCCTTAGTAGCCCAGTTGAAACCGGCAACAACGGAGTCCTTGATCTCAGCAAGGTACTGAACGGCCTTGGTGGTGTCAACAACAACGTTGGCACCGGTACCGTCGGGACCGAAGCACCAGATCTTTCGGGCCTCAGTAACGTCCCATCCGTACTCATCAGCAAGGACACGGGCTCGAGCCTTGAAATCATCTCGGGGAGAGATCTTGCCAGCCTCAATAGCGAGAGAGACCTCCTCATCAAGAGGAACAGCAACAACGAAGATTCGGTTATGCTTGTTGGGGGACTTGGAAAGAGCGGTCATGGAAGACTCACCAGAGACAGTCTCTCGGTAGGCAACAACAGGAGGAGAGATCTTAAGAGGGATACCAGCGTGGTCGTTCTCAAGATCCTGGAGACAAATCTCAAGATGCAGCTCACCAGTACCAGCGACAATGTGCTCACCAGACTCGGAGATGTAGGTAAGGACACAAGGATCGGACTTGGAGAGTCGCTTGAGACCCTCAACAAGCTTGGGCAGATCGTTGGCGTTCTTGACCTCAACGGCGACCTGGACGACGGGAGAGACGGAGAACTTCATAACCTTAAGGTTGTGGGCAGCCTCGTTGGTGGTAAGAGTACCAGACTTGAGCAGGAACTGATCAACACCGACAAGACCGACAATGTTACCGGCAGGGACATCCTCAATAGGCTCGACGAATCGTCCCATCATAAGAACAGTTCGCTGGATAGCCTTAACGAAAAGATCCTTCTTCTGGCCGGGAACGTAGTCGGGACCCTGGATTCGGACCTTCTGACCAGACTTGACAGTACCGGCAAAGACTCGACCGAAAGCGTAGAATCGACCCTTATCAGAGGTAGGAACCATCTTAGAGACGTAAAGCATGAGGTCGGCGGAGGGGTCACAGTTCTTGATACCCTGTCCGAAAGGATCATCAATAGGACCCTCGTAGAGGGTGTCAGCTCGGTAGTTCTGAGCAGTGACGGGGGAAGGAAGGTGGATGACAATCATCTCAAGGAGAGCATCAGCGGCGGGAAGGAACTTTCGCATGACAACCTTGAGAAGAGCCTTACCCTCGAGCTCCTTCTCGTCGGTCTTGAGGGTGATCTCAAGCTTCTCGAGGAGGCTGGGGATCTCATCCTTCTTGAAGTTCATAATAGCGTTGAAGATTCGGAAGATAGGATCAAGGACGAACATGTTGAAAGCTCGGTCAAGGGGCTTGCCATCAGCATCAGTATCCTTGTTGGTCCACTTCTTGGTCTTGGGGTTGAAGTAAGAGTCACCCCACAGTCGCTGCATCATCTTTTCTCGGTCAACACCAAACTTCTTGGCGTATCGGACGGCAAACTGTCGAACAGTGAAAGCCCATCCGTGGAGACCGGAGGCGAAGGCAACGGTACCCTTCTCAGGGTAGACCTGGCAGTCACCAAGGGTCTTGTCAACGTAAGTAGCAATGATAACGTTGACAGACTCGACGGTTCGCTGGAAGGAGGTGTAAAGATCCTCCTTGGTGATCTGAAGCTCGAGAAGAGCTCGGTCAACCTTGTTGATAACGCAAACGGGCTTGATTCGCTCACCAAGAGCCTGTCGAAGGACAGTCTCGGTCTGGACACAAACACCCTCAATACAGTCGACAACAACAAGAGCACCATCGGTGACTCGGAGAGCGGCGGTAACCTCGGAAGAGAAGTCAACGTGACCAGGGGAGTCGATCAGGTTAACCAAGAACTCGTTACCGGTGGTCTTCTGCTTGATCTCCTTGACATCCTCATCGTCCATCTCAGCGTAAAGAGAGATAGCGGTGGACTTGATGGTAATACCTCGCTCCTGCTCATCCTTTCGGGTGTCAGTGAATCGAGCCTCACCAGCCTTGGCGGCAGAAATAATACCAGCCTTCTGGACAAGGGAGTCGGTCAGGGTGGACTTGCCGTGATCGACGTGGGCAATGACGGACATGTTACGCACGTTGGTAACCTTGTCCATCAAGGCTCGCATTTGCTCAACAGTGAAGTTAACTTGGTTAGTGTGTTGTTCATATCATAGGATACCACGTCGTCGAGTAAATCAAACCAAACAAAGACGTCATCATCGAATAGCCATTATTGTCTTGATCCCATCTAGCAATTGCCAGTGAATTGCCCTCTCGTTGTTATGCTACTCACCCATTTTGAAATTCTTTTCGACAGTTCCACTGATGGATGAAGAGGAAAAGAGAAAAAAAGAGGCTCAATGAGCAAAATTTTTTACATATGTTAACCGTAGTAAAGTAGGGTAACCCCTGCTGGGATGCAAGTCAACGACAAAAAATTTTCAAAATGTCTTTGTTAACTGTCAAACGTTATGGTCAAAAAGCTAATTTCTAGTGGACAGCTGTTTAAGGTTAGTTTGGGAGAGCTCGATATGGTAAAAAGGTTAGGGTATGTTGCTATATTTGTGTTGAACAAACTTTATGTGAAATTTCTTGGGTGGTCTACTTTTGGAACTATTTGGGGTTCAACGAAAGAGAAAGAAAGAAAGACTTCTCAGGAATGCGTTATTTGCTGAGCCAGTCAATTTCGAGTCACATTGTCGATGTTGCATCAAAATTGTGGTGGTAATCTCAACACTCTAGACACAATAGTTTCAATTTGGTGGCATATTGGGTTTCGGTACAATTTACGTAAAGTGTAAATTTTAAACATAAATGTGGAAGCAACCATGGTCAGCTCGCTGATCCCAGCGACACTAGGAAGAGATAGGCTAGCGTAAATGACTTCATGTCGCTATTTCTAAGCTTCTAGATACACCGAGCATTTATCTACCAATATTCTTGGTGTCTGTTATCAAATGTAATGTGATCGAAATAAAGTTGTTCCTGTTGTGTCCTTTTCCGCATAGTTTTATTTGATAAGTAAAATTTTTAGGACAGCAGCAGAGCCCACTTCCATCTAACATAATCTGAAGCTGCATTATTTCTTGGTGCAATATACTATCAACTCTTATCTGTGTGACAAATTCAATTTATATCCAAATTATTGCTTGCTATAGGAATAGACATACTAATGTCCCCTCCCCCTCCTCGAGGTGATTATAGTTAAGACAGGGGTCACTAATAGTGCACGCTCCCAAAAGTCTGATGGAGTTAAGAGGTTCATCATTGGACAAGTTGTCAACTTTTAGTCTCAGATTAGTCTTAGCGACTATTACAGAGAACATGGCATGGCAACAACCTATTGTAGGTCTCCAGCCAACGAGAATATGACCAATACTTATTTAAAAAATGGAAAAGAAAGAAAAATATATTAGAATGCGAATAAAAGTAGAGGGTACAGGACAGTCCCTTAGAGTTGGGATTGACCAATCAAGTATTCGCAAAAGTATAATTCATTACCACTCCTTGATGGCTATCAATAACACGAAGGTACATAACTGGTGACTTAAGAAGTTTTCTCATGGATAATTCCAATTAAGTTAGCAATAGCCTGTTAGGATTTAATATTGGCGTTGTACACTAAGCTGTTGTGGTAGGGTGGTAATTCAGCAGACAGCTTAAAGGAATCCGCAGATAGCAGTGCTGAGTTGCGACCATAAGTTGTAAACTACTACTCAATCTTTCTGATGTGGAGGTAAGACTTTTGTAAACCTAGTTTATTTGGACTAAGGTGGCACAAGGTGACATAATCATCGTAACGCCAGAACTCCAGGAACCATTCCGCACATCGGTGCCTAGCATGAATTGGTTCTGAATCAGTGGATTTCTAGTATAGAGAATAAACACTATTTTTAATTTCTGAGTGGAACAAGCTGTGGAGTTTTATACAAGAGCATCGTTATTAGTAGCAAACAATATAGCTTGCTAATCTCATGTTAGGTGGGAGCATGGTTATGTGACTGACAATTCTCACAAAGAAAGAGGCAAATGTATAAAGGCACCATGCGTTTATAGTTACTGGGGAAGTTGCGATAGGATAAACAACTTTGAAATGTATTTATAAGGGCAAATGAACTTCAGTCGGGTATTCTTCTATTGCCAGGTGATAATGAATGTTAATTGGTCTATGAAGTGTAACAAACTTATAATAGCATATCAAATCGGTCATTATATATCAACACTAGACAGCCTACTAGGGATCTCGCCCTATGTTTCGAGTTACAGTAGTTTCTTCATTCTAAAACTGGCACTCAAGCCCACCATTGATGTAACCTTTCTCATACTGACTCCAACACTCGAAACAGCGGGGTAAAAAAGATAATTTTGGTTAAAACTCAACCATTTAGGGAGTGACACTCATCTAGGAAAACGTACGACTATCATTAGAACTTACTATTTCTACTGGGCTGAGAAACTGCCATGATAGCGAACCATATCTCGTCTGAAAACATGACAGCGCATTATTCCCTCCTTTCAAGAAATATTTTGAGATGGAGTGGGGGAGGTTGTAAATTTTGCGTTTGTTTCTCCTTGTACTGGTATCCACTCTATGCCTCCATAGTTGAAGACCGAGTTTCTTCAGTTCTGCTACGAAGAGAATAGGCAGCAGTTAGGAGAACCTTAATGAACATTAGAAAAGAAACATTCTTAACTTCTTCACTTCTTCACTTCTTCCCTGTCGCATCATTGAAATGTTGGTGTTGAGTGTTAAAGTTTCTCGGCACAATGCCATTCTGAGTTCTGGTGTTGAGCGAAATAGGGTTATCATATCCTAATCTATTGTTAAGTAAGGGATGTATTGCGTTTTTAACGCAGTTTTTCCAACATCCCTACTCTTTATTATCTCAATTTGAATAAAAAGTCCCAATTAGGAACTTTGTTTGGAAGTAGTTATTCGCGAGAAACATGTCTTTAGGCGTTCTGATTGTATGTAGAACCTTGGTAAGTAAAGAAAATCAGGAGGATGGTGGTTCTGTAGTAGCTATGAGGGGAGGTATTTTTATTCTGATCCAGAGGACGTCTTCATGGTGTTGTTTGAGTTTAAAATCGTAAATCAACAGAGTTGGTATCCACTGCCTCTTTGGGATATGTAACTGTCTGCAAAGTCTAAATTCCATTCCAAAATCTCTGACATCATTCGCGCACTCCCTCAAAAACAACTGCACACGTACTTGAAAAAACAAGATGGAGCTTCCGAGGATTATTGTGCCTCCTTGTTTCGTATCGGATCCATCTATTCTTTCTGACTGGCGGTATGAGAAACGCCATGAGGCACAGATGGTGCTTCCAGGTCTTTGGTTAGGCCCAATGGCTGTGTTACGGAAAAAAGAGTTCTTCGAAACTAATAATGTGCGTCTTTTGATTGCAGTGACATCTCCTGATAGGGCTCATTCATTGTTTAAAAACGCTGGCTTCGACCAATCAAGATATGAGACGCATTGCCTTGATCCAGGACCAGTCAACTCTCCACTGGCAGGGCATCAGATCATTTCACAAATGGCATGGTTGATGGGTCTTTTTGAACAAGCTACAAATTTGGGAGTAGGCACTCTTGTGTTTTGTGAGACAGGTAACGACAGAAGTGCTACTGCTGTATGCGCTATGGTCATGAAAAGCATGGGGTGGGATACTGTGAGGTGCATACAGTACGTCCAAAGCAAGCGATTTTCTGTGGCACTTGACGAGTCATTAAAGTATAATCTTCAGACCTATGAAGATATTTGCTCTGCAAGCATGACTGTAAAGAACTCGGAAGGCTTCCGAGGGGTGGGGAAGCAGGCGAGAAAGGTTAGTGGGCAGGAGTCGACTGAGCGAATTGTAAAGAGAAGTTGCGAATAAGCAACAAGTCATGATTTTGAAGCGGGATGTTCATTGGACGGTGTCACTCTGGACGTCTCCCATGAAATCGTTGCAAACTAACTGGCTGTATTTTTAGGGTTGTATTTTTATTATGATTACATGAATTGATGAATGTCGTATTCTTTTTGTTCTTAGAGCTACTGGAAAGTTCAATGAATGTATATATTTATCTACTCTGAGAGCGTTAGTTGTGTACTAGTACTATGCGTATGCGTCGTTTTGGGTGGGTTCTTTCATAGTCTGAACTTGACTATCTCTTCAGAATAGTAACTACATCCTCATCCATAAGTTCATGTGCCAGACCAACATACTGAGGCTGATGCTTGACTGATTGACCGTAGACACAAGCAGTCTTGAACTCATCGACCAGACTCTTATGGATCTGATTACAGAAATGCTGAACGGTGGATCGGCCTTGTCTCAGAATGATAGGCTGTTCATAGTCTGGCTGTTGGCCCTTGGGCTTTGTGTATACTCGCACCAAGTTGAGTTTCTTCCACATCTCCTCTAAAAGTTCATCGAGGTTCCAGCCGTGCTCTGAGGAAATGGGCACCGCGTTGGGAATTCTGTAGAGTAGGTCTAGCTCCTCGATGGAAATGGAGTCGATTTTGTTGAGACAGTAGATAACAGAAATGTACCGTCGGTTCTGAGCTTCAAGGATATCAATAAGCTCATCAACAGTAGCGTCACATCGGAAATGGATATCAGCAGAGTTGATTCGATATTCGCCCATAACTGCTCGGATCTCGTCGTTGTCCAGATGTGTCAAGGGAACGGTGTTGGTAATGTTGATTCCACCTCGCTCCTTCTTCTTGAACAGGATATTCGGGGGTTCCTTGTTAATTCGGATTCCGAATCCCTCCAGTTCTCGTTCAATAATCTTTTTGTGCTCCAGAGGCTTATTGACATCCAGCACAATGAAGATCAAGTTACATGTTCGAGCAACAGCAATGACCTGTCGACCTCGACCCTTACCATCCTTGGCACCCTCAATAATACCGGGAAGATCCAGCATTTGAATTTTGGCTCCTCGATACATAATCACACCAGGAACTGTAGTCAAGGTGGTGAACTCATAGGCGGCAGCTTCGGAATGGGTGCCAGTCAACTTGGATAGTAAAGTAGATTTTCCAACTGAGGGGAATCCAATGAATCCAACAGAGGCTACTCCCGTTCGGGCCACATCGAATCCTGCGCCTCCTCCGCCTCCAGAAGAAGTAGGAGTCAACAGCTCTCGTTTCAACTTGGCCAGCTTAGCCTTTAGTTGACCCAGATGGAACGAAGTGGCCTTATTCTTCTGGGTACGAGCCATCTCCTCCTCGATATTCTTGATTTTTTCCACAGTCGTTGACATTTTGGTATAGGCTTGTTAATGAGTGTGGGTGGGTTTTTTCCTTCTTCTATATCGATTTGCTTTTGAATGTCTGCATCGTGCATAAAGTGAAAATTTTGTATCACGTGAGTTACCCGGAAGTGTGTGACATTCAGTGCAACCCATGGTAATTCAACCAATAGTTTTGCTATGGTTTTACTATGGTTGTTCCTCTATGTGTACTCTCACAATGTGTGAATAGTCCCACCTCCGCAGTGGGGCTCACAGTAAAACATCTGATGCTTGATGGTTTTGCACTATTCAGAGGAAGATGCTGATCATATTTCGAAGCACCACTGAACCCATAAAATTTGCAGTAGCAGTTCTCTACACTTGATAATTGGGCTCAGCTACTTGCCTTACTCCTGCCCAATGGAATACGTATGAACCTTGGCAACTTCTATGTTGGAGTTGCCATAGAAATCCCCAGACTTCAAAATTGATCCTAGATGTTCAACAAAGAGATTAGACAAAAAGATGGACGTCGTTAATCTCAGTTCTTTCCTTGGTGAACTATTTGATCTACTGTTTTTTGGATTCTGTCTGCTTAAAGGTGGTTATCCACAGTTCCGTAGCTCAGTTCTAAAACTGTGATTAGTAAGATACAAAGAATGGATCCATAAGTACCATATGCGTACCAAAGAGGATCCTGCCATAGGATATAACCCAGGAGTTCTTGGCATTAAGACACAGTTGAAATGACTTAGGACAATGAGAGGACATATCCATCTGACTCATGTACACCTCTGCTATGATGTAGAACGCAATTCCTGTGATCAAAAGTGTCAGAAACTTGGTATAGCTACGAAAAACATAAAAAAAAAAGAACTACAATAAAAGTGTGGCTACTTCTTTATGATAAGGTACAACACACCTCCTATCCTATCGAATCAGACGGCGAGATGTGGAATGTATGACGTTGCGAGGAAGGCCCTCTGACAAGTTTGGTCACTGTGACTGATGGGCCAGGTTAGTTTCGTGTTGCTGCCCTGCTTCTTTTTTAATAGATCCATGTCTAGAAGGTTACCCTATCTCTCGCACATTGCATTGCAATGTACCTTTATTGATTACTCTAACAAACCAGCAACTCTAAACAGTACAACGAAAATAACCTCCAAACGCTTATCGAGATGGATGTGTAATTATTGCTAGATCCTGCCAATCCAGTTTCTGCTTGGTTCGAGTGTCATTGTATGGGCTTCTTTTTTGACCACATTGCAGAACTATCAGTGATGATTTGGGATACTAATGATTAGTAGTTACTCCATTTCATATGGTCCCGAATCTATATCCATAAAAATACGTAAAGTGGAAACTTCGATTACAACCAGAATAATCAGCAAAACGAGGATACACATGAAATACACACGACACCAGTGAAGGTCAGCTCCGTATGAGTCTTATAGAATACAAAAATGCCGTTCAAACCAAAAACAGGTTAGGGTTACGAATTTTGAACAAAACAAAGGCTGCTTTTCAGTCCAGATAGGAGAAAAAAGAAACGGCCAAACCCAATGGAATTCATAATGAGTCACTATTAATCTACTTTGTTGGTTTTCTTGGTTTCTATGACTCCTATTGAGATTGTACTTACCCTACCTCATGCTATATTACCCTACTACTTGATCCACACTAACAATGAAACAACAGAACTGCAGAAACTACAGGAGAGCGAAACAGTATAATTTGGTTTCATCGGTACCCACTTTCAAGCCGGTAACGTCGAGTGGTAAAGTGCTGATTTTGAAAAGTCGCCTCCACTACTTTCCAACTCTATTGATTACATGAGTCACTTACCTGTTTCACAAAACCCTAACCACTGAAATTTTGCCCAACCTAAATATCTACCTTTCCCCCCAGATTGTTTTCCCTTCACCAAAATGAACTTCTCTCAAGAAGAAGAAGCTGTGTTGAAGTTCTGGGAGGAAATCGATGCCTTCCAGACTTCGCTTAAGCTGAACGCTGATAAGCCGCATTTCACCTTTTATGATGGCCCTCCCTTTGCTACTGGTACCCCCCATTACGGCCATATCTTGGCTTCCACCATCAAGGATATCGTTCCTCGATATGCTCACATGACTGGTCACCACGTCGAGCGACGATTTGGTTGGGATACTCATGGACTTCCTGTTGAACACGAGATTGACAAGAAACTTAATATCAAGGGTAAGGATGATGTGATGAAGTTTGGTCTTGCAAACTACAACGATGAGTGCCGAGCCATTGTTATGCGATATGCAGGCGAATGGAGGCAGACAATTGGTCGACTCGGACGGTGGATTGATTTCGACAACGATTACAAGACTCTCCACACATCCTTCATGGAATCTGTTTGGTGGGTTTTCAAGGAGTTGTACAAGAAGGATGCTGTTTACCGTGGCCATCGAGTCATGCCTTACTCCACTGCTCTTTGTACTCCTCTTGCCAACTTCGAGGCTGCTCAGAATTATAAGGATGTTCTTGATCCTGCCGTTGTGGTTGCTTTCCCTCTCGTGGATGAGCCCGAGGTCAAGTTGTTGGCCTGGACCACTACTCCCTGGACTCTTCCCTCCAACATTGCCCTGGCTGTCAACCCTAACTTTGAATATATCAAGATTAAGGATGCCAAGACTGGTGATATTTACATTCTCCTGGAGGAGTTGCTGTCAACCATTTACAAGAAGGTGAAGAAGACCGATTACGAGGTCTTGGAAAAGGGAATCAAGGGTTCGTCTCTTGCTGGAAAACGATACCAGCCCCTCTTCCCCTACTTTGCTGAAGATTTTGAGGATTCCGAACATGCTCGAAGCCTCAAGTTAACTCCTGGTTTCTCTGTCATTTGCGGTGACTACGTCACCAACGCAAGCGGTACCGGTATTGTCCACCAGGCCCCTGCCTTTGGTGAGGATGATTACCTGGCTGCTACTGATGCAGGCATCATCTCTGATAAGCGGTTCCCCCCTAACCCCGTAGATGACAACGGTAAGTTCACTGCCGTGGTTACTGATTGGGAAGGTGTGTACGTCAAGGACGCTGACCGATCTATTATCAAGAAGATCAAGGAAATGGGCCGACTTGTCACTGACGGACAGATTAACCATTCCTACCCCTTCTGCTGGCGATCTGATACTCCCTTGCTGTACCGAACCGTTCCTTCTTGGTTCGTTCGAATCAAGGATATGATTCCCCAGATGCTGGAGAACATTGAGAAAACCAACTGGGTGCCCTCAAATATCAAGGATGGTCGATTCGGTAACTGGATCAAGAATGCCCGAGACTGGAACGTTTCCCGAAACCGATACTGGGGTACTCCTATCCCTCTTTGGGTCTCCGATGACTTCGAGGAGGTTGTTTGTGTGGGCTCCGTTGCTGAGCTAGAGGAGCTCTCTGGTGTTACTGGTATTGATGATATCCATAGACATCATATCGATAACATCACTATCCCCTCTAAGCAAGGAAAGGGTGTTTTGCGCCGTGTCGAAGAGGTATTTGACTGTTGGTTTGAGTCTGGATCAATGCCTTATGCCTCCAGACATTACCCCTTTGATCCCGCTTCCCAGGAGATTATGGAGAAAGGTTTCCCTGCTGACTTCATCTCCGAGGGTATCGACCAGACTCGAGGTTGGTTCTACACCCTCACTGTTCTTGGAAACTACCTGTTTGGAGTATCCCCCTTCAAGAACGTAATTGTCTCTGGTCTTGTTCTCGCCTCTGACGGTAAGAAGATGTCCAAGCGACTTAAGAACTACCCCGATCCCAACGAGGTCCTCAACAAGTTTGGTGCTGATGCTCTTCGTCTGTATCTGATCAACTCTCCTGTTCTGAGAGCCGACACTCTCAAATTCAAGGAGGAGGGTGTTCGAGAGGTTGTCACCAAGGTGCTGTTGCCCTGGTGGAACTCTTACAAGTTCTGGGAGGCTCAGGTGTCTCTTGTGAACAAGCTGTTTGGCACCGAGTTCAAGTACAACCCTGCGCTCAAGTCTGATAACGTGATGGATCGATGGATTCTGGCGTCTTTGCAGTCTCTGATAGGCCATATCCATGCCATGATGAAGGAGTACAAGCTGTACGCCGTGGTTCCCCGACTTCTGCACCTTATTGAAGATCTCACCAACTGGTACATTCGTCTTAACCGATCTCGACTTAAGGGAGACAACGGTGAGGATGATGCTGTCAAGGCTCTCAACACTCTGTTTGAGGCAGAGTACACTCTTGTTCGAGCCATGGCTCCCTTTACTCCTTTCCTGTCGGAGACCATCTACCAGAAGATCAAGCCATACATTGAGTTTGGCCCCGAGGTCAAGGATCCTCGATCTGTGCATTTCTTGCCCTACCCTCAGGTTCGAGAAGAGTTGTTTGATGAGGACATTGAGCTCGCCGTCAAGCGAGTTCAGTCTATCATTGAACAAGGACGAGTCATCCGAGATAAGACCAACGTTCCTCTCAAGACTCCTCTCAAGTCTCTGGTTATCATCCACACTGACCCTGCCTACCTCACTCATGTTCAGGACTTGAAGAAGTACATTGTTGAGGAGCTTAATGTGCGAGAAGTCATCATCACTGATGACGAGGCCACTCACAAGGTGGTTTACAAGGCCCAGGCTGACTGGCCTGTTCTTGGAAAGAAGCTCAAGAAAGATATTGCTCGAGTCAAGAAGGGTCTTCCCTTGCTGTCCTCCCAGGAGGTTGCCAACTATCTTAAGACCAACAAGTGCACTGTTGACGGTATTGAGCTTGTTGAGGGTGATTTGACCATCTCTCGAACAATCGATGATGTTGCCCAGGGATTCGAGGTATCTACTGACCAGGATGTCCTTTGTGTCCTTGATACTAACGTCTACGATGAGTACAAGACAGAGGCCACTGTGCGAGAAGTTCTCAACCGAGTACAGAAGCTTCGTAAGACCCTTGGTCTTGAGGTCACCGACGACGTTCATATTGAGTACACTGTGGTCCGAGACTCTCCCGAGCTCTGTCTTGAAAAGGCTATCCCTGACCACGCCCAACTGCAGACCAAGATTCTCCGAAGACCCCTCCGAAAGGTCGGCGAGGACGAGAGCCAGAAGGGTGAGTTCATTGGTGAGGAGATGCAGGAATGGAAGGGCTCTGAGCTGTTGCTCAGTCTCTACAAACTTAAGCTTTAGAAATGATATAGTATATAGATAAGTTGAGTGTTTGACAAGAAAATCTATTTTTTCAGTAGTAGTGCAAGATTCAACTTTCTCGTTAACCCCAAGCTCTCTCAAGAAAGAGTGGACTTTCAGCGAAGTTTGACTATAGCACAAAAGAACTAAGAAAATTTGACAAGTGGTACTTTAGCAAGTTCGTAGAAATGGAAGCTTTTAAGATTCAACCATCAGACTCATTCTGTATGGAATAATATAAAGCTTTTGATGACATGTCATGTTTCATGCTCAACTTGCGATGAAATAGTTATACTTCGGTTTGATTATAATATGATCTTTGTCAACTTTGGAAACCTCGAGAATATAATAGCTTTGAAGAGAAGAATAGATCGTGGGGTACTAAATCCGGAAATGAAATAATTCTAAGTAATTGAAGTAAGTCTCCTAGTTAGACTGTGCTTAATTTGGTGTTGTAACTGGCGAACTGGTTAACAGGTTAAACTCATGTTTTCGGAATCAGGTTATTCTTTGTTTTTGTTTTCTTTCAATCTCTCTTCTTCTTCTTCTTTTTGTCGTGCTAGTGCCTCTCTCATCCTTCTTTTTTCGGCTCTTAATGCGTCATCTTCCCATTTTTTGTGCCATGAGATGTATTTGAACCAGATTTTGTTTTTGACGGGTTCATAGGAGACTTGGGCTCCTTTCAGTTTGCCC
>ULGR01000004.1:164721-268514 GCA_900519005.1 Yarrowia phangngaensis
GGTTTTTTTTTTTTTTTTTTTTTTTTTTTGTAGGTTTTTTTTTTTTCTTCATACATTCAATTGACTATAACATAAATATGAAATAATTCTAAGTAATTGAAGTAAGTCTACTAGTAGACTGTGCCTAATTTGGTGTTGTCACTGGAAAACTGATCTTAGTTTGGTGTTGTCACTGGAAATTTGATCGACTTGAGGTTGTAACTGGCGAACTGGTTAATAGGTTCGACTCATGTTCTCGGAAGCAGGTTATTCTTTGTTTTTGTTTTCTTTCAATCTCTCTTCTTCTTCTTCTTTTTGTCGTGCTAGTGCTTCTCTTATCCTCCTTTTTGGGCCTTCTTATGGTGATGACGAACATAGGCTCAAGCAAATATGTTAGGAACCAGACCCACCTAGTCTTGGTTCGTGAGGAGGCTTGCATTGCACTGCGTCACGTTTCACGTGACGCTCCACGTGACCACTGTTGGAGTCGATCCCTAACAAAATAAAAAATGAGGACGTGGCGTAATGGTAGCGCATTGGATTTCGGTTCTTTAGAACGACGTCCTCCAAAGGCTGCGGGTTCGAGTCCTGTCGTCCTCTTTTTTTCTTGATTTTCACTTTTTACTTTAACACACATTTCATCGGACAGAACAGACTCCACACCTGTTGTGAACGCTACTACCTCTTTCTGCAAGATCGACGAATTTTCATAACTAAGATCAAGCCAGCAGGAGTACGTGAACCTATTATGAATATACATAGCAGTGTTGAAAATTATCATTATTCATTCATTAAGTTACTTAAATAGGATGGCCATTTGGCTTTTTTGGTTTTGTTTGTTTGATTAATTTTCGACGGGAGAAAAAGATGGGACAAGAATCTCAAATGGTGGTTGGTTGGTCATACAAACATGAGAAAGAATTATCTATCCTGGAAAGGATTGTCACCTCCCTTCATCGAGTGGGTGGTGTCAATGGAGATGGTTCGATCGAGAGAAACATCAGATCGCCGAGGAGGCATGGAGTTCATGTTTCGAACGTTCTCAGCGGGGTTCCAAGATCTGTCGTTGTCACCAGACTGAGCCTTAGACTTCTTCTGTCGGAAGTAGTAGAAGCCGAGGGCAGAGAGGAGGGCAACAACAACGACAGGAACAACGACAGCAGCAGCAATGCCACCCTTGCTAATTCCACTAGATTTCTTGCCCGGAAGAATTGAATTTTCGCTGGGGAGTCGACTCACAGTAGTGATACCAGCACTCTTGCTAGAGATAGCTCGAACAATGGGACCAGACTTGGTGCCAACATTCTTAGCCTTGGTGTCAGGTCGAGTAAGAGGAGCAATGTTGATGAAGAAGTAGCCATTGTTCTTGGTCCAGGATCGCTGGATCTCAAGGGGGTAGTAACCCCTCTTGTTGGCGAAGGGCTCGGTCTCGTACAGGAGATCATCAGGGCCAATAGGCAGAGATCGCAAAATCAGCTTAACCTGGCTGATATCATCACCGCCCCAATAAGTGGGGTCCCAGGTGACCCAGTAAGTCTCGCCAGCAACGAGCTCAGTGCCGTTATGGGGAGTGCAGAATGGGTAGCCAGGGAGCTTAGAACTGTCTACAGGAAGTCTGTCACCCCAGCAGCCGAGAACGGGAGGAGCATCAGTAGACTCGGGGTAGTTGGCAGGAGGAGTAGGGGATGCTGAGATGGTCTTGTCAGGTCTACCCTCATCCTTCTGGAGGGATGGGGTGATCTTATAAGGGATACCACTGTTATCCAGAGAGTTCCATGGGGTAGGACCACTCTTGGGCTGGCCAGAGATGGTGACACCATCGATGACAGTAGGTGTCACACGCTTCTCGTGACCATTGGGTAGAGTCTGAGTCCAGACATCGGCACCAAGGGGTGCCTGGCTGTCTCGCTTCTCAATTGCAACAGGAGGAGGGGTGATGAGGGGCTCATGAGGAGCAGCCACAGCCACGGCAGCTAGAGCGAGGACGTTTGAAAGCTTCATTTCTTAGCTGGAGAACACTAAAAGAAGTGTGAAAGGAAGGCGCTCACTTACTTATATAGGTTTGCCCATGCGCTATGATGAAATTGATAAAAAAATCAGATAAATTTAAAGTTTTTCTTGGCATAGTGGGGACTCAATCTACTCCAAGACTAGGTTTTATCACGGAGTTGATTGTTGGGGAGGGATTAAAAAACTGAAGAAAATATGAAATAGTTGTTACTTTCATATTCCTTTCTGTCAACTGTCATGATATATGCTGAGAAGAACAAATTTGCTGATCCCATTTTCTTGACGGTGAATCCTTAGATTATAGATGATCAAGATTGCTACAGTGTAAAATATGCATAATGTACGCCTTAAGCTAATTTGGTACAAGTGACTTATTAACTGGACCAACCTTATTTTTAACGCCAAGAAATGTCCTTTCCAGAGGGCAGTTTAAAGCGCATTCTTGAGAAGAAATGCTAGAAAAAAGTCATATCAAAATTTCAAGTTGACCATTAAAACGCCCTACTCCAGAGCTACATAATAAATCCCATCAACCGGTGGTTTCATGTTCGGAAACATTATTTACTTGGAGGCTTTCCCATGAGTCAGATGTTTTTGGCGTTGTACTTCCACTACAGTTTCTGCGGGAATGCATTAGTGTTAAACACCAGGTTAAAGTCAAAAGTGAGAACAAACACAACAACAGGCAAATGATTAGTACAACGCTTCTTCCCTAATGCCGAGTTTCCTGGCTGAAAAAGCAAATTTCCTCCATCTTTCGTTGGTCCATATTGCCAGTCAGGTTAAACTGGTTCTATGCAGTTTATTGAACAACCAACAGCAGTATGCGAAAGTGTTAGAGTACAGGAAGTGTGGAGGTGCTGCGTTGTCATCAGATAATCTGACATGGAGAGGGAGCATGATGGGAAAAACAAACTCGCACTTCCAAGTTCAGTAATTAACCGATAAACGAGACCTAAATTACAGGTTAACAGAATAAAAATTTCGTTCTTTTGTGGACTTCAGGTAATTCAGTGAAGGTGCCTACTGGGGATGTAATTGTTTTCACTGTGGATCCAGGTTAGCTCCATGCAGTCAATCTGACTGATTTTGAGTTTTTTTTTCTTTCTTTCTTCCTTCTGGTGATTTTGGAAGTGCGCTTGAACTCTCGTATTCCTTTGGCCCTGTGACTACTGACACTGTCTTCTTCATCTCACAAGGAAGACTGTGAACAAGTTACATATAGTTACTACTAGTTTGAGTAATCTCTCTCTGTTTTTTCATGAACCCTCACTTAGCATGCCTGTGCTATCAGAGTCATCTTGGCAATAGTAATTTAAGTGGCTGTCTTTGTGCATGAAAAAAAGTTTGGGTACATCTCATGAACTAAACAAAGAGATTATAACAGGATTATCGTGGTCGTGATGACAAGTCGGGGATAGATGGGGTGGACTGCCCAATAATTAACTACTTCCAGTATCCTCTCTGATGAATATATCTACACAGTCAATCAAATAATAATGAGAATTTGCAATTGGGCAAGTCTTAAAAGCTAGACAGGAATATCCTGGGTAATTAACGATTATTGTGTAATTGGAATAGCTCATTGGCCTATGATAAAGAGGCTTATTGTTTCATACTGTCTTATTGTACACCACCACACTACAATATTAACCCGAACCCACTGTACTACCGAAGTCCTCAGTTGACTTTGAACGTAATCCGCATAGACCTTCCGAAACGGTAATCGAACTCAGGGTTTAAAGATCACGTGGGATGACAAGGGAACATAAATGATTCCATTACCGCGGTGTTAAAAAAACAATGTGACGATAGTAGAAGGCTCATACGTAGACATCTTTTTCATCAATTTATACTTGACCACCTACGTACTGGGATGCAAGGGGTGTCATTTATTGAGCACCGTTTTTGTGAGTTGATCTCGTTTATTCTATCCCCATTTGATATTGAAGTTTATCTTCACATCAAGTAGTCAGGCAATATGTACTACTAATCTAATATCCCAAATCATGGTGTCTGCCCAACACCAAGTTCCCTCTCGAAAATACAAAACCTCAAAAGCTACATTCTCACAAAGTGTTCAATCATACAAGGATATTTTTGGTGTCATCTACACAGATATAACTTATCGGGTAGCCATGGCCTTGGTGACAACTCGCTTGAGGGCGAGCTCGGCCTTTCGGTAGTCATCAGCAGAGGCGTCCTCAATCTCGAGAGCAGCCATGGCATCAGAAAGAGCAGTCTCAATCTTGTCCTTAGCACCTCGCTTGAACTTGGAGTCAAGGTCGGTGATGGAGGCCTCAATGGTGGAGATGTAAGACTCGAGCTTCTGCTTGTTCTCGTGTCGCTTGGAGAAAGCCTCATCCTGGGACTTGAACTTCTCGGCATCGGAGATCATCTTCTCGATATCCTCAGAAGAGAGCTTTCCGACGGAGTTGGAGATGGTGATGTTGGCAGATCGGCCAGTGGACTTCTCAACGGCGGTGACCTTGAGGATACCGTTGGCATCGACCTCGAAGATGGCCTCGAGAACGGGCTCACCGGCCTTCATGGGGGGAATGTTCTTGAGGTCGAACTCACCGAGGAGAGTGTTCTCGGAGCAGTTGACTCGCTCACCCTGGTAGACGGGGAACTGAACTGTGGTCTGGTGGTCACCAACGGTGGTGAAGGTTCGTCGCTTGAGGGTAGGGACAGTGGTGTTTCGGGGAACAACGGGGGCAAAGATGTTACCCTCCATGGCGACACCGAGAGACAGAGGAACGACATCGAGCAGGAGCAGATCCTCAGTGTCCTCACCGACGGCCTGGCCGGTCAGGATAGCACCCTGGACAGCGGCACCGTAGGCAACAGCCTCATCGGGGTTAATGGACTTCTCGAGGGCCTTGCCGTCGAAGAAATCAGAGAGCATCTTCTGGACCTTGGGGATTCGAGTAGAACCACCGACAAGAACGACCTCAGTGACCTTAGACTTGTCGATCTTAGAGTCCTTGAGAACCTTCTCAACGGGCTCAAGAGTGGACTTGAAGAGGGTAGCGTTGATGTCCTCGAATCGGGCTCGAGTGATGTTGGCAGAGAAGTCCTCACCCTCGAACAGAGAGTCAACCTCGACGGTGGTCTGGGTAACGGAAGAGAGAGTTCGCTTGGCTCGCTCACAGGCGGATCGGAGTCGTCGCAGAGCTCGGGGGTCAGCAGAGATGTCATGACCAGTCTTTCGCTTGAACTCAGCCTTGAAGTGCTCAAGGAGGTTGGTGTCGAAATCCTGACCACCAAGATGGGTGTCACCAGCGGTGGCCTTGACGGTGAAAACACCACCCTGGATGGAAAGAAGAGAGACATCGAAAGTTCCTCCACCAAGATCGAAGATGAGAACGTGTCGCTCAGCCTCCTGCTTGCCGGCACCAAGACCGTAAGCAATAGCGGCGGCGGTAGGCTCGTTGATAATTCGGAGAACGTTGAGGCCGGCAATGGCACCAGCATCCTTGGTAGCCTGTCGCTGGGCGTCGTTGAAGTAGGCAGGCACGGTGATGACAGCCTTGTCAACAGACTGGCCAAGCTTGGCCTCGGCAATCTCCTTCATCTTGGTAAGGACCATGGAGGAGATCTCCTGGGGAGAGAAGGTCTTCTTCTCACCGAGGTAGTCAACCTCGATAAGAGGAGCACCAGCGTTGTCAACAACCTTGAAGGGCCAGGTCTGGATATCCTTCTGGACAGAGTCGTCATCGAATCGTCGACCAATCAGTCGCTTAGCGTCGAAGACGGTGTTGATGGGGTTGAGAGCAGCCTGGTTCTTGGCGGCATCACCGATAAGTCGCTCCTCCTCAGTGAAGGCAACAAAAGAGGGGGTGACTCGGTTACCCTGCTCGTTGGCAATGATCTCGACAGCAGAGTCGTAAGTGGCAACACACGAGTAGGTGGTTCCAAGATCGATACCGACAGCTCCAGCAAAAGTTCCTTCACTCATTTTTGTTTGTATAAAATTCCTTGGTGAAGAGGGTTAAGGTGGTGGAAAGAGGGAGGAGGTAAAATAAATATTACTGTGTTAGTGAAAAAATTTTCATCCCAATTGGGATGCGTGAGTAGGGTAACCGCAGTAGCAATGGGATTGTCAAGGGTAATGAAAGATGTTCTGATAAAAATTGTGGTAAACTTCCGATTGTATTAGACTAAACAATTCTAGATTCTTTTTTATTTGGTTTAATTCTTCCTTTCCCTCTTACTATTGTTGAAATCTTTGATCTCATCACGTGATACATCTCTCAACGTTCAGATAAGCTTTGAATAAGAACTTTAATGCCGATTTTTTTTTTCATCAGGTACAACCAGAACAGTTGAGCAAAGCTGATTGGCTAGTGCATCTATGCTTCTTTTTATGTTTTTGAAGATGATGACTTGCATACAGTAAGTCTGGGTAAGAATTGGGGTTTTCCAGTTCAATTATCTATTATTATATCTTCGTCTGTTACCCTGAAGGAATCTTTTGCTGTTCTTAGGTGGGGTTACTTGATAGAATTTTCACAATTGAGTTGCCAACCTGGCAGCCTCTTTCATTTGGTTGTAGTTTATAGAGAAGCTGATGACTAGTAAAGTTGTATCGAATCATTTAAAAACCCTTTTCTCTCATTAAATTCCACTTGATTTAACTTGCAAATTATTATTTCTTATTTTTCTATTCTTTCTGCCCCACTACTTGAGGTCACAGTTCTACTGTCTCAAGTTTAATCACAAAACAAACTTTAATTTTTGAGGTTCGCAGTAGTTAAACATACTTAACCAACCAGACAGATGACATGTGGTCATAATTTTGTACAAGGATTTTGATACCACTTAGTGAATCAAATCTACAGCAGGTGGCTTAAATAAAGGACAAATGGTTTTTGGATTAGTATATGTGACTTGAGTTTTAGGTTGCCCAAGTGCCGAGTCATCTTTTGAGTGAATAAAGTGAATGTTATCTTAGCATTCTACCCAAACTGAAACTAGTTTCCTTGGAAACTCTTGTATGATTGGGATGGCCACCGTTTTAGCTGAGAGATATACATCGAATAAGAATCATATGACAAGGTTGTTGTTATATGTTCGTAAAAATGAATTTGAAACATTCCATTGGCTGTAAAGGTGATAAATCTATCAATAAAAATTCTGACTTCATCCAGAACATTTCTTTAAGATACTCACACTGATCTTATCACATTGATGACTTAATTCTAATTGCCTTTACCTCGCCTCAGTGTTCTCATCATTTAATCATCAATTTCTTACATAATGTTACATCAGAGTATTACAGATCATCTTCTGACTTCATCTTGCTGGTCATAGCTGGGGTCAATAGCACCCATCAGAAGCTTGACCAACCACAAAGTAGGGGTGAGATCAACTCCAAGTCGAGCCATTTCATCTTGCTCAGTCTCGAAGTTAGAGGTACAATCGACCATGGCTCCAACTTGGGGGTCAGAATCCAGCTGTCCAAGGAATTCTCTGGCTTTGAGATCGTTACCAACCTGAGCAAACTGGAAGGCCACAGCACCAGACCCGTACCGAGTCTGCCCAAGGCTATTCTTAGCTCTTTTGATAACCTCAAACACCTTTCCTTGTGGTTCACCTGCTGGGGTACCATCTGTAATGGTAATAACCAGAACAGGTTTTTTGAGGCCTCCCTGACGAGCGGGTCCGACAATTAAAGGTTGGATGACATTGGCATCCAGAGACGATCCTAGAGGAGTCAATCCAGAGAACTTAGCTCGCGCGACAAGAGCCTGGGCAGCCTGCTCACTGGCAATACCATTACCCTTGAGAGAATGGTTATTGAGGAACCGGACCTCAATACCGTCTCTATCAAACAATGAAGCGGCGTAAGCACATCGGCCCAGAATCAGTTTCAGATCGTCGATTCGCTCGCCGTTTTCCTCGAACGCCATAGATCCAGAGTCATCTACAAATAGAACAATATCGTAAAGAGCTAGTCGAACGAGATCGACGGCAATTTCCATTGGCATGTTCCACTGGCCAGCAATTTGTGAAATCTGCTGTTGGATACTTCCTGCAATTTGCTGAATCGCCTGAGGAGGGTAAAACGCCTCCAGGCGGTTTTCCTGAACTGCCTTTTGGAGCATCTGAAGATATTGACCTTGGTTAACACCTTGAGGTTGACCATATTGTCCTTGCCCTTGGGGCGGCTGGCCATACTGACCTTGAGGAGGCCTGCCTTGACCTTGAGGCGGACCTTGTTGACCATACTGTCCTTGAGGACCTTGCTGACCATACTGTCCTTGAGGACCCTGTTGACCATACTGTCCCTGGGGAGGACCTTGACCAGGTCGATTGTACTGGTTGGCAGCGTAACCTGCAGCTGCGCCTGCAGCCACTCCGGCAGCTGCTCCGTAACCACCTTGCTGGGGGTGAGGGGTATACGCTGGAGGTTGGCCATACTGTCCTCCAGGTTGCTGTCCGTGCTGTTGACCATACTGTCCACCAGGTTGCTGTCCTTGTTGTTGACCATACTGCACACCTTGAGGAGGTTGGCCATATTGCCCTTGGGGTCCTCCATACTGCCCTTGGGGTCCTCCATACTGACCTTGGGGTCCTCCATACTGTCCCTGTGGACCTTGCTGTCCAGGCATACCCTGCATGGGGTAGGGAGGTCTAGGAGCGCCACTTCCTCCAGGTCCAGGACCACCAGGTCCACCTGGGGGACCATTGAATCCTCCGCCCTGGTTAGCCTGGGCGGCTGCTAATTTGCTTGCGAGTCCCATTTCAATTGATGTGATGTGAAGTTGTGAAAGCTGTGGGAGTAGTGTGTGAAAAGAAACAATTCCGCTTTAACCGCCTCCAGGTCAATTGGCCAGCCGCAGCATGTTAAAGTTCATTGCTCATCCACACCTGTAAGGGGCTGTGCATACATACACAATAGAAACCAATGATGTCAAGTGAACATGTGACTCGAAATAATACCGTACTCTATATTTTCAATTATGCACAAATTTAGAATCCGAAATTCTGCTTCAATTGCTTTAATATGGTGTCTTGAGTTAGAGAGTTCTGACGTGCAATCCTTGCAAAAACGATTGCACCAAAAAGATTTCATAAGTTATCGTCTACAACTGTAAAACATCCCACGCTTGTGCATTGATAGTTGACCTCCAAGGTCTTTGATAGAATACAATTACTGATGGCCTAGTCATATAGGCTGTGTTTGTGATCAACACAAAACTTTATTTTGACTCAGCCACAGAACCTTAACTCTGATACTCTCAGTTCCCGTCTTGTTACATGTGCATGTTTAACATCACTTCATTTTGGACCTTCAATTTCAATGATTGATTTCTTGATATCCTATGAACAAACTGGGTCTGATTTGCGGCGCTTGTGTTCAAGCACAGATTCTTTCATGGAGCCATGTAGTGGCAGAGAACTAGATGAGGCGGCGTGAGTAGATGAGATCCGATCGCCATCAGTTTGTCATGGTGCCAATTTTGCTGACATTATAAATTGGCCAGCACACTCACATACTCCCTCTGATCGCTATTACTTGACCATTTAGCATTTTACCCTTAAATACACAACCAATATATCAACTAGGTCTATAGTAATAGACATTAATACCCTGAAGAGAATTCTAATCGACCTCTGACTCGCTCAATTGTGTGCTATTCAAAAGACTTGCATGGCTAATCCAAAGTACCTAAGCATTTTAGTCAAATTTTCACAGTTTACAAAAAAAGAAACAAAATTTGTTGGGATCTTAGTAGGAAACAACAGTGAGACAATCTTATCATATGGATTCAGCTTTTTTTTGTCCTTTCTTTCTTTCTCATACCTTTAATTAACTATAACATAATTATGAAGTAGTTGAAGTAAGTCTACAAGTTAGATTGACTGTACTTATTTGGTGTTGTGACTGAAGTTGTATCTGGGGTTGTAACTGGACTGCTGATTCGCTAATTTATATCTTTAACGGAGGTTGAATGGTTAGACTATGTATTGTATTATGCTTGCATCGCTCTATGTAGTAATAATATAAACGTCCACGTATTAACAATAAAACAAAACTAATAGGGGATACCTTTGATAAGATTCTAGAACTTGAAAATAGGTGGAAGACTGAGCCTCAGTTTTCTCAAGTACAAATCGCCGTCGAAGATTTCGGATAGTCTTTTCTTTGAAGTACTGTATGGGCGAAACCACCTGAATGATGGTTTCAGCATGAGGTCCGCAAACCAAAAACGCCTTAACAGACAACTCTTCAAACCATCGTTAGGTCCGGGTCTGAGTGTTACCACCCATGACTAAAACCATCTCATGAGTGAGATTGAAGGGAGCAACCTCGAACTTGACACATCAAGCCACAGTATATGAAGTCTATGTGTTTCATGATGCATAGACAGAATTGGGATCGATATGTATGGTATCGCTATGAAAATACAGGAATTTCTAGGTTTCAACATATTTCGAGGACCTAACAATGTAGCCTGTAGCCTCTTAACTGGCTAAGAAAATTGTATTCATGTTTTCATAAGCAGTTTACTTGTCCTTTAATTTCTTTTCCTCATTCTTCATTTCTTGTTTTCTCTATCTTAGTGTACCAACTACCCATCTTTTGTGCCATGAGAAGTACCCAATCCAGCTTTTGACGGGTTCTTAGGAGACTTATTCTCCATATGCTTAGATTGAACTTCTGATCTGTTTCCATCTTGACCAATCCCTTTCGATCTTCCACACACCACACCACCTGCTAACTCTCTCAAGTAGCTCCCCAATAACTATCTCTCTGCTTGTTTGTTTTTTTTTTTTTTTTTTTTTCTTCTATACATTCAATTGACTATAACATAAATATGAAATAATTCTAAGTAATTGAAGTAAGTCTACTAGTAGACTGTGCCTAATTTGGTGTTGTCACTGGAAAACTGATCTTATCTTGGTGTTGTCACTGGAAATTTGATCGACTTGAGGTTGTAACTGGCGAACTGGTTAACAGGTTATATTCGTGTTCTGGGAAGCAGGTTATTCTTGGTTTTTGTTTTCTTTCAATCTTTCTTCTTCTTCTTCTTTTTGTCGTGCTAGTGCCTCTCTCATCTTTCTTTTGTCTGCTCTTATTGCGTCATCTTCCCATTTTTTGTGCCATGAGATGTATTCGAACCAGCTTTTGTTTTTGACGGGTTCGTAGGAGATTTGGGCTCCTTTTAGTTTGCCCTTATTTTTTTTTTTTCTCATACATTCAATTGACTATAACATAAATATGAAATAATTCTAAGTAATTGCCCTACTGTGGGTATTGAGAACTGAGACTAAGCGGGTCTGGTTTCTAACATTAAAAAAAACGGGCGTCTGGTGTAGTTGGTTATCACATGCGCTTAGCATGCGCGAGGTCCCCGGTTCGATTCCGGTGTCGTCCAATTTTTGTTCCTTTCAGATCCATTTTACTTGATCTAACTATGGTTTTTATAATCTATTGAAGGGCCTAAGTTATGATTTGTCTAATACAGAACAATCATTTACGTCCTACGCATTGTGTGTTTCCTGGCACCACCCGAAGCGGGCATGGAAAATTGATCAGTGCAGCCACCCCAACAATAGAAAGGGCATAGTAATTATCAGGCATGTACTGCTCCAAGGATAGTATTTTTACAGTAAATGATTAACGCGACGGTCACGAAATATTCTTTGGTTAGAACCTTGTGCTTCACCTCTCTACTATCGAATATATTCAGTGTTTCTTTCAAGGGATTTTCATTCCATCAGAATTGGAAACTACCCCAGGGTATTCCATAGTTAGAATGTCAAACATTTGGTAAACAGACGAATTGAATTAAACTAGCGATCTTATAAGAATAGTAATATTTTGCCCTTTACCCCTCATCTCTAAGAGTAATTCACGCCGAGACCTACTGTGGGAGATTTGCCGCTAACCTAAATCTAATAACAACTATGCAGGGAAACAGTTCAACAGCTACCAAGAACTCCTCTCTTCAAACCTTTGTTTGAATGCACCCCACTGGATAAGGCACCATGTACTGTGTTTGTGACCAGCATATCAACAGGATTAAACGACAAAAACTGGGAGACCTGTTTTTAATTAGAAACTCGTATATCCTTGTGTATCAAAACCAAATCCCATTTCTTGTCATTGCCAGTTATATATGTTCACCAGTACTGAAGCACGAAAAATTAAGAAACCTTGCTCTTATGCAGTATGTGATTGGTCCACCAGGTTGCGAGTCGCGGTTGTATAAGATTCATTGTCCCATTATGCTAAAGTAATATTTTTTGCTACTGAGTGTGTTGTACGATATGTTAGGTTTGGCAATTCACTCTACAACATCGAATCTCGCTCTCCAGATCCGTTAGAGGATAGTTCGTTATTTAGGTTTACTTCTTTCCATGAACTTAATGTATGTCAAGAAGTGGAGAGAGATGATCACAGGATGATCTACATATCTTGTGTGCCAGATTTAAGGCCGAAAGTGGGGGTATGGTGACAATACATTAACATGTACAACCACCCGCCCCTCCCAAAGTTCTGGGGGTTGTATCTGGGTTTCCTGAATTATTTTATTTTCGTGTCTAGCTTCCAAGACAGGAAACAATGAGGCTTGGAGACAGCACGGACATGGGTTACCGATGCATATCTGCAGCCTCCAACTTTATCAGTTCTGAAAGATGCAATAAATATCTTCAGCCAGAACCTCTCCTCAAGCAGTTACTACAACACGGCTGAAAGTCACATCAGCAAACGGCGCAAATGGAATATTCGTACCAGCGAGATCCCGGTGGTCTTTATGCTCAGGAGCTAGAGGATGCTGGTGTAATAAGTCGGTCAGCTACAGGTGCTAGTGTAGGAATAGTTGGAGGGCCTGAGGTCTTGCCTCTTTCAATATCCGAAGCTTCAGAAAAACCGAAAGGAACATACGAATCCCTACAACCCACTTATTCTCAAAGTTCAAATGGCATTGATTTAGGAGATATTCCGCCACTATATCCAGAAGGAGGCCGCAAAGCATGGACAGTAGTGTTTGGGTCGTTCTGTGGCCTAGTTGTTTCACTGGGAGTGATGAATACCATTGGATCTATCAACTCCTTCATTTCCGAAACCTACCTGGTCCACGACAGTGAGCAGAAGATTGGGTGGATATTTGGAGTTTATGCATTTCTATCTTTCTTTTTGGGAGTCCAAGTGGGGCCTTTGTTTGATCGTTATGGATCTCGAGTTCTCAATATTGTTGGCGCATGTCTAATTGTACTGGGCACTTTTACCACAGCTGAGTCCACTAGCTATAGTCACTTCATGCTATCGTTTGGAATATGCACAGGAATGGGGTGTTCTGTGTTGATTGTGGTTGGCCCAAGTTGTGTATCTCATTATTTCCACGAGAAGCGAGGGCTGGCCTCCGGTATAGCTATTTGTGGTGGTGCAGTCGGTGGTGTGCTATTCCCCATTGTCTTACGAGTCGCCATCTCGGCTTATGGCTTTCCCTGGGCTATGAGAATCCTGGGCTTTGTATATACTGGGCTTTTAATTGTGTCTATTCTGATGTGTGACTCCCGCGGCCCTGAAATTGCTGACATCGAAATGAGAATCGAGCAAGCAAACAATCCTGGAATTTGTCCTGCATCTATTACATCCAGCAAAAAGAATGCAGCCATCGATCTGACAGCTTTCAAAGATATCCGGTTTTCCTTACTAGTGGTTTCTGTCTTTGCCATGGAACTGTCGTTGTTTGTACCTCTTACTTACCTTGGAAAATATGGTATTGAGAAGGGAATTGGAGGTACAGGAGATGATTCGTTCGGATGGTGGATTTTTGCCATTTCCAATGCAGGATCGGCTGTTGGTCGACTTGTCACAGGCTGGATGGGAGATAAATACGGCCGCTTCAACACAATGTTGGTTTCTATCTTATCAACAGCTGTATTTATTTTTGCGGTGTGGCTACCAGCGGAGAATCATTTTGCTATCTATGTTGTTTTTGCTATTCTTTGGGGGTTTACAACAGGGTCATTCATATCTTTAACTCCCGTTTGTATTGGACAGATCTCAGACACGAAGTCATTTGGCACTAGATACGGAACTTGCTATATGATTGCATCGTTTGGTTCTTTGATTGGCCCTCCTGCGGCTGGAGCAGTTTATGGGGCAGCTGATTGGAAGGGCTTGATTTGTTTCACAGGCGGAATGACCTTATTTTCGTTTGTCTTCTTGATGGCATCAAGAATCAAATGTGCTGGTGTATGGGAGAGGTTCTAACTGAGCGCTGGTTAGCTGCTAGGATATCAAAGGAGTCGAACAGGCCGCATGAGAGAAGACAAAAAACCATTGATGGGCTCTGAAAAACAGATTTGCCCAGGGAATACGATGTGGCCGTATTCACATTTATTTATATTAATATATACCAGATACATCGTTCACAAGGCTGTCTTCGTTTGGAGCAAAATTAGTTACAGGATCGGTTCATCCAAACAGTAAAAGTCAATTCCACTGAACTCTGCCAATTGTAGTATCTGGAGTGGAGGAATTGCTCAAAGATGAAAATAAATAAACAATCACGCTCTTGCTTGGCGTATGTCAGTATCTTGGTCCGGCCCCATACCTCGGACTCTTACACTCTCCCCCCCCTTAAAAGAGTCGCCCACGACTTCTTCTTCCTCCTGTATCGCGAATGGAAGTGGTTTCATTACCTCGTCGCTTGTTGTCGCTGTAATAATCTCATAGTCAATATCTCTTTGCGGCGGCAGTCGTTTTCGTAGGTCGTCCACAATAACATCACTGAATTCCCCCATAATCTTGTCAGTTTCCCCCTGCTTACTTCCTGTCGGGCTGTCGGTCTTACAGGCTCTAACATAGAAGAAAAGCATACCCTCCACCTTCTTCTCCAGCATTCTCTCTGCTTTCCCCATCGCCACTGCCTTGAATTCTAAATCGTAGTCTTCATCGAGTACTTCCTGGTCTCGTCGGGGCGCATAACCCGGCGGACAGGATTCTCGAGTCTCCCAATTCATGTACTTGATATACATCCGTACAAATGGCATCCTGAGAAGAAGAAGTTCTTATCCATTCATGTGTGATAGGGCATAGGCTTCACCAACTTCTGCCAGCCGCCCAATTGAATAGGGACCAGTGCTTGTTTATCAACCACCTCCATGTCATGGACCAACCTCACTGTGTTTGATGTGCAAGGTTCGACCTCCAACTGCAACCTCGAACTGCAATCGACCGTACATCAAATTCTGATAGGAAGCAGACGCTTGCTTCGCTATCTAGGAGAGCCCGCACCTTTTGATTCATGACAAACATAAACGACGCCATTGGTTCTACCACCCCTTTGTCCCGTTTAGGCCCCTGACCGTTAGTACCCCCCAGCTTGTTCACATCCCCTTGACCGTTACTTCCCCTAGCCACAAATGCCGAATACTAAATATCCTAAATATCCTCGTTCTCATACCCCCTTCCGTGCCTCCGTCCTTGTTCTTACCCAGTGTAGCCCACAGTCCAAGCGGCTCTTGCCCTTTCTGGACTATCGCCTCCTCTTTGCCTTTATCCACAACTACTTGCGAGGTCCGTCGAGTTTGAATTGATTACATTCTCTACAGCCTCCGCACCTGATGGTTTGAGATCTTCAAGTGGGGAGACAGCCATGGTCTCGGTCACAACTGCCTTCAGGCTTTTCCTGAGCGTGCTAGCTCCTGCCAGATCAACTCCGCCACTCCTTTCATACTCTCCTTCTGAAATTCCTTGAGGGTATCCTTCCGGACAACTTGAGGACACTCTCTAGCAAAGTGGCCATGTTGTTGACAGGCGTAGCATCTCCTCTTGGGAACGTAGGGACGTGGTTCCTGTCGCTGGTAGTTCCTAGGTTCGAAACCTCGTGGATCGTGGAGTCGCGCGTCGTTGCTGCCTCGTACATAGTTGCACCGCGGCTCATAACCTCATAACCTCGCTATTCGTAGCCCCGTTTCGTATCCTCGACCACCATTGTACCGATTGTTGCCTCGGGCGTGCATTCGGTTAATCTCGTCACCAACTTTGTTCATATAATCAACGTCCTTTCTATCCTCAGGGTTGGATCGTCCCACGGCTTGGGTTCCTGTAGCATAGAGGAGAGATGTGATCAGCGTATCGAGATCAGCAGTAACATCCGTTCTTCGGGACCGCACTGCTCACACCCATTCCGGTCGCATGCCTCATCTCTTCCTGTAAGAAGTCTAGGGCTTGCATTGCATCTCGGAACCGCAAGACGTAGCTTCGAGGAGACTCACCTCACCTGGCAGCAATGTTCAAAAACTCGTTGTTCGGAAAGATAAATTCTGCTTTAATGGCATTCTCAAAGGCTGCCAAAACATAAAGGCTGTGCCTTATCTTCTCAGGCATTAAGTTCCACCATTTGCTAGCCTTGCCAGTCATTGCATCCTTGACGAGAATGACCTTGTATTTCTCTGGCACGGCAAATTCCTTGAGTCTCTGGTTGATGCCCGAAAGCCAGGATCGTACCTCTAGTCCACTGTCCTCTTTTTCGCCACTGAAAGGCTCGGTCTTGTGGAATCGGACCATTCTGACCCACCTCCAAAGGTCATCCTGAGCCGCTAAATCAGAGCTTTCATTCAAATTCATGTTTCCAATTGTTCAGTAACTTCAGTAATTATCGTTTGTTCAATATCTTCGTGTAATTCTCCCTGTTCTTCTTGTTCACTTGCTGAAGTGTAAATTTCCCATAATATCTGATTCACTGGTACTGTCTGGTACCCCCTACAATTTATGAATTGTGAAATATCTTCTGCCCTGAATCATATCAGCGCTGCTACCAAATGTAAGAGATTTTTAGTCTCTTAGTCTTTCCCTTAATAAAACCCGAAGTTATTGTAATATTGCTTGCTCATTCATACTATATAACGCATCCTATTTATAATCTTTCCCTTAATCCGGACTCGTGATCTTGCTTGTACATCCAGCTCCCCACACGAACCCCACACGAACTCCTTTTTTGTTTCTCATACATCCAATTGACTATAACATAGATATGAAATAATTCTAGGCACTTGAAGTAAGTCTACTAGTTAGACTGTGCCGAATTTGGTGTTTTCACTGGAAAACTGGACTGAATTTGGTGTTGTAACTGGAAAAAGTCGGGCGCTGTACCTTGACGGGATTACGTGGAACTCCATTAGAAACATTTTTTAATAAAAAAGGGCGTCTGGTGTAGTTGGTTATCACATGCGCTTAGCATGCGCGAGGTCCCCGGTTCGATTCCGGTGTCGTCCACTTTTTTCATCCAAGAATGTATTGTTGTTTTTTATGTGTCTGTTATTTGAAGGGTTCTTTCAGCATACGTCGTTTAAAATGACAAAAATTTTTGACCTGGAATTCAAAAGCTTGCTAGTCCAGAGAATGATTAAACAAATAGACCCACAAGTAAATTACCAGTCGCCATAACTAACTGACGTTTCTAAAACAGAAGATGGTACAAGAAGTATAAACGAATGTGTTCAGTCTTCCAGCAGAACCAGACCAGCAGTGCAGGAGAAGAAAGCATGATTGAAAATATGAGAGACTACCTCATCACATCATTATAGTAAAACAGGTGAACCCAGCCAATGGGGCGAATAAATTAATGTATGTACATGCTTTAATTCAAGTGTGTCCAGAAATCACCATTTCTTTCCCATTTGCTTCTGAACGCAATCTTTGAATTTAATGAATTCTTGTTGACACATGTCTTTGGACACAGTCTGATAGTTCTCGAGAATGCAAGCTCCATATGTTTTTGCCTGAGTTAGCAACTATTGGCAACCGGTCCCTATCCAATCCCAAACTTACCACTGTAGAACAGGCAGCAGTAGATTTACTAAGCTTCTTGATTGGCGACACTCTAGCTGTCTTTGACATGATTTTGGAGTGCTGGTTGATTATGATTTGAAACAGATGAAGAATGGTGGATAAACCTTAAAAAGTTGAATGCATGAATGTGCATGAGAACGACCACAGTATTGATTAAAGGGTGTAATCAGCCCGCTTAACAATTTACTGAGAGAAATTAGAATGGATACCAAGCACCCGCTTATGAGCTTCCACGAAGAAGTGTTAGTCTGTCATGTATCATGATTCTAACCTACCCCAGGTGGCATAGGTCAATTAGGAGTGGGCACTCTGTAAAAATAAGTGTCATAGAAAACTATTGATATTTGTCTTCAATAGGCCGTTGTAGTTGTAACCAAACGTGCTGTTTACCACAAGCTTGGGGGTATTACCTTTACACAACAAGGGGTGTACGTTCTAGCATTATGCTAAACTAAACTTGAAAGAATTTAAAGTGGAGGCTCTTCCTGAAAATCTATCAACAAGAATCTTTGCACACCAATTCCGAGATGCTGTCTTAGATTCTTCTCTGTACGGCAGGGAGAATGATGGAAAAAAAACACAAATACTTGATGCCAGACTTTATTAAACGAAACATTACATAATGTATCTCTTATAATGCGTCTATGACTACAAGTGGATTGCTTAAAATACATGGGATTGTCTAGTTGAATTGGTGTTGCCCACCACTCTCAAAACGACCCCATTAAATGTTATGTAGTTTTGTTAGTTACGTAGAGTGTGCTATAAAAAGGTACGTCACTGTTTGCCTAGACATATGCGAACAGAAATACCCATAATTAGGTTGAGCCAGGACCAACTTGTCTAAATCCCAGTTAAGGTAAAGAAACAGGCAGGGTACTTTGATTGTGAGCGCAGTCAATCGTAATTCTCTCAAATGTTCCATGCAGCAACAATAAAACTGAGAAAGAATGCTACATTAAAGGAGGGCTCCTCCTTAATGAGCTTCTGATACTCAGCCTCATCAAGCCCCAGCATCATAGCTACACCCTTAAGTCTATGGTATGCCTCCTTCCGGAATGACTGGGATGTGAGGGGATTATTGTGGACAATTCCTCGACTCTTGAGAAACTGAATCAATAGCCCCATTCCACCAAGGACCCACACCAATATCTTGGAGAACTTCCCAACAATGACGCCACTGATGAGACCTACAAAAGAGCCAATGGTTAATTGCTGATAGTTAATCTTGGGTCGGGGTTGGGAAGTGGAGACCTTGTTGTTGATCTCGTTGGCTGTCATCGCTGGAGGAGGGGCTATACTGGGAGCCTCACAGTAAATGCGGGACATTCGAATTGAATTCATGTTGAGAACGACTGAAGCTGAGGTAAGGCCCACCAATCCGGGCATTAGGCGGGTTCGCGCGATTCTGAACATATCGAGTGTTGTATAGGTTGCGTCGAGATGTTGAGTTTACTTGTTTGTGTTGGGGTGCATGGATTATACTTCTATGCATCCGAATGCACAGTGATACAATACGATGCCCCACATTCTCCAAGAAAACCAAACAATTTCTTTTTTTCATTTGCTTGTCAGAAAGGAATGGTTTTAAATAAACAGACAAGCTCCAAAAAGTGACCAGAATCTCAATTATAGTAGTGCTTCGAGAAATGTGTAAACTTGGTACACCTAATTGGTGAGCAACTAAGTTATTCTCTTGCTGGAAATGAGAATAAACTAGGTTAATCCAGTAGATTCGTGTTGGGTACTGATTATTCTGTAAAATGTAACGGATCCATCCCCGAATGTTGAGCTGTACGACAATTGTATCTGCCATGGCGTGTTTTCGAGGCTTTATTTGAAAGAAACCGAGTAACTGTTACTGTGTGATTACACACGCAGAACACCCCAATCAACCTAAGGCTGTGAGATCACTGAGAGCATCTTCCACAAGAATGATGTGGCCAAGGTGATTTCAAACTAATCGATTTGTACAGACCTCAAACTTTTAGCCCGCACTCACACAATGGGATACGCCCACTTAAGATGATCATTTTTAGCAATTATTGTAATGCTGAACGAACAAACACTATGCGTAAGAAATAAGAATAAGCCCATTGTTTTTATACAGTTCATTGTGTGGTATGTGGAGTTAACCCATATACACATCCCCAACTTGTACGCAAATTTCTGCACTTACGCTGAACCGAGAAATTTCTTAACGACTTGACAGTAAAATAAGTTTTACCTTCTCCTATTCCATACCCTCATACAAATACACTGAACTTTAGACTTACACACACCAACAATACCGCCTGGCCCACCCCATGTTGACATAACCTAAAATTGCTGCTTGTTGCTTGATTGTGACTTTCATCCAACGCAACACGACCGTATGGTGTGGGAAATATATATATTTTTAGGTACAACGACTCTAGGAATTCGAATAGAAAGTATTCTTTTTTTATTCAACCGCATCATACCTGTCCTCTTTAGTCCCAATAATCAAAAGACTGACATCTGCAGTCATCTCTCGTGAGGCAAAACTTTACGGATGTGTGTGTGTGAGTGTGGATTTTTATATAAAGATTCTTCTTCCAGTCCATTTCTTCCTTGATTAGTTCTTTTTTTTTTGGTATCCCGTTTTTACAACTCAGAAAATGTCAGCCTTCACACCCACACCCAATAATTTTCAAGCAATGGGGAAAACCTCCAAACATGACAATGAAGAAGACCCCTTATCCCCTACAACAGAGTATGCGCTTGAGTTTTCCCATAAAGCGGCTCTCTACGGAGGTGGGAAATTGGAGAAGCTGCAAATGACTGCAGATTTCTCTCCAGAAATAGGATACATAGAGATCCTTCCTCCTGCCAAAACCAGGCAAGAGCGTATCAGGGAGCAGCAAGTTATGAGAATCGCCAACCTTCGAGTAAAGCGCTATGAGAGAGCTGTGGAGCGTCTTCAAGAAGATCTTGACCGTGAACGTCAAACCGCTCAACGAGCCGGTCTTGAGCTTATTAAATTCACCACTTCCACCAAGGACCATCTTGTTCCAGGCCTATGGGGCCCTCTGCCCCCTGAGCAGAACCGATACCTTCGTTACAGCAAAAAGCGAAGACATGGTTGTTGCATTATTTCTTGAAACAATAATGAATGCGTGTATGTTGCCAATATATAATAATACTTAAAGTGCGTGTCACAGAAATCCTACAACCTCCTTTGAGCGTCAGTAAAGTTGGGATACTCAACAGGAACATTAAACCCCTTTTTAACCTCAGGAATTTTCAACATCCGAGTTAACCATTTATCCAGTTCTGGAAACTCTGTAATGTCAATATTAATGGCCTCCGACCGCTGAACCCAACCCACAAGAGTAATATCAGCAATTGAAACATGACCGCCAGCCAGGAACCCCGTATTGTTTTGCCTTAGACGTTCATTGAGAACTCCATAAAGCCTCATAGTTTCATCAGAGTACCGTTTAATGCCATATTCGATCTTCTCTGAAGCGTATAGGTTGAAATGGTTAGCTTGCCCCTGCATTGGTCCCACCCCAGCATTCTGGAAAAACAGCCACTCCAACGACTTGAAATACTCTAGAGAACCAACAGGATAAGAGATTTTGTGGTCCTTGTCGTATTTGGATACCAAGTATTGGAGGATTGCCCCTGATTCAAAAAGCGAAAATGGTTCATTACTCCCGGGTGTACAAGGTCCATCCGTGTCAGTGATAGCTGGGATACGTCCATTGAGTGAGATTTTTCTAAACTCGGGGGTATGCTGTTCTCCATTTTTGATGTCCACCAAAACTACATTGTATGGTAATTTTAGGAGCTCCAAAGCCACAGAAATTTTCACGCCATTAGGTGTCGGCCATGTGTAGAGTGTGATTGTCATTTCTGCTAACTATTGCTTCCAATGTCAATGGGATACCCACTTAAGTAGTACCATCTTCCGCTTGCATGGATTCTGCAAATTGCCCCCACAACTTGAACTCTGTTAGGTTACAAAGGACTGACAACGATTGAATAGAAAACGTAACTAGCTGGATCATTCACATTTGATTAACATCGATTATAGACTTTTTCTATCATTTCCTGGAGGTTGTTTATGAGTTGTTTGTTTTTTTTTTTGTTTTTTTTGTTTTTTTTTTCACAAGCAGCAAATGATTAGTTAAAGGTTTTCTTGCTGGTGTGTTAACTTACGAATGATTACGGTAATGTTCTCCAGAAAGTGATATACCACCATAAATTACGCAACAAACACCAGCTTTGGCCCGTTACAGGATTAGATCTTTACTTACTATTACAACTTCAATTATTATTATTAATATCATTGTCTCTAGCAGTCTTTCTGTTCCAATGAGTGATGTTAAATAGTTAGTTCACTGGCTTGGACAATTTCTCCTCCTTCGTATGATACAGGCTTGTATTATCATTGCCAGGATCAATTGATGGCTAAATGAAGCCCCTTTCAAACACAGATCCAATCCCACTAGTGACTAAAACTCACAATCAAAATTCGCTAGTTATGATGTTCAAGGTGATACCATGACATGGCGCTCAGGAGGGAGAAAAGGGAACATGTTGGAACTAAACCACAATATCAAACTTGTCTACCATTCCACAATTCTGCTCAATAAAGAAGATCAACTGACTTAACACATGTTATACTATATACAATTAGGCGACAACGTCACGGATGGAGGCAAGGTAAGCCTTGTAAGATCGGTTCTCAAAGGTCTCAGCAATCTCGGGGAGGAGCAGCAGAAGAGCAGTGTCAACACCTCGAGACTGAATGTAGTCGTGAACAGATCGCTGAAGTTCCTCATCGAGAGAGTAGAAGTAAGGGCCTTCGTAGGCGTTTCGTCGCTCAGCTGAGGTGTTGGCATCATCGACAGTAGCGAGCTTGCCATCCTTGTAGGGGGTAAGGGTAGAAATAATGAACTCACCCTCATCAACCTGGCCGTGGATAGAAAGAGCACCCTGAGCTGCTCGATCAATCACAACATTGATGTCCATAACCTCAGGAATCTCCATATCCTCGGCACCCTCCATCTCGCCCTCCTCAGGGAACTCATCAGGAGTGGGTTGCGCGACAGCACCAAGAGACACAAAAACACGGGTGACATCGCCATTGTCGAGCTTCTTAACCAGCTCAAGCTCGTCCTTGTTGGGAGCATACACAATCTCGAATCCAGTCTTGGTCAACTCGGCGTCAACCTCTCGGGGAAGCTTGTACTTGCCAGTGGAACCAGATTCCTCAGCAATCTCAGCCTCAACAGAGTTCTCGTACTCAATCTCCTTGGTGAGTCGGGCAACAAGTTCAGTAGCAACAGCCTCAGAGGAAAAGACAGGTCGAGAGGTGCTCAGAGCTCGACTGAAGGCAGGAGTAGCCAATCGGGTAGTCAGAGCAGGGACGGAAGCTCGAAGAGCCTGTCGGACCATCTGAGAGGCATTAACTCGGAGAATTGCTCGGGACATTTTACTGGATATTATTATCGCTGGGATTTGGGTGGCGGTAATTGGGTATGTGGCCATCTATAAATTTATTTCCTGCATCAGTTGCTGCAGTGGTTAGGGCATTGGGGCTAGGGTATCCAATAAAGTTGTGGAGCCTAGAGGTTGAGGTTAAACCCTTCTATCGCATTCCATCAAACTGCTGTACCGGACAAGTCAGAAACGTTAAAATCCCATCAATATATGTGGCAAATGGTCATATTCATGGAATTTGTGTCTCTCTCTATATTATGTGAAAAGATTCAATTACTTTTAGTCTTGACAAGTTCGACTGGAGCCCTAATACTACACGATTCATATTAATAAGGTTATCTAAACCTTACTTCTGCAACTATATTCAGTAAACAGTTGGGAGCTGACGAGTGAAAACTGTTGGTGATAAAGGCATTGATAACGGTGACATTGGCACTCATGTAATATACTAACATCCACTATAAAGTGAACTACCAGAAAATCGTCAGTAAAGAAATTATGGTTAAAACGACATGGATGTTTACGCACTATTTGAACTTGGACCAAATGATGGAAAGGATGCAGACAGATGTTACGACTAAACCGTAACGTTTCTGACATCTACCATTGTGATTGTTATTATCATGATCTCAAGTGAAACAAAGAATAATAAAAAACTATTACTAAAAACTAGTGTCATTAAGAGCTTGCTTCGGCACGAGCACGGGCCTGCTTCTTGAGGGCTCGCTTTCGGATGTCAACATGCATCTTATAATTGAATCGGGCAACAAGTCGAGAGAAGACACCCAAAGTCTGGGCGATCCACCAGTGCAGGAGAGCATGGGACCAGAAAGGAGTAGAGGTGCCAAACTTTTCCTGAGCACCACCAGCTCGGCCAACAGAAGAAAGGGTAGCTCGGACAAATTGCTTAGGATTGGGGATCAGGGCGGAAGTCTTCTTGACCTTGGACATGGCAGAGGTTACGAGATAAGAGACCACCAGTTCAACATCGACATGTTCAGGAGCCAATTCCACAGACAGGGCGTTAGACCAGTGCTGAAGGAAAGCCTTGGAACCAGAGTAAGTGGCAAGAAGAGGGGTGGGAAGCAAACCGCCAAAAGATCCCATAGTAAGGATAAGACCCTTGGTGAACTTCTTTTCAGCTCGGGCCTTCTTGACGGACTCCACAATCTTGGGGGCCACCAATTGGGTGATTTTAAGGGTGGCCAAATTGTTAATGGCAATGATATTGTGCAGCTCTTCAGTAGGGGTCTCGAGGAATGGAACAGGCATGGAGTGGGAAAGTCCAACATTGTTGATAAGGATAGAAACGCTGGGGATGGTATCAAGCACGGTCTTGATGTCCTGGTAGTTCTGAGCAGAGTCGGTGGAGACATCAATGGCGAGGAACTTAGTTTCAACATTGGACTTCTCGGCAATCTCCTTTGCAAGATCCCGCAGCTTGGACTCGGTTCGAGAAATTAGAAACACATTAAACCCACGAACACCAAGCTGACGGGCGTACTCTTTTCCAATTCCGTCAGATGCACCAGTAACCACGGCCCAAGCACCTCGCTGGGAGCCATAAGGAAGGTAATTGGTAGGACCAAGCACAAAAACATCCATCAACACCGCAATGTAGGACACCAACTTCAATGCGACGTGGAAAAGGCCAATGGCCAGGAGGAAAACTGCAATAATGGACAGACCATGGTACTTGATAAGCACAGCGAGAGCACTGTCAAACTTACTGACAGTTGCGCTGTAAAGGCAAGTATGATTGGCGTCGGCGTAGACCATTTTGAAATGAGGCAGTGACTAAAGAACTTCACAATGGGACATTGCTGTATGGGTTAAGATTTAGTTACCGAATTGAGTTTGGTTGAGAAATTGAGTTTCTCCGGTTGGGAGAGTTCTCTTGAGGTGAACTGATAGCGGGCTTGTCCAGTTTGATCTGTATATGTGAAGAGCTAAAATTGCAGAGAAATTTGGCTGAAGATAAAGTGTGGCAATTTTGACTACGTGTTGGTGTGAAGTTTTGTGGGGATGACGGCTTTGATGATATTTTGTAAGTTTCACCATGAAACCAGCCAGGTTTCAAGCCACACGAGTTTCTACACAGGTTGTTGGTTGTTCCATCTACTACAGTTTAGCAATATTACGTTTCCCGTTTGCTTTAGTTGGGTCTCATCTTTTTACTCTCTTTGATCTTGATGAATTAAATCCAAGAGGCCAATCTAAGTGGAAATCACAATCACAATCACACTAACTCCTAGTTTTGGGTTTTCATTATTTTTTTATATTTTTCAATTATTTTTAAAATTTTTAAAATTCTCCATTTGGTCCCATTTATCATAACCTGTCATGAATTTTTTACACCTTTATTACTAAATGTCACGACCATACAGAGGAGGACGGGGCCGAGGCCGAGGAAACGACAGACTCGGTTATGACGGGGGGAGAGACAAGAGGTACCCACCGTATGAACCAGACTATCGACGCGATCGTGAATTTCCTGATCGAGGAAGCCCATACCGCAGAGATGATGGTCCCCGAGATTACAGGCGGGACCCAAGAGGTCCACCACCAAGGGGGGAGCGTAATGGGTATACCAGCAGAGACGGACCAAGGGAGATGTACAGAGATGGACCTCACAGAGACTTTTCAAGAGATGGACCGCACAGGGGCATGTCAAGAGAAGGACCATACAGGGAGATGCCAAGAGAAGGACCTTACAGAGAGATGCCAAGAGAAGGACCACCAAGGGATATCCCGAGAGAGCCCAGATCTTGGGATCATCGAGACCGTGGCCCACCACCAATAAGTGACGCATACCAACGCGACCACAAGTCTCCAAGGGACTCGCGTGGTCCTCCTACTGGACCACGCGATCGACATGATAGACTCGACCGTCTTGACAGACCTCCGCCTCATCGTGAGGCACGACCAGAAAGCCACAGACCTCCACCAGACTTACAGAGCAAATGTTCGCCTCTACTACAACCACACGGATCTAGGCCAACGAGTGGGAGCAGCTCAAGACATGGTAGTAATGGTACAACTGCTGCTTCAACGCCAGCTAAATCAGCAGAAATGGGTACTGTGGAAGTGGCTACCATTACCAACCAGGGATTCCACGAGGCAACCCTATACTTGAATCAAGAAATCACAGTCTCTCGAGCAACGGAGCCATACCATATTACCGTTACCCAAATGGATGCACTTCGAAAACGTCTCCATGAGCTAGATGCATTTAATCAATCCATCGATATTGCCGAGGCCAAAAAACGGAAGCTGGAGGCAGAGTATGCATTTATTGAGATGGAAGTTGTTCGTGAAGGTATCAGGGTTGAGGAAACCAGTAGGGTGCTGGAACTTATCCAGTGAACGTGAACTTACGGGTTGTGCTACTGCATAGCCATGTACTATATATATATTGAATGTATCTTTTGTTTTAGTAGATGACAAGCTGCTATGGAACATACTTGCATTCCATATCTGTTCGGCCAATTTCGTCTGTGAGAGCACAGTAAAAGTTCTATAATTAGCAATATTCATCGGGATGTTGTCACTATATTACTCACCATTTTCTGCATCTGTTGAAACATGACCTTACTGGAAATCAAAAGCTGTAGGCATGTTCGACCTTGTTGGGTGTTTCTGCACACGCTGCTCCGTGCAACGTCCCGTTCGCCATCGATGTAGTAAGTGTTCTGAGGATCCTCCTTGACAAATGCAGTTAATTTTCCAAGCTCTGTTTTTTCCTGTGTGTTAGATGATTGCTCATTGGCCGTGGCAGCGGCACCCGACTCAACAGGTCCATTAGAGAGATTGTTCTCTGCCGCTCCTGCTCCATTGGAGCTTTCACCGTTTTTGGAAAACAAGTTCATTTTTGCCCCAGATAAGTGCTATGCGTGTAGATGTTCCAGGGACCAGGTACACAGGTCAGTTGCTGCATCTTCAGGGTTGGGGGAATAACCTATAAAAGAGTATCTTTAAACTCCAACTCTATTTGGTTGGAGCCTTATTCATCTGTAATGTGAACTATCATTTATTTTTAGCTAAGTATATATTCCCAGTATTCTATGGCTTCCCCTCATCTTTAACAACTTTCTGTTATCGCAAAATGTCACTCAACGCGACCTAAACACAGACTTGATCTTACTTGTTGCTCACACACTAGTTCAGCAATAGAATCTTCATTTCAATCCAATAATGTGAATAAGAAGCTCAGCCGAAGTCTAGCTCTTGGCATCGCTGGTTCTTGTTAGAATACACAATTAAATAACCAAACCCTTTAAATATAAATACAAACAGCACATTCATGTGCCATACGACGAAACCGACATCATGTCAAAGAGCGGCATGCCCAGTCGTATTTGAGGTCGTCAGTTTGTAGCCACTCATCTGCCATGTTCCACCCTAACGCTGCCGCTTCCTGCAATGAAGAATATACATGGAGAGGGAGAGCATATTCATCCGACCATGGTCTATACCCACCATCATGGATGTCTGGCTTGAACCCAGAGGCCCGTCGTGCATAGGTTTTGGGGTACTTTTGGGAGATAGCGGCAGCAGATAGCGCACGATTCGCTCTTCGAAAGTCTGTAGTGTACCCCTCCTGTGCCTCCACCAGACTTTGCGCCAACAGTAACGTATCTTGACCTCCTTCTTGCCCATTTTCGCGAGAAGCGCGGGCTTTTACTTGAGCTCCTAAAGTGAGACTTATCCGAACGTGAATCAAAGCTCGGATTAATAGACTGCAAGCAACCAAAAGAGGTTGGTTACTCTTTTCGTGAAGAAAGTTGACCCGGTTGACATAGTTGATCAAGGTCTGCCAACTCTTCTCATGGGGAGGACGACCCATCAAGCGATCTGCACGTTCTTCGTAATTAAATCCAATGATGTAACAGAGAAGTGAATCCATAGCTGCTGCTGCTGCAAGAGGAAATTGCTCATCTTGGTACTTCGCGTCTGACTGGTACTTTTTGGTGCGAGCCTTATCAAGCCATGTTCTCATTTTACCCCGGAGTAGTTTAAAATGATTCTTTGTTTCATCATCATGAATTGGTGAGGCGGTTTTCACCTTGGGTTTGGTGGGCGTGGTTGTCCTGTCTAAGTCACGAGAAGGCGGTATCCTTATTGGTTTTTGTACATCGTCCACAGAATCTTTTGATTGCTCACGGCCTTCCTTCCCATTGGATTTCCCTTCCTCCTGATCTGGTTGAAGCCTGGAAAGCGCCTTTTTGCTCACTTTGAGGGTAACTGGGTACGACTTGTCAGCCTCTCCAGTCTTGGCACTAGTTGATTCCTTGATCCTCGAGCCGTTAGTCTTAGTGGTCGCCTTGGAAGTCGAAGCCTTATTGTCCTTCATCTCTTTACTAAGGCTAGTCTTCCCCGTCTTCTTCGAAGGGCCTAACTCAAACACGGCTGGCAGTGTGGGAGACAGCATCGCTGGGAAGTCCACCTCGATACAATCCGTCCATGCCGGTAGAGTCGGACTTAGCATGGGCGGGAGCGACATTTTCCGCGGTTGAGTAATGTACTTAATCACTCTCAATGAAGCATCTCCATGCTAGCTCAGGCCGGGTAATGACAAGTATTAACCTTAATTTTAGTTTCAATGACGGCCTTGATTTCACAATACACTATGGGCTACAGAATGACAGTATTATCCTACGTGCAGGGAGATTTATTTGAGAAATCCCCTCGCCCAGCTGTTCTCGCACATGCCTGCAATTGTTTAGGGTCTTGGGGCTCTGGCGTGGCTGCAGGATTCAAGCAGCGATTCCCAGATGCGTTCCAGGAGTATAAGCGACACTGCGATCAACACTCAGAGCAGCCAGCAGACTTGCTGGGAACATGCCAATTGATTGAAACTCGCGATCAGCTCACCGGAGAAACCGTCTATGTTGCGTGTCTGTTCACATCGGTGCGATTTGGCGCACGGGTGGACGGACCAGAGAAGATTGTGCAACAGACGAAACGGTCGATGCAGCATCTCCAGAAGCAGTTGGCCGAAATGACCGGCCCTATTGATGGCACATCGCCCGTACACATGCCTAAAATCAATGCGGGGTTGTTCCGCGTCCCCTGGAAGGACACTGAGGCAGCATTAGAGGAGATTGGCCATCCATGCACAATCTATGTTGTTGACTAATGATCTTTTGACGTATATATGAACCAATTAAAAAGCATTGTTAAGTTATGGAATGGATGTGTAAGTAGAACTAAATGAGGGCTATGAATGTTCCCACCACTGCTGCGGCCACTGCAATTTGGGCATTGAATGACCAACCTGCGTTGGTGGAGTCCTCTGTAGCTGATACAGTGGGCAAGGCAGTGTGTGTGGCATTGGAAATGGTGTTGTTATCAGTGGAGGGTGTGTCAATCTGCTTCTCAGCATTCACCTCGCCCGGCTGTGGACCAAAGCCAAAATCCTGTGCCATCGATTGAACTAGCATGGTAGCTTGAGACCATTCCTCAGTATTTTGAGTTGTTGCCTGAGCAAGCCTCACAGTGAAAAGGTTGATGACATTACTGAGACTGTTCTTGATATTGCTCTTAGCTTCCTTGACGTCATAATGAGTGATTGCGCCAGCAAGTAGTTGGGAGGCAAGGTCATAATCAGGAGAATCCTCAAAAGATTCGAGAAGTTGATGGGCTTTAGAAAGGTTTCCACCAAAACTCTCTTCGTTGACCCGGTTGAACATGATAGGGAGGGCTAAGGAAAACAGGCCTTGAATGTCAGAATTACTCGTGAAAATGTTGACAACATCCTGGAGTTCCGAGGAAGCCTTTTCATTAGAAAGAGAGTCATCTGTCTTGGCGGAAACCATTCCATCCACAAAGTCTTTGGCGATAGATGCGCCCACAAGGTTCTGGGCTGACACCAGGCTAGCAAGAACGGCGAAAGTGGTGGTGAGCTTGGAAGAAACCATTCTGTGTTGGTTACTTTGGTACACAGCTTATCGTGAATTTGACCTCTTTTTATAATTGGGCATGATTTGACAGGGGATTTAAAACTTGCAAGTACAGTCACTTGTGGTATCACTAGAAAAGAGGTTTCTTTGACTTATCACATATCATTTTGGGAATCAAACTATGAAAGTTCTTTTGCAACCTGACTTGAAGCCTTACAACGACACATGAGCTCAACTCAGAGACTACACTTTTGTTGCTTTAGGGTGAGATTGTGCAAATGGTGCAAATTTATGGGTGAGGCTGGCAAGATTTATACATTGTAGTTAATAAGCTATGACAGCTCAGAGTGAGCAACCCTTTGTTCTTGGTTCGTTGTCTGGAAATTATAGGAGAAAGAAAGAAAGAAAGAATAGGAACTTTGCACTGTATGCGCTCTGACCTGATAGGTCAAAACGCCTATCATTGATTCCTATTGTTTCGATCAGTTGAAATAGAATAATACTTGACTACGGGAGGGGTACCTTTACTATTGGTAATTATCAAAGGGATGGCTAGGCAGTGCATCAAGGAGGATAATTAGATCTGGGGGTACTTGTGTAAAAACCATCATGAGTAGTGGCAGATGAGTGAGGTAGTTTTGGAGTTAGTCAACATATTTTTCCTTCAGCACTACCTAGCAGCTGAAGGCAGTTTTACCGAAACAGGCACAGTACAATTATAATGTGACATTATAATGGGACATTTCTAATGGATACTTGAATATTGTTTATGGGGGTGAAACAACTTAGCTCCCCACACCCTGGGCTTTACCAACCCTCTACTTTCCACGCTGGCTATTCTTGCCCCAAAAGTACCAATTAACAATAGACCTTCGCTTCGTATACTTGTTGACTTCGCAACCTCAGGGTGGAAGGGTCCTTCAACTGTATACGTGAAAATTATAACAACACTACTGATAAGCTCCGCTACGCTGACATATCAAACTCCTATGTTTAAGTTTGGGGCTCTTCAGCAGCACACGTTTCTTGTGTCTCCCATTAAGGTTGGGCCGCGGACTTGCCGTTCCAAGAAGTAACGTTTGACTATGAATGAATACCCAGCACTTTCTTATTTGTAGAAAACAGAGCATTAAACAAAATCTTTTTATTTGAAGGCTCCTTCGTTGCTTCATCCATATCCAATAATAGTGACGCATATTGTTATCTACTACTGCATATGCATTCTCCTGATAAGAGGTACAGGGCACAGGGAACATGCACACAAAATGGGACACATGATAAGGTATTCAGGTGTCGCAGTGAAATTATTTTGGGATCATAATCACCCCAGTCTAAGTTCTCTCCTTCATTTATTGGTTAATATATTTCTTACAATGTAGTCGATAGTTGATGATCTGGTGTCTCCCCAGTTAACTTTCTAACCCTGACAGTCTGCATAATCATACCTAAGATGAAAGTGTGGAAGGTTAAATTTCCGAGCTTGTTGATGTCAAGGTTGCGCCGTCGGTCCAGGTGACAGGCAAGCCTGTGTTATAAAAGGCGAATGTAGACGCGTGTTTTCTTTACCAAGCAGCACCCATATTTCCTTTCACCCATGACTACTGACACATTAAGCGTTACTCCCATCCCTGATGCCCCCCTAGGTGCCACGATTCAACTCCCGCCTGGAATCACTGATCCAGCTGATCTGAACGATACTGACTTCCAGCGACTGAAAGAGGCAGTCTTGACTTACTCGGTGGTGGTAGTTCCCGATCAAGCCAACCTCAAGCCCTCATCCCAGTACAAAATCACCAAGCGAATGGACCCTACTTGTGGTGAGGGAGCTTATGGGCACTCGAAGGAGTTTCGTCACAAGCAGTCGGTTTTGGCAAAAGATGGATCTTCCGTACCTCACCAACCCCAAGTACAGATCCTGGGCCAAGGTACACATTACAATCATGAAGGTCTTGATCAGGTGACCCTGACCCACCCAATTCACGACTCTTTCCATAAGAATGTCCTTACTGACGAGGAGAAGGCTCAGGGATATACCCGGTTCTACAGATGGCATATTGATTCGGCTCTCTATGGTTTGTCACCTCCCGTTTGCACCACTCTTCTTGGAATTGATGTTCCTCCCAGCTCCAAGCATCAAAAGATCAAATACACAGATACAGGCGATGAGTTGGAACTCACTCAAGCAGCTACCTGCTTTGTGTCTGGAGCGAATGCCTTTGATCTTCTTTCACCGGAAGATAAGGCGCTAGCTCTTGAATCTACAGTGGTATATGCCCCCCACCCGTATATTTTTATTTCTCCTGCCAAGGCCACAGATGATGGGCTTACCATGGTTAGTGAGAATAAAGAAATGGATTTCTCCGAACTGCCTGAATGGGAAGAGTCAAAAATCAAACGACTTCCTATGGTATGGACAAATCCGGTAACTGGGAAGCATCATTTGCAAGCTCATGGTTGCTGCGTTTACAAGATCGAGCGAGCTAATGGAGAAGTCTTGGAATTGGAACAAGCTCGAAAGGAACTCTACCGAATTATGCGACCTAATATCGATCCCAAGTACGTTTATGCTCATTCCTGGAAGTCGGGTGATCTAGTTCTATTTCATAACCAGGGTGTATGGCACTCAGTCACTGGCCACTTTGCTCCTGGAGAAAAGCGTCTGATGCATCAATGCAATATCGCGAGTGGCATCGATCCTACCTGTAAGGTATAGTTGAAGAACTTGGCGAGTACTAATTTTTTTCAGTGTAAAAGAGTGAAGCATGGATTTGAAACTTCATTGCAAAGTAATATGGTGCATTAGTGTGAGACCTTCAATATGGACGACATCGAAGTGTATAGGGCATTTCCAATACTGAACCGTGTCCTTAGTGTTCACATATTTCAATACAAGTAGGTTTGCATCTTTAAACTCGAAACATTACATTAAATTATGATCTCTTATCAATACGAGTCCAGATAGTATTAAAATGTAATATATCACCTAATATTCCGACCAGTTCTGTTGGCTGTCGTACCAGATTTGCTTCAGTAGACTGAAGATAGTTTCTTGCTTATATGCGACATTTTGTGTCCCTCCAGTTTTTCACTATGGGAATGAACAAATTTCTTATCGCCCGTCTTGAGCTGAGAATATAACACTCCTGCTGATAATGGATTGAATGGAGGTCTTAGTTGTAATTATGGGTCGAGCTATTGGTTCAAAGCACGGATTTATTCCACCCTCCAATGCCATCACTGGAATAGTTTTAAGTTGAAGCACGAGACTCTGGTTCAGCAGAAGTAGACACGGAAGTGGTGTTGGCAGTATCTGTGTCTAGCCTTGGTTTTTTGGCATCGCCATTTGCATCGTCGCCCTCTGCCTTGAGTTTTCGTTTCAGTAATCGGTTCTTGGTTCGCTCAGCATCACACGATTGCAGTTTTTTGCCAATCTCTTTAACGTACTCCAAAGTCGGCGTGTCAGCCTTTTCCAACATCAACACACACTCGTTCACCAATCTCATTGTTTGCCTGAACTGGTCTGGGTCGGACATCTTCACTCGAAGATACTGCTCCGTAACTTGGCTGTTGGTAGACATCATAGCTGCCAAAGATATTTGAGGAGGAGTAAAAATAAAGTTGGCGTCAGTGAGAAAGCTTTGAGAGACATATTTACGAGCGCCATCATATAACGATCCAAGAGTAGACGTAGGCACATGAGGGAGTGAGGTCTGAATATCCAGATAAAATCCATGCAAAGGGGTAAATGCACTTTGCACACTCAGGGAAAAGAGTAAAGATTGCATGACCACAAATTCAAGCTCCAGAACTTCTTTGGGGGCTGCTCCAGTGTGTCTGCAGAATTGGTTGACCGAAATAAAATGGTTCTCAGCTTTGGTTGCCAGAAAGAAGCATGAGTGAAGTACCTTTTCGGGTCGATTGTAAACCATAACACTGTTTATAAGGAAAAACTTCTTGAAGTAAATAACAGCTGTTGCCTTGATTTTTGAGGGAAGATTCAAAATCTGGGCTACTCCTTCACTTTGGGAGCAGATGTAGTTAACCATAGCAAGTTCCTCGTCGACAGTGAGAGGTTTGGTTGTTGTATCGGGCAATTCTGCCGCTGCAAAAGACTGTTTGACGTAGTTGTATCCATTGACATTGGCCTGTTGCCTTCGTTCTGCAAGTTGGGCAGGTGTGAAAGACCACTTTTTAAACTGGGAAGACTGACGGTATATGTCATCGTCCGTGACGGTCTTGGACGCCTTAGAAGCAGCTTTAGCGTCTGAGCTTGTCATATTGGATGTTCAGAGCTTGATCTCTGTAAAAATGGAGGTACTGATAGTATGTATGTAGCTCAACCTTAATTGGTGGTGCCAGGAGATCTAGAATAGAGTTGAGACATCCTGACCTTGAGGGTTAGGGAAGTGCTAGTGTTGCAGATTAAAGTTTCCGCTTGTCAAATTGTAAACTGTAGTGTGACCATACTTGCATTTGAAAAAAAGAGGTTTTTTGTCCTTGGATATAACAATAAGTGTAGATTATGGAAGACACGCTTAAAATGTGCCTGTAACAAACCCTTTCCTTAATGAATATTTTCTTTTCGTCAAGTACGGCTAATCCTCCCATTCCAATCAATGTAGACTTGAAAGTCTATTTACCCACCACGCTGTACAGTCCAAGACCTAACCTTCCACATCGACATTAAGTGCTTCACGAAACACCACAGAACGAAAAATGCCTTCGCTCTTCTATGGCGTATATCAAGCGCTATACGACTATGAGGCTCGTACTGAAGACGAATTGACCTTCCAAGAAGGCAATCTATTGTACCTCTTGGAGAAGTCGTCAACTGATGATTGGCTGCGGGCTAAAAAAAGCGGACCAGCAGGGTCCAATGAAGCCGGTTTGGTTCCCGTAACATATATTGAACCCGCTCCTGTTAAACGGAAAGCCTACGCTCTCTACGATTACGACAAGCAGACCGAAGAGGAGTTGACATTTCAAGAGGGGGATAGCCTTGTTGTTTATGATGACTCTGATCCACAGTGGTTGTTGGTATGTCGAGGAGAAGATGAGTATGGCTTTGCGCCTGGAAACTATGTTGGTGATCAAGCTCCTACTACTCCAGTTGCGCCAGTTGCTGCATTTACTTCTCATGTTTCTCCACCTGCTGTGAAGGACGCTCCTCTCCCTCCACTCCCCGATCAGTCCCAAGCACGACCTCTAGCTCCTCAGGCTACAGTTGATCCTGTTTATGCTAATCGTGATTACGATGACGAACGAGAGGAAAGCCCCCCTCCGCCCATGCCCCCTCGTCCTGGATCGTCTGGGCGGCCTGCTATGTCTTCCTCCGCCAACCGTCAATCGTCTGAGAACGTATCCTCGGACTTCTTCTCCTGGCCAGTTCAAGAGGTCGATGGAAGAAAAAAGAGAAAGGCAACCTTGGCCATTGGAAATGGTATGATCATGTTCTCCCCAGAACGATCTAGTGGTCAGCCTCAACAATGGCCCATCAAGGATCTTGTCAACTATAACAGTGAAAAGAAGCATGTGTTTTTGGATTTCAAGCACCCAACCATGTCTTTCGATCTCCACCTTGGAAGCAAGGACACTGCCGATGAAGTTATCTATGCCCTTGGAGATCTTGTGGGTGCGTATAATTCATCTGGGCTGACTGAAGTGATTGTTGCAGCCAACTCAGCTGGCCAGAAACTTGGAAAAGTGCTTTACAAATTTGAGGCTCAAAGTAGAGATGAAGTGTCTGTTGATGAGGGAGAGAATGTGTTTATCATCGACGATACTAAGAGCCGAGACTGGTGGATGGTGAAGAACTCCAGTGGAATCGCAGGAGTTGTTCCTAGTAGCTATATTGAGGTAGCTCCCACCGAGAAAGCTATGAAAAAGGTTGCGGAATCTCAGAAGAAGACTGGACGAGACCGTGAGCGTGACCGATCACGTGAGAGAGACCGTCGTCGTGATAGATCGCGTGACAAGGATCGTACACGTACTCATGACGCTCCCAAATCTAAACCTGATTCCCGCAAGCTTCGAACTTGGACTGATCGATCTGGATCTTTCAAGGTCGATGCTGTTCTTTTGGGTTGTGTGGAAGGTAAGATCCATCTGCATAAGGCCAACGGTGTGAAGATCGCAGTAGCATGCTCTAAGATGTCTTTGGCTGATCTTGAATACGTGGAAGATGTCATGGGCGTTGACTTGGAAGAAGACAAGCCACTGTCTCGAGAACGATCTACTCGAAAATCTTCCAGAGGTGGTGACAGGCGTAAGAGTGAGAATGTGGGGGCATCTTCAAGATCATCTGGTGTTGTGTCATCTTCGAAAGCTACTACATCATCATCTTCAAAAGCAGCAAACACTCCTAATGCTGCGCCTGCTCCCGGCCCTGCTGCTCCAGAGTATGACTGGTTTGGATTCTTCTTGGATTGCGGCGTGGACGTTCATGCTTGTCAGCGATATACGACTGCCTTTAACCGTGATCAGATGGACGAGTCTATTCTTTCAGAAGTGACACCTTCCACCCTAAGATCTCTCGGCCTAAAAGAAGGTGACATCTTGCGGGTGTGCAAGAAATTGGATGAAAAGTTTGGTAGAAATGGTGGTGCGGCAGCTACATCCAGTGGCGCTCCTACAGCTCCTGCTCCCAATTCTTCTGGAGGGTTGTTTTCTGACACTACAGGGGCTCTGAAAAACAACACAAGTAAGACACTACTGAAGGCTGATGATGGTGATCCCTGGTCAGCTCTAGACGCCACACCTGCTCCCAAGCCGCAATCTGAAAAGCCATCTCAACAACAGTCTGTCGTAGATTCTGCTCAGCAAACTCCTACTCCTCCCCCACCAGTTCAGAAGGCCCAACAGCCTGTTCCGGCCACCCCAGCTCAACAGACGCCGGTTCAAGTTTTGCAGCCTGTAGCTAGCGTGAGCTCCATCAAACCTCTTCAGCCGACGCCAACTGCTGCAAACTTGCAAACACAAACAACAGGTGGAGTTCCTGCAATGGTGCAGCAGCCTATGATGTCCCATTCCACCAGCTCCCTGCCTCAGACAACCATGCTGCCCCAGGTGACTGGTCCTCTTCAACAGTCACTTACAGGTGCTGCCCCTGTGCAGAACCCGTTCCTCACTGGTGGCCCCAACACTGTATCTTCACTTGGTGCTGTTCCCACTGGTTACTCGGCACAGGCCGTTCTTGGCATGAACAACCCTGTTGCAGTTCCAGCAGCCGATGCCAGCAGCTATTCAATGAATGCCATCACCAATGCGTTGGCGGCTTCTTCTCTTAACAAGCAACAGCAACAATTCCAGCAGCAACCCATAGTGCAGCAACTCACAGGAGGTAGCTTGTATGGACAGCAGCCTGTTCAACAGCAATTGACTGGAGGTAATGTCTTTGCCCAGCAGCCATTCACCCAGGCAACTCAGCAACCAGTCAGCCAACAGCTTACTGGTGGCAGCCTGTTCTCCACCCAGGTTCAACCAGTTCAGCCCTTCCAGGTTCAGCAGCCGTTCCAGCAGGCTCAGCCCTTTCAGTCACAACCCTTTCATCAGATGCAACAGCAACAGCCATTCGTTACTGGATCAATGAGTCCTTTCGGCCAGCCCTCTCCCACTCCTTTTGTTCAACCGCAGCAGTCAACGGGCGTGAACTACTTCAACATCCAACCTCTGCAACAGCCATTTGGCCAAATCCAGCAACAGCAGCCTTTTGTGCAACAGCCTGCCATGCAAGTTGGCCTACAATCCCAGCCTACCGGATTTGGATTTGGTAACAGCTCCTTTGGCAGTAATGGCATGCAGTCTGCTCAGACTGGGGTCCCTGCGACATCATTTGGTCAACAGCCTTTGCAGCCAACTACCACTGGCCGTCAACGAGCAAATTTGGCATCCGCAACCCCCAATAATCCATTTGGGTTTTAATTGCCTTTTCCTGTGCCGCCGCTTCGGCCCATTGATTGGTGCCATGTATGAATTTAATGTCTTTACGCAATTGTTATGTTTGATGTCTTTTCTGACTGTACTTTTCTAATTGGACTTACCTTGTAGCACTTGGGTTGTAATTGCTAGGGGAGCCTTGTATGATAGATTACCCTATTACGTGACCAAGACAAAAGAAAAGCAACTTTGTAAAAGGAAGAAGAATAATGAAGAATAAATAAAGATACGGTGTGTGCAAGTGTATTTTCTAAGAAATATCAAATATGTTAGAGCCCAGCGGGAATGAAATTGTTCCTGTGACCCCATTCGAGAACATGGGCAGCAGAATCAAAGTCTTGGAAAACCATGGTGGAACCAGACCGTTTTCCACCCAACTTTTTTCGTCGTGGATCTATGCACCGGGCCACAGTATTAAGAGACTTGCAAGCACGTGCTTCCTCATGTGGGTTGGCCATGTAGTGTCCACCAGGATCCATGCTGTGGTCACCAGCTAAATACGTAGACCTTAAGGAAGAGTTGCTAGTGCCGAAAGAAAGCCGACCAGATCGGGTAGTAGTAATAGGAGTAAGTCCCTTGTTTTCGAGAAGTTTGGTTACCAAATAGTGTAACCACATGATGTTCGTTTTGGGTGCAAATTGTGACCAATCAGTTTCGTTGTGGTTGCGAATATTGTTTTGGGCAGAAACATCTGACGATAGCGAGCTTTGAGAGGAGTTGATCGAACCATTGAAAGTGCTGTTAGTAGGAGAATTTGTTTCGCATGTGGTTGAGTTAATGAGAACGCGCATGAATCGGTAAATATCAAACTGATAATCTCCTCTACCTCGGAAAAAGTCAGGATGATCTAGTCCAGTGAATACGGTAGCTACGCTACCATCCTCAATGCCATGGCGAGCAGGAACACGCGCTCTGGAAAGCGTATAATCAATCAGAGTGACATTGAGAGAGGGTGCCGCAGCAGAGAGAAACTCGTCCTCATCATTCTCATCAAATACAGCATTATCCAGATCATCAAGTGACATGTTTGCGAGTTTTTCTTCGAGATCCGGTCGGACTGGTGTGGTCCGCTGAATAACAATGTTACCCCAGTGCAAATCTCGGTGCTCAAATTTGAATCGTGTTTCGGCCTCAGCAATTGATCTCACAACCTTCCAAAACACATATTCTGCTTCTATCCAGCTCTCCAGTTCAAAATGTTCCAGATCAATCCCAGCATTGGTCATTTCCACAACACAGAAAAGTTGGTTGTCGGTGTAAAAGTCGGGTCGGTAGTTGTCGGTTCCCTTGAAGTTTGCATAATCATCCCAAAGTCCAATAAGGTGGACAGGGTACTTGCCGCGGCATACTGTCGCTCCAGTGATTTTGGCAAATCCTTCCAGACACTCCACAGTCTTGGCGATTGTCAGCTCTTGAATAATGTCCTTGACTGGTGTCTGTTGTTGTGCGTCGTTTCCAAACGGGATGATTTTGAAAACAGAGGATCCTCGAGCAAAAACCTCAGAGAATGAAGCTTCAGCTAGTTTAACAAGAGGTCCCTGTCTGTGATCATTGAGAATGGAGTCCAAGTAGAACGAGAAATCCACAACTTCACCACAATCACAAAGATTCAGAAGAGTTGATAGCTGCGTAGTGCGCAAATCTTCAAATGGCATAGCTACAACTTGAGACGAATCGGTTTCCGATCGAGTCAACGAGAGTAGAGACGATGATGCCCTAAGCTTATGCCGCAATTTATCTCGTGATAGATTGTCTGGGGTGGGAAGTGAAATCTGAGCTTTCACATGTGCCATCATAGCGGAAGAGTCCTTAGATCGTTTTTTCCCGCCAAACAAGGATAGTCGATGAGAACCTCTGGAATCCCCATTGGACGAGCTGGATCCTGTAGAGCCGGCACCTGCCACACCTCGAAGTGAGAGAATTGACTTCCGCACATCACTAAACGACCTTTTGATTGACCTTTCTGAGTGGTTGCTAGAAATGCTTGCCAGAGAAGAAACAGTTGAAGAACGTGATGGTGCTCTATCGTCGTAATTGATATTGCTATGTTGAGATCTGAACGCCTTGATTGAGAAAAAAGAGGAATTCGAAGACGTAGAACCCTTTCTGGCCTGTTTTTGGTGGTGAGAATCCATTGGTGAAGAGATGCTCTCCTTGGAAACATGCTTTCTTCTCAGTGGCTCATGTTTCTCAAGGGACATAATCGAGATTTTCTGTCGGAGGGATTGTCTGTGAGTATTGTAGTTAGGTTGTGCGTTGATAGGGGGGTCAAGCATGTAGAACGTGGTGCTCTCTTTCTGACCATGTCCGTTTGTGTTTACTATCGATACCATAGAGGCGTTGGCTGGGTGTTTGCTATTCATTGTGATATGATGATCCAGTTCCTCATCAGAAGTGTCGAGAGTGACAGATCGCATGGAAACGTCTCCTAGTGAATCCTCACCACCAGAGGCATCGTTACTGTATTGGTTTAGTGTCAAGTCAACGTCATTGTCGTTACCAAGAATCGAGCTGAGATTGTTTTCAACAAAAGACCTTCTCAGTGAGGACCCGCCAGTCTGTGTGCTTGGAGTGTTAGTTCCCGTTGTCATAGACCATCTAGACTCCGGTCTCATTTGTTGCTTTGGGGTATGAGGAGGCTGCTGTGGTTGTACGACAGAGGCCCGTCGTGAGTGAGAACTAATACTATGATCTGAGGGGCTCAGCGATGCGAAAGCCTTGGAAACTCGGTCTAGAAGGATAGTACGAGTTGAAGAAGTTGTCGATGACACTGATGAGGTTGATATCAGCGAGATTGGTCGGGATCGGGGGGCAACTACGATATTGTCATTTTCTTTACCTCCACTGATGTTGATAGATGCTCGTCGTTTTAGAGCTGCCAGTGATGACACACTGTTGTTTTTGGAGTGCGAGGACTCTTTCAGCACTCCAGAGTGTCTGCTGCTATTTCCAACCGTGTGGGAAGTTTCTTGCTGATCCCATAGTACCTGTTCTTCCTGTTTCTCTCTTAAAAACGAAGACTTGTTTCTGCGGCCGTAGGTCAGGCGAGACCCAAACGCACGGTCTCTTGACATTTTTGGTCGTAGCGTCCAAGCCGTTCAGCTAGTGATTTGGTAGGGGCTTTAAGCTAAGATGTTTTTGATCCTGTGAGGTTGTGTGTAGTGTATCGAGCCAGTTCTGTTGGCTTTGAGATATGTGACGGAGATCAAGTTAACGTTTGGTGGATGCATGAGCGCGTTGCGTGGCAACACTTTTCATAACAATCGCCCAAACGGACTCCCAAGGATGGTAGGCTTAGGGAAAGGAAAAGTTAACTATCCAGAGGGTTACAAAGGGGCATTTTAAGTAGATCCGATTGATATTGAGGCCCACTTCTGTTTTACTCTCGATCAAAACACGAAGAGACACGTGCCACACGTTCTGCAAATTTAAAGTTTGGAAAAAACAAGGTTATGGTTGGGTCGATACATTCCATTGTCACCCGTAAACTATAGGATAGCACGAGACTAACGCGTGCCTGGCAGGATTGTGGTTTGATATGATGATTATCTGGATAGGAAGGATAAAAGTCTTTCATGGACCTCGACCACCCGTTCGTCCCAGCCCAACCTCTAATCGAGACCCAGCAGGACTAGCCAATGAGACTTGTTCAACCCAAAACCTTAATAGTGTTTTGTTACCATTTGGATGATGTAGAGGTCAGGTGGGGGGTTTGCAAGTGCATTAAATGGTAATGTGACCATATATTCAGTGAAAAGTCGGGCTGCCGCCATTATGATATTCTCTATTTGTAAAATTGTTCCGAAAATGACTGTTTTCGAATGGTCAAGTCTTTTTTGGTCTCAATTTCAGTTTAAGGCGCCAGTTGAACATCAATGCAAGTCGTTTCCCCAGCCTAGTTAATCCTGAACTGGCAGTTGAATTTCCCATGCAATTAATCACATGAAGCAGGTAAGCCTCATTAAGGGGCTACATTGGGTTACATTATGTCTATTTCCCAGTTTGAGCTTGCAGCCCCACAGATGGTCACAAGTGATGCACGACCAACAAACAAAGCAACAAACAGTACCAGAACAAAAAGCAAGACGCACAAAACTAAAAGTAAAACAATACCAAATAGGAAAGATAACGGCTGATCCCGTCTGATACACAACATGCATTACAATCAGCTGTTTTCAAGACAGGGTTTGACTGAGCGAGCTTATAATAATTGGACCACATTCCGTGCCTGCTGTGGTACTGTTGTAGAATGATTGATTTTTTGAAGTGTGAGGAGCTATTAAATTAATTTCTGCTATTTTTCTTATTGAAAATGGCTGAAAATTGTGGGGAGCAGGGAAGAGCCTTGACCTCATTTAGTTCATTGAGGTATTGACCCCAATTGGGACACTATGAACCCCTTGGTCACATGTTCTATCTGAACTGAATATGCTAGAATTGGATTGGTATGTGTCTGCTTGAAGGTTGGATTGTACTGTTAGAATTAGAACTCTCGCAGTACATAAAATGTCTTCACCCCTGTGGCAACAGTGGTTTATCCGTGTAGAAAGATGATAATGAGAAATGAGAAATCTTCAAACGACTCTTATTTTTTTTGTTGAGTAAAGAATGTTGCTGTGAGTGTCTGTTTTTAGGCAATGTATGTATATTTCATTACTTACTGTCAGCTGTTCATTAAACTTAGTGTTCTGTGACGAACTTTACAGAGGCTAATCTGAGCATCTATACTGATCCAAAACTATGCTTGAAGGCCTAGTGACAATTCATAGATAATAAATTAGTGCATGTTTCTTTTCACCTGAACATGAAAGATTATCAGAGGACTACTAAGAATTGCATAAATTCACACAAGTAATCCCAAAATCATGCCATAAGGGTTCTCTTTCATTCAACAAGAAGTGATTCTTGGAAAACATGACTCTTCGCTACTGCTGAAAATCAAAAAGTAACCTTTTTCCTATTGCTTGTGATTTCTAATCGCCTAGAATTTCCCTCACATGTCCTGGGTTTTCTTCCTTCATTTATTGTAAAGAATCGAATCTTAGACAGACAAATCAACTAGTGACAGATTGTCTGAAAACTAGAGATCTAAACAATTTTTTGTGAGCCTTTAGCAAAGTCGAATCACAGATGAAAGAAATTAGTCATTGATAATTTTGGACGATGTCTAAAATATGGAGGCACCTTTCATTCATTTATTTAGGTGATAAGGGCGTTCAAATTTTCAAAAAAAAAAAAAAGTACACATTTTTCACCTAGGAAAAATCCATGGGCCCAACCGGGAATTGAACCCGGGACCTCTCGCAAATTGCTCAGGACACCCTAAGCGAGAATTATACCACTAAACCATCGGGCCAACTGTTTGTGTTGAAAATCCAAAGAGTTACAAAATCTGATTCCTACACACATCACGTGATCTAGTCAATTGAATGTATGAGAAAAAAAAAAAAAGATCAATTACTTAGAATTATTTCATATTTATGTTATAGTCAATTGAATGTATGAGAAACAAAAAAAAAAGAAAAAAAGAAAGTGATTTCTTATTTATGTTATAGTTAATTGTATGTATGAGATAGAAAAAAAAAAAAAAGAACTCTTATATTTACGTTATAGTCAACTGAATGTATGAGAAACCAAGAGAAAAAAGGGTATATTCAGGCTTATGTTTTAGTCAATTGATGGCATAAAAAATATAATCCAATGATGTATAGTGAATGCATGAGAAACAAAAGACTCTGAAAACATGATAACAACCTGACAGCTGTTGACTGCAATTTCCAAAATGATTACACCTAATTGATGTTCCCATGATGTCATCAGTAGACCTATCAGGCGAGTTGTCTCTCTGACTATTCCTCCTTTTACCCCCACAAGGTATGTAAAAGTTGATTCATTGACTAAATACTGACGAAATAAAAACAGCTTTGTTGATACCCAATTGAAGGGATTCAAACAAAAAAAAAATAGAGAAAAATTAAATAAAAAATAGTCATGTGTCCCATAACTGAATGATGCCATGTCTTCTACTTGAAAGTTCATTTTCTATCACTCCCCTCTCTAAAAATCTAGGTTTGAGTAAAATGAGTATGGTATGGAGCTACGACTCTAAATTGCTCCTGCTGAAAACTGTTATTTTTTTCCAGTTATCTTACACCAATAGTATTTTATTGATTTGGAAAGATTGAATTATATCATGCACAAAAATTTTTCTGACTAATCCCTAAAAAGATATACGTTTGTTTATACTCGTGACTTCATTATTTTTATAATATTCACTGTATTGAGTGAATTATGTCTTTCCTTTTATGCCATTGTATTGCCACAAAAAAATGTATTAATCGATAATGGCGGGAAAAAAAACTTGGAGATAAAACTAGGCTATAAACACTAGAATGACACGCATGACACCTTTATAGAAGCCATTTATATACTAAAAGATGGGAACCATTATAATTCAGTAGTTTTATAGAATACCTCTCGAGCCATGCAATCTAAAAGACTAGGTGCAATGCTGCTTTTTGCTGTTGACTTTGGGGTAGTGCTAACCATTCAAAGAACAACGCATTTTCTCACCGAGTAAACTTTTATCCACATCTGGCTCGAAATCTAACAAAAGACAAGTTAGTATTACTGATTTTCAAGTTCCCAATAAATTAATAAACAAATCTCATCTGGGATAGAGGAGGTTTTGAGATTGTACTAGTACATACGGTAACCGGGTGGTTGCTGCTGCTCTCTTACGGAAGAGAAGTGGCTAGGCTAGCTGAAGTTTCCCACACACAGTGGTGTAAAGAGAATAAGGCGATGGCAGTAAAATCTATGATGAGTACATCATTCAAGACAATGAGATATGGCTAGACAACACGCCAACTTCACAACACGACGAGAGACTATCTGCTATCTTTGATACCCTCAGGACCTTATATTCGAGACAAATTCATAGGCCACCATGTGTTCTTGGCATGCATACAGCGTCTCCACTCTACCCTTTTTCCATGCTGGTGGTTGGCTGCAAAGTGAACTTAATGAACATGCTGTGGAAAGTTATGTAGTGCCGCCTCCGATGGAAAAACTCCATCACAGTAAGTTCGGTGAGACTTCTTCAATGGATGGTCTCACGCATTTTTTATTGTTAAATAGCCGTGTATCTTGAGTTTAGTAAAACTGCGCCTTTCAGATGCACTTCCTTCATCCTTCAGGGTTCTTCCCTTGCAGTCTTCCCCTTAATAGAAGGAGATGCAGGATTTGGGGGATGGGAGGGACCAAATCGTGAAACGAAAACGTATGTATCACAATTTTAAGCAAAATGTACCTACTAGAAAATAATATTAAGTCAACACTTACAATTTACAGAGAACCCAAAGTATGCCTAGTTTCATAGACTGTAACTCATAACGATCTTCAAGGGGTCAAACTTTGTTTGGTCAAACGGCGCCCTGAATGGCACTTCAGTCATGCTTAAGTGCTGGTTGAAAAAACCACCAATCAAACTCAATTTTCAATTAACCTTGTTGTTTTCGCTGCCATCAACCTTGGTGATAGAGGGCGGCCAACAGGGGAACCCAGGGCTTGAAAATTCTAACCCCCCTCTTTCTAACCTAATAACCTACTAGGGTTCTGTCTCAAAGTTGTTTCAGAACCCCTTCACAGAAGGAGGGGCAGCCATCCTACCTGTTCAGTCCAGAAACGTCATGAAATGCAAGGTGCGCCCCAACACACAAAAAATATAAAAAGGTTTCCTGTATGGTGGCCACCAAGCAGCAGCCAGTTAACATATTCATCAAAAACCTACGATAGAAAAAGAATGTAAAAAGGTCTCATATTTTTACTCTGTTTCTTTTAAGCTTACAGTTTTTGAATACAGATTTTTGTCTACCACAGTATGTGTCAGTTCAACAGAGTTATGTTTTTCAGGAACAAGGTCGTGTGACATCGTATATGCAAGATGATGACAGAGTACAGAAGTACATGGAGGGCACGAAGATACAACAAGAACTTACGATTTAGAGGATAATGAGCAAAATCTGACTAAGAAGGAACTAAATTTAATTCAAAAGGACAGAAACAACAGAATTTTTTGTTTACTGCTAATTGATTATCTGACGAACCTTTTATATATTGTTGGTTGAGTCATTTAATCCTGAAACTTTGTTCAGAAACTGTACCTTGAACCTTAAAGCGTTCCGAAACTAGTTGTAGCCTCAGCCTATTACATAAACCCTTCACTAGGGTCTGCGCCACCAACCCATTCTCCATGAGAATACGACTAACACACAGGCAAATACGCCTCGTCACGCTAACAACGGTGTCGTTGGTGATGGTGTATCTGGTTTATGGGGTTTTGTCTGGGCCCATAACAACAACAACGTATGACCAAAGATCTCAAACACTACAAAATTCTCAAGCTATCATGAACAAAAACCATGACCTTTCTGGATCCCTGGCGAAGTCTGTTAACGAAATGAAGAAGGGCCACTTGCAGGAAGAACGTCAAAAAATCGAGGAAATGGAGAAGCAGTACCTCAACCGAGGCAAAGCCCAGGCTGTGCGGGGTACAGAGACCGAAGACGAAGAAGTGTTACACACGAATACCATTCTACCTTCCAATTCTGCAACCCCATTTATCATGAAGGCGCCTTCACTTATGCATTCCTCTCCAGGCGCCAACCCAGGACCAAACATCCACATAGCCTTCGAGTACCCCGCTCTTCGGCTACCGCAGCAACGCGCCAACGCAACTTTTGTGTCGCTGGTTCGAAACAGAGAGTTGAAAGATATGGTGCGTACAGTCAAAAACTATGAGGACAGATTCAATCACAAATTTAGGTATGACTGGGTGTTTCTCAATGACGAGCCATTTGACCAAACATTTATTGATTCTATGAAGAATTTGGTGTCTGGTACAGCCAAGTTCGGATTAATTCCTGAATCGCATTGGTCCATGCCACCCTGGGTCAACAAAGATCGTGCAGACCGGGCCAGAAACGCCATGGCAGATCAGGTAATTTATGGAGACTCAGAATCTTACCGAAAAATGTGTCGATTCAACTCCGGCTTTTTTTTCCATCATGAGCTCATGCAGGATTACCGCTACTACTGGAGAGTAGAACCTGAGACCTCAATCCATTGCGATGTAAACTATGATGTGTTCCAATTCATGCAAACCAACAACAAAACCTATGGATTTACCATTACTCTTTTAGAATTTCCCTTGACAGTTGAGACACTATGGGATGAGACCAAATCGTTTATCAGTGCCAACCCACACGTTTTGGCTAAGGACAATCTTCTCAATTGGTTGTCTTATGATAAGGGTGATAGCTACAATATGTGCCATTTCTGGTCCAATTTTGAGGTGGGTGACATGAACTTTTGGCGGTCAAAAACATACCAAGACTATTTCAACCATCTCGATAAAGCTGGTGGGTTTTTCTATGAGCGCTGGGGCGACGCCCCCGTGCATTCAATCGCTGCTGCCTTGTTTTTACCCAGAGAGGAAGTCCATTTCTTTAATGACATCGGCTACACTCACCCCCCTTTCACACACTGCCCCATTGATGTGGACACAAGGAAAGGGGGTAAATGTGCATGCTTGGCGGAAGAGACTTTTGATTGGAAGCCATGCTCATGCCTTGGCCGTTACCTGGATGTCCAGCGTGTAAAACGACCACATGGATGGCAACAGTACAGTGACTGGTAGACGCTATTCTGGCAATTCAAGTTCCAGGAGTGACAGGACCCAACAATCAGCTGAAAAATACAGATCAGGGGGGTTTTCAAGTAGAACGGAGGCAAATGCACGTTTTCACATAAATTCTACCGACCTGGATGTTGTGGGTCGAAGACTTTCATTGCTCAAGTACGAAAATACTGACATGGGTAACTCATTGGACCATAAAAAACATTGCCAGCACACTTTCCACACAAATCCCCCACTTGATCCGAACTAGAAATGATGTTGGGATAGACAAACGTTCCTGCCATAGGTATTTGGTCAAATCGATTTTTTTGTTAACGAAATAGAAAAGGCAGGAGTTTTATGGTTTAATGACCAGCTCAATACTATGCAAGGTTCTCTTACAAAAAGAGTCAGAAGAGAGGACTCTCGAACCAAGCCAACTGAAGATTAGGAATGTCCTAGGAATGTCCAGGCTAATCATATGACCATGTGTACCACAATTCACTTAGTGAGCGAAAGTACAAAATAAAACTTAGTTGCGAAATACTCAAACTGTTTTCAACATTTTCTGGTTGGAGTAATCTATCTAATCTTGTTACAACCAAAATCCTTTCAGCCTGGAATATTTTCTCTTCTAATGGCAACAAACAAGATCTACAATGAAATGGACATAGGTAATCTAAGGAAACGAAATTTAGCAGGGTAAAAGCAACACAGAAAACCACTGAATAATTGAGAAATAAAAACATATGGGCCCAACCGGGAATTGAACCCGGGACCTCTCGCAAATTGCTTAGGACACCCTAAGCGAGAATTATACCACTAAACCATCGGGCCATTAAAGTTGGATTTCTAAGCACTGGCTTCACCTGACTCTAACCTTCACCAAAAGGAGGCCAGATGGCGCATTGAGAGCCGAAAAAAGGAAGAGGAGAGAGACACTAGCACGACAAAAAGAAGAAGAAGAAAGATTGAAAGAAAACAAAAACAAAGAATAACCTGCTTCCGAGAACACGAGTCTAACCTGTTAACCAGTTCGCCAATTACAACATCAAGTCGATCAAATTTCCAGTGACAACACCAAACTAAGACCAGTTTTCCAGTGACAACACCAAATTAGGCACAGTCTACTAGTAGACTTACTTCAATTACTTAGAATTATTTCATATTTATGTTATAGTCAATTGAATGTATGAGAAAAAAAAAAAAACCACGAATCTAACCTGTTAACCAGTTCGCCAGTTACAACCTCAAGTCGATCAAATTTCCAGTGACAACACCAAACTAAGATCAGTTTTCCAGTGACAACACCAAATTAGGCACAGTCTACTAGTAGACTTACTTCAATTACTTAGAATTATTTCATATTTATTTTATAGTCAATTGAATGTATGAAAAGAAAAACAAAAAAACTATATTACTTCAATTACTTCGAATTATGATATAACCAATTGAATGCATGCGGAAAAAATCAATTATTCCTAGCCACTAGCTGCGTTTAAGCTCTTTTTACGCAATTATTTAAAAACAACACTATAGATTTATTGGTTTTTATTTTTGAAATAGGACATCACAGGGTGGGTTTGCGTTGTTGAAAGAAGTAATGGAGCCTGTTTGATGGACCCTGAAATACTCTACCTAATCATGTTTGATAGAAATCCATAAATAATTAAGAATTGGTCTGTTCGAAGTATGCATATTTTGGAGCTGTTGGTGTTATTACTCAACGTTTTACAAAAGATGACCGCTGTAAAAATCTTTGATGGTGATTCATTTTATTTTGAATGTGTCGATAATAGACTAAAATGTTCACTATGTGAACTCAAAGTGGCAGTAAAACGTTTGCGACGAGGTATTACACAACCTCTTCGACCATCAAGTATGGAACATTTATTATTAGTTATTACAGCAGCTCATAGCGAAACGAAATCGACAAAAATTGGAACAGATATTAACAGTCACAGAGCCGGAACTGGCACGTCTTTGAGATTAACTGACAAAATTCTTGTCTGGCCAGTAGACATGAGATGAGAGTGTCTACCTCAAGTGGGGGTAACTTGAGCTGCTCGAGAAACAGGCCAGAAGTAGCTAATGAGTCTTATAATCAGTGGGCGGATCTCAAAAAAAGCCTTCCAAAGACTTATTAGTGACCTTGTAACATAACCTGGGTCGGACACACGACGAGGATGAGATGGTGGAGAGGGTTGCTCTCGGACTACAGGCTTGGGCTTCTTCACATTTTGGGTAGGTTCAGACGAAGAGTTCTGATCTTGCTGCTGATCTGTCCTAGGCTGTCTCCGTTCTCGCAGTCCCCTAAAAAGTGATGTTATGGTTATTGTCATCGGATTCAAGTCGGGCGGAAGGTCACGCGTCGATCTGTAGTGCACAGAAGATTGTACACTAACAGAATAGAAAAGAAGGTTAAAACAAATACAATCTCTATATATTCCAGAAAAATAAGGTATACATGCAATTCTGCTTGTGGTCTTCTTCCAAGATACCACAGGCTTTGTCAAGACATGTAAAACTATGAGAGGAGAAGACACTTCTCATTTCTCATGTGAGATTAAATATTGTGGCTATGTACAGTTAAATGCTAAATATGTCAAACTGGGAAGACTTTTCCGAGTTTGGGTTAAGGATAGTCTCCTCAAGATTCTTGCTTCTTGAGATGGCCTTTTGAATTTCCTCCAACGCCTGCTCATGGTAGAAAGCATGGGCAATACTATGGAAAAACGCCAGATCATGTTTCTTCCAGTTAAAGGTAGGCGGAGTAGCTGCTAGGATTGCGGCCGCCTCTCCAAGCTGTTTCAAACCTGCAAGGGCGTTGATGATTTTCAATGCGAAATTGTAGTCTGCGGAAATCTGCAACGCTTGTGTCTTGTATCTTCTCTGGAACGACTGGGTTCGTCTCCACTTTCCTCTCTCCACCCACACATCCTGGGTGAAGTCCAGGCGATCATTGATCTCCTGAGGGGTCAGCATTCGTAGAGGATGATTGAGGTTCCGGTCTCGTTCATGAGGGTCTGCGATGCAATCTGATTGGACTGCGCTCAGCGCGATGAAGAAATGAGGATCAGAACGAGGAGCTGGTTGATAAGTCCCTTGTCTGTCATACCTTTGAGCTTGTTTTTGTCGAGCAGAGTATGTCCGAGATGTGGATCTTGAACTGACTAAGGATTTGTCAGAATCTTGTGGGACTGAAACTTCCTCATACCGTCTAAGGAATTCTTTAAAATCTCTATGCCTAGAACCAGCCTTGAGATAATCTGTCGCCGCGATAGCATCCAACAGATGTGGCTTATTTACCTTCAAAAACTGAAATACGGCCCTGGATTCAGCAATGATGTTCTTACGGCTGAAACGCAGGCTTTCAATCGTGGTGGTAGGCAAAAATGGCGGGATCATATGAGGATGAGACTCATTCAGAAGAGCCATACCTTCCATATCTGGAAATAAAAAACCCCTCATCATCTCTTGGGCATTACCTCCATACAACCTACCCCAGGTGGCAGTCAAGGCAGAAGACGAAACGGAGGGGTTACGGGTATCATACCGAGCATACGCTTGCATCAACAGCTGGGTGAGAATTGCATCTGGGTATGTGTCAGCAGACATGCAAAGCTGTTTATATAGAGAACGAAGGAATGCCAAGTCGCCAGTGACAGCCGCTGCCTGAAACAACACCACGAGGGTGTGTCTAGAATAGAATGACTCGCTGTGTTTTTCTCTCAATTCTAGTAACAGTTCCCATGCCTTATAATGATACTTTTCTTGACGCAGACATGCCAGAATCAACGACTGATAAGTTCTGACATTGGCAACTGACTTTTGTTTCATTTCCTCAAACAGGTCAAGAGCACGCTCGGTATTAGATCTGATAGCAGATGCGGTGATGAGAGAGTTGTATGTGTGTGCTGTAGGCTGGGTTTCTTGAGAGCAGTATTTCATGTATTCAAAGATCTGAGAAGCCAGCTCGACTTTGTGGTTTCTAAGACAGGTGGAAATCAAAGTAGTAAAAATAACCTGGTTGGGGCGAATTCCATACAGTTGTTGGGCCAATTTTAAATCCTCGAAAACCTCCATGGCTTGCTGAAGATCTCCATTTTTATCGCATGCCTTTAATCGGTGGGCATAGGTATGTATAGTTGGGGTAACATTATTGTCGATCATTTGCCTGAATCGTTCTTCCACTCTGTCAACATTTCCATCCTCTGCGTATCCCATCATAACCTGGCCGTATGTAATTGGAGAGTATTCCAACTTGCATGCCTTGATCGCGTTTTCCAGCTGGGGTAGATACTGTGCTCGAATGTCTATCGGAATCGAGGTCAACAGAGAGTTGAAATCGGGAATGTTAAATCGAGAAGTATCAATCTGAGAAATAACCTGATTCCACAGATCTGCCTGGAATGGCGGCGTGGAAATATGCAGGCTGGCTGGAGTAGCCAAGAGTAACTTGTGTGGAGAATCAGCCACGATTCTGGCTACTTGTCTGGTCACATGGGGGGTGAGTTTTGATTTCTCCAAGTAATGGGCAACTGATTTGGGGTTGGATTTGGTCGCAACTGAAGAATCAGGTAGCATACGCGAGCTGTTGGATGGCTGTTTGTTACCTAGTGTTGAATCCGTCATGAGAGCTTCAAATAACCCGTTAATGTCTTCGTCGTTGAAATGATCGTTGGACTCTTTGAGCTTGCCAAGCGGGAGTGCTTCTTCAGTTGGCTTTGGCTCCTCTGAAGTTTCCAATGACTCGTTAAAATCAAACTTCAATTCTGGGCGGACAGGCTCTGATCTACGGAACTTGGAAGTCAAAGTGCTTGCAGTCGAATATTTCATAGGCATCCTAGAGTACCATACTGGCCTCATCAATGGCATCAAAAGCCTTGCTCGCATCATTTTGTCACGTTGGAGGTGGTTTATGATAACCTGCTTGACTAGTAGTTTTTTATTCTTTATGCATAATATCTGCAATTAGATGAAAGTTGTCTGAGCAATGGTATTAGATAATTACTGAAAGTTGAAGGTCATTAAAATGAATGAAAAGATTAGAAAGTGTAGTTCAAAGAGATCAAGCAAATAATCAAGAAATTTCTTCCCAATAATTTTCACATGCAAGCTTCTCGTTTCATTGCGTGTACCAGTGAGTGCTGCCAAACGAATCTTATTTCTTCAACAAACCAGTTGAAAACCTACTTAACGAGCTGTTTAAAACATAAACAAAGATAATAAACTACCTATCAAATGGTTTATTTGCTAAAGGCAGTTCATCTTGACTGTTGGATAGTTTCCAAATTGAGTGACGCGACTTGCTTGAGAAAAACACATATACTATGAGAGTGACTCACTCAGTTTCCCCACAACTATCATCTTTAGCTTTCATTAGCTTGTTATATTACTCCAGATTAAGACTACTCAAATGTACGGGGACAATCTCAGTAAATACGAGGTTTTTCTCGACTGTAGAGAAAGAATGAAGAATTATTACTGGCTACTAACCAAGACATAGTTAACAAGTACCTCTTGCGAAAACAGAAATGGTCATCTTCACTCACTGAGATAGACATAAAAAACCGAGAAAGGGACGTCACATTCGCTTTTTAAGACACCAGGAAATAATGTGTTCGGGTTCGGGTTGTTCAAGTAATTATCTCTCAGACATTTTGAATTCTAGTGCACGCGATCGCATACTGTACTCATCTTCTGCAATCCTTGCTCAAATTATGCCACCTTCTGGTGAGGCAGATGAGAGAGTGAATTTGGAAAGATGAAAATAGAATATCTGAGTGTCTACAACCTGGAGGGGAAAAATATCAATGGTTCTTGTATCCCCTTAACCAAGTAATGAGATGTAAACCACACAGCTGGGGAAAACATGCAGTAGATTATCAGAAGCCTCTGTTTATCCTGATCTTTATCGAATTAAAAACGTTATGAAGCTAACTATTAATAGTAATCGCTTCTAAAGATTATACTCAACAAAGAGATTATTACCTCAAAAGAATGCATCATCTTCTGCGCCTTCGATGTTTGGAGGGTGTACTGAAAGATGCAGTATGTAAAAAAAGAACGAGTGTGAACTTCATCTAAATAAAATGACCCTTCAACTATTGATATGAATTTAAGGTACAATTAGCAATAACCTACACTAAAAGTAGCCAAGCTTTAACAGAATAATTGAGTATGAATGGTTTGCTTTGTACAATAAAAAGTTGATCTTACTCATCAAGATCACAGATTTCTTCTTCCTCATCAGGTCGGAAAAGGAAAGGGCGAAGTGTGGAGGCGTAGTAAGGAGCATGTGTGTTTCGAGGGTTGTTGGCTGCCTTGACCTCATCGAAGTAGTGCTTGTAGGCATCACCATCGTATCGGCCGATGGGAGCATTAATGAAGAAGTCCGACATGTTGAAGGCGTCGGTGTAACCAATAACTTGCTCACGGGCCTCGCTACAGAGTTCATCGACAAGGGATGTGATGTTGTCCATCTCAGTAGGCTCGAAGCAGCCTTCTCGAAGGAAAAGTCCACTGTCTTCTTCAATAGACCAGACAGCAAAGAGGTTGGCCAAGACAAGAAGGTGAGGTTTGATGGAGGCCTTGGCCTTAGAGATTCGAGAGTAGAAAGAAGTGATAAGGTGCTTTCGGGTGTGAATTCGAGCACACTCAAACCGCTGTTGAGAAAGCTCCTCGAAGGCCTGGTCAGGGCTGAGACCCTGCTCAGTTAGCTTGACATAAGAATCAGTTGCTCGGTGAATAGCTTCGCATGCAACCTTCTCCCAAGCTTCAATGAGAACATTGGGGTCAGTAAGAGGTCTGTTATTGACCTTAGTGTTCTTGAGCTCCTCCCGACGAGTGAGGTAAGCCAAAGACTTTCCAGCACGATTCTTGTTCTTTCGGATAGCAAGACAAGACTGGATGAGGCCACGGCCCATGGATAGACACAGGACGTTGTTATCACCCTCCCAAGTGCATTGGACAACCCAATCAGCATAAGCCTGACCGAAGCCGTTGTAGCCCGAGTAACCGTGGCCACCGCAAGCCTGTCGACACTCGTCAATAATCTTGGCAGCAGACCAGGTGGTGAAAGCCTTCATACCTGCTGAAGAGGCAAACAGAGCCTTGATGTCTTCAGTAGCGGCAGCAAATTCTGCGGCGTTCTTGACAGGGTCTAGTTCTCGAAGAGCACCAAAGGCAGTGTTGTACTGCTGCTGAGCGTCATCAGCTCCCATCTTCATGGCGTAAGTGTAAGCCAAGAGAGGGATGAGACGTCGCTGATGGTAAGGGTAATCGATGAGCTTTGTCTCAGGCTTGTCGGGGACAGTTCCGAACTGTCGTCGAATACAAGCATATCGCAAGGCAATAGTGAGGAATCGAGCAGAGAGCAGGTGAGACTCAGCAATCATGGTGACTCGGCCGGAGAGAAGAGCACCGTAGGTAAGCTGGGCGAGCTCGGAGGTAGAGACCTTACCGTCTCGAGAGACTCGGTCATATTTCATCAGCATATTCTGTCGAGGAATTCTCACGTCAGTGAATTGGATCCAGCCGTTATCAATAGCATCTCGGCCCATCTTCTTGCCAATATCTCCAATAGAGATACCAGTGAGCAGAGAGTGTGAGTTGAGATCTCGCAACTGGACAATAAAGATCTTGACACCGTAATCCTTGCCGTCAACAATAAGTCGCGCAAGACAGGCTGTGTGGGTAGCAGAGTGGGCAGCTCCTCCGATCCACCACTTGGTAGCAGCGGCATTGGGAGTGTTAATAACGAACTCGTCAGTCTCTCGGTCAAATGTAGCGGTGGTTTCTAGACCTGCAACATTAGATCCGTGGCCAAGCTCGGTCATGGAGAAACTGCCGTAAAACTTGTGAAGAGTGGAGGCTCCCTTGGACACCCAGTAGTCATACTGCTCCTTGGTTCCTGAGTTTCGAATTGCGCCCATGAAAAGAATGTAGTGAACAGCAATTCGGGTTCGACTGCCCATATCCACAATTCCATGGAGCTGGCCCCGCAGAATTGCCTCCTTCTCAGAGTCAATGGGAAGGTATCGGGCAAGAGCTCCAATTCGCTCAACAGCCTGTCGTCTCTTAGTGGGGAGGTCAGCGTCGTAGTCACCGGCAACATTGAGCACGGGGTCACGCTCAATCTCAAGCATGATCCGCTCCACCAGCTGGGTCTCCTGCTCGCCTCCAGTCAGGAAATTGGTGATATCTCTGACTTTGAATTCAGTCTTGGCTCGCTCCAGAGCCATCTGGGCGGGAGGCTCAGTAAAGGTGTCGTACTCCTTGCCCCCAATGATAAGATTGGTAGGGTTCTTGTTCATGTTTTTGGTAATGGTTATTTCAAAAGTTGTCAAATTGTAGTGGCCAGAGGCTGCTTTATGCACTCAGTCAATGTGGGGTGCATCCGTACCTCGGCTCTGCAGAATGAGGGGCAACAACGTGAAATCAAGCTGTGGGGTCCCCGCATGTAGACCGGTTTAATACATGATACGATTGTTTTCTTTGTTGTTTCTATAAGCTGATATCGAATGTCTTGTAACAAAGTTAGCTTTGTAAAATGAGCTGATCTTTTAGTTTGTCATGCAATCGGACGATTCCGATTAAGATTCCGCGGACCGAAGCAGCTGCAACTGAATCCAGCCAGACCCAGGGCCGAAGGAAAATAGGAATTCACATTCCAACCTATTTCTGGGACAAGCTGATATTGTTTATTTCCTGATCCCTAGCGTATTCGAGTTTCTACATTACAATCTAATCCTCTTGTCACCAAAAACATGAATCTCGATAAATTATCTGTCAGGAGCTCTATTTTGTAGTCTCCTCGTCAACCTCAACAATAGTCTCGGGCCTGCTGCTGTCTTCAATGGGCTTCTCGGGTTTATGCTTAACCTCACCTCGGAGAATCGCCTCCACTTCAGTCTTTCGCTTCTTCCACTCGTCAACCTTGGACAGCTGTTCTTCAAGGGACTGGATCTCCTTTTCTACACTAAGACGAGCCTCCTTGGAACCCACAATCTCCAGTTCCCAGTCCTTTCCATCATTTCCAAGCCCAAGCTTGAGTTGAGCCTTATGGTACTTCATCAGTGAAGGTCGATGCGAAATAGTGATGAGGGTAATGCCATCCTTTTTGCAGACTTCGTAGAGAGATCCTTCTACATCTCCGGAAACAGCAGCTGTTCCCTCATCAATGACGGCAAACTTAGGTCGATGGTAGAGAATTCGAGCAAACATGACTCTCTGTTTCTCTCCTCCAGAGAAAACGTCCTTCCACTCCTTTCTGGTATTCCAGCCTCCCTCACGAGAGGGAAGGTATCCCAAAAAGACTCGGTCTAGGATTCGTTGCAGATCGTTGTCGGTGACCTTTTTGCTAATCATTTCAGCGTGGGAGTCAGGGTAGATGATCTGATCTCTCAAGGAGCCAATAGAAAGGTAGGGGCGTTGGGGGAGGAAGCAGATATCAGAGATATCAGGACGAGAAAGAAGACCTCTGTAGACAGGCCACAAACCTCCAATGACTCGAGCCACAGCAGACTTACCACATCCGTTAGGGCCAGAAATCAGAATGTGCTCTCCAGGTTTGATTTGGATGTTGAGATCACGGACAAGAAGATCACCGGATCCAACAGCAGAAGGAGCCACAATGGGTACGCCTTCAAATCGAACACCGGAGTATTGGGGTTGAATGGTACCAGAGATGGAACTAAGAGTGTACTGCTCCTCTTCTGAAAGCTCACTGCTGCTGTCGGAATCAGGTCTCTCACCAATGACAATACCCTCTTCCTTGGCCAGATCCTTGGCGCTGGGAGCGTCCTTCATAGGGGTCTTGAGAATTCGAGAGGTGTAGGCTCTAGCATGAACTCGATGCAACACAGACAGCAACATGTATACTCGAGAAGTGTAGCCGGAAAGTTCGGCCAGATCCTTGATGGAGTACATCATTCGACCACCCGCGTCAGCCAACGACAACATGAGTCGCTTGTTGGTAATGAAATCTCGCATGTGATCCTGTTCCTTGAAGTCCATCGAGGCAGTGACGGCAGAAACGGGCACATCCTTGGTTTTCTCTTTGATAGACGTCCATGCAGGCAGGAAAACTGGCAGCGAGGCAAACATGTAACCAATGGCTGACCATGTGTACTTTAGAATGATATCTTCAAACATGTTGTAGAAAATCTTAATCCGGTAGATTCCTCGAATATGTCGTACGAGACGAATGTACGCCTTTTCTAGAATAGTTCGCTCCAAGGAAGTACCGTCGTAGAAGGCAATCTCTTCCGCGTTGGTAATGAGCTTGGAATGAGCAGCTCGATATTCACCTTCCAACTTTGCCTCAATAGCTGCCAGCTTACCAAAAGATGGCGCCAGGCGTCTTAACAAGTAAGCTGTTAAACCGTAGTTAGCAAAAATACCAACGAGTGCCATGGGACCCAGGTTCTTACTAAGCTGGAATGTGAAGATGAGGAAGTCGACAAAAGGCTTACCTAGGTTGGAATACAACGCCGCAGCCTTGTCACAGAATCGAGCCAAATCAGTTGTGATAAACTGATCAGCGGAAGTACCAACGTTTCCACCATCAATGTCAGCGATCTTGTAGTAGGCAAGATCTGCATCCAGGTACAGATCATGTACATATCGAGTCAGACGAGTTCGGAACGCCAGTGAAAGCTTGGACTGCAGATACTTGATGACAGCGTTTGTGTATGATGCAGGGACGGCAATGGCAAACCAGTAGCCAAGACCACGGATGAACTTCTTTCCATCTCCAGCAATCATATCTCGGACAATCTGACCATCCAATTTAGCTACCACCAACGAGATCCATGTTCGCAAAAACAAGAACATGGCATGCACCAGCAGGATCAGTGATTCTCTAGATTGTAGACGCGGCACCATGATGACCCATAGAGCTGAGAACTGTCTGAGAAACCGGGCATTGATACCCGACTTTGTTTCACCTCCTTCCAGATCTTCTGGCCTCAAAAATAAACGTCGATGGGCCTCAAAAGTTACCTGTTTGGTGGGTTTGATAGTCACTGTTGTCTGGCCTTCCTTATAAGGAACAACAATTTGCTTGGATCCATCTGACAGCTTAACAGCAGAATCGATTCTATGCAATGGTACCTTTCTTTTACTCTTCTTGCTGTTGATGTTATCCATGATAGCCTGGCCGGCGATTCCTGCGCATGACCCCACCAACAGAATGGAGACTACTGCGATGACCCGCAACCGTGCTGGCGAAAGCTTTCGTAGACTCTGTAGGTATAAGGAGATGAACGCCCTTAGCTTGACTGGGTCCTGTAGAGCCTCAGCCAGCCCGGTTTTCATCGTCGACATATTCGCCATTATCACAAAGGCTATGACAACCTGAGAAAAAATAGAGGTTTGTTAAATTTGTGTCGTGGGGGAAAGTATGTCGTCTGCATGAATCTCCAAGTGCGGGGTGAGTGTGATTCTAATTAAGGTTTTGAACTTAAGAGTTCCTCGGTTGACTAGTAAAAGATTTGGTGTGATGAGGAATGACATGACCGTTAATTCCGTTATTTGTGGCAACTAATAAATTAATATATAGCCAACTTCGAAAATAGAAATACTGTTGTTCCCTTCTCGCAGTTATTGTTTGCGATTGGACTTGACCAATAGCTTGCCGAAAAATACATGCGTCAATTACGCATGGTGGTGCTGCCTTCACCCAACTTACCCTTAAGAGTGCGGTAATTTTAAATGTGGCACAAGGCTTACTATGTCGTATCAGAGGGATCTTCAACAAGTTAAACGCTGTCCCAAAACAGGAATGATCTTCGTTCTGTCGTGTGCGTGACGCTGACCAAACACTCGTTTCCAATTATACAGATGCTCCACATTCTGAATAATTACTTTTGTAGAGAATCACAATGACGTCCGGGTAACACTTTACACAGCCATGTGATTGTTACAGTGTGCATTACATGTATGGCATTTAGGTATGTATTTTATGGTGAGAAAAAAATCGGCCTTTATACTCTCCTTTGTGAATTACTCTCTCGTAAACTGGTCATAGTGGTGTATGGGGAATGTCTTAGTTCTCCGTTCCACTTCTCCCACAGCACACCATGAGGCTCTTTGATTGGCATGCTGTACCTTAAATAAACTCAAGCTTTTGACTGAATCAGGAAACCATCTGGAAAAAGGGAATACAACCAACCAGTTACCAAATACCCTATCATAGATTTCAAAGTAAGTGAGTTTAACTCCTTTGCAGTAGTAGAGATGACACACTTTATATGCTTACAAGAAAAAACGGTTACCCGAAAGGAAAACAACAATAGAGTTTGAAGTAGACCTCAATCAGAAGTAATCTCACAACAACCCGTATTGGTATTGCGACCTCCTGTAAATCGTAACCTCTCCACTTAAATGGATAATACTGTATGAGACATGAAAGCTACAGAGTCAGATTCCCTGTAGCAACTTAATGAAGTGATCTTATATCGTCATACTTTGTAAATAATCCTATTGTACACCATTCCCACCCATTCAATTGAGCTTTATAACCATTATCCGAAACGCTGGTGATCATCTGACATAAGATACTTGGGTTGACTCTTCGTGAAAGAAATTGAAACCACAAATCAAACTTGTTACCATTTCCTCTCCTATCTCTTAGCTACCAGAAACTGTTTTCAGGTTAGGCATAGCTCGAATGACTTCTCCCGCAAAAGGTTCTCCAATATGATTTAAATGAAGTGTTTGAACCGATGGGAAAATAGGTCCTGGATGTTCTTTATTCAGGGGCATCACCCGGCTGGTGCTGAATGCGCTTCTGGTGAGGGTGACTGTTCGCAACTTTGTCAAACGATGGGAGGCACCAACCAACATATGCCAGGCAAAAATAGGCTGGGAATCTAAAGCTTCAAAATTGACAAGGGCACTTGGTAAATAATCTGAGCTGGTAATAAGTGCACGACTGACTTTGTCACACAGCTTCAGACTTGAAAGGTGCGGCAATCGGGATAACCACGAGTAATCTGGAGCCGGTGGGAGCTGAAGTGAGGTTGATAATTCAACATCCGAAATAGGAACTAGGGGTGAAGCGAACACCTCGAGGTATTCCAATCTGATCAACCCAGAAGCTAACTCACTTACAATTGTATGATCTTCTGAACCCCAAACTAAACTTACAGGAAGTCTAAGAAAGACTATATGTTTTAAAGACTCGGGAACAAATAGTTGTTTGAGTTGGCTGGCTGTCCTCACCTGGACAAGAAGATCAACTTCATACTGTACAGCATACCCACTGACCCGACGAACGATATCCTGCAGCTGGTCAAGTAATTGGGTATCATCAATGGTATGGTCTATAGTCATGACAATTGAAATCTTGTTAATCGAAGTAAATACAGATCGATCCAAGAAGGTTTGTGCTGCAATAAGCTGCTTTTCTCCCCACCAAGGAGTAAAGCTCAATTCCACTGTTTTCACAGAAGATGCGGCAAAGCTGCCAATTAGGCCTTCTTCAAATGATTGTTTGAACCAATCAACGTTCATGTTATGCAGTATGGAGAACTCGTCATGAGTCGGTAACAAGGAAGTCTCAACGTAATGCCGAGGCATCTGAGTGATGTGGGTCCAGATAAAAGGGATCACTTTAGAGTAAATATCTCGGCTGGTCTTGGCCAACTGTACTAGATCATTTTGCTCGATGAAAACGGCAATGATTCGCCAGATCTCTGGCGGTAGAGAGTCCATATTGAAGGGTTGCAAGGTGGTGATAAGGAAGGTGCAGGTAAGTACAGATTTTATGCACTCCCTGGTTCAACAGAAAACTCTATTTGATGTAGTAGTACAACTTGGGTCCATTGTTGATGCCACAGTAATCTAAAAATCAGTTGGTATCTTCTGAAAGTTACAATTCGGCATAGATCTGATTTCGCCCATAGGGTATTAAGCATGCCATCCCGACGGAGAAACCCCTTTACTTCCAGAACACTGTAGGTTAAGCGAAACCCAAAAATTCAAGGGTGACTGGTAATGAATGCAATCTTTGGAGGTGATTGTTTCTGATGTCATTTGAATCCATGAAGGTAGGCAAGGATACGGCCAAACCTTCTTTTCCCTAGATAGTTTTGTCAGGTTCTTAGAAACGGACAGTATAATTCACGCTCTATTATGTATATGCTGTTAATATTTCCATTGATGTCCACCTAAGCAGACCCATTCACGGCCTCACAATCTGTTTCTTGCAATGGTTGCCTCATCTTCTCCTCTGAAAGACCGATTCCGCCTCCAAGTCGATGGTATTGGGCCATGAAATTCTCATGCTTCTTTTGCGACATCTCATTAATCTTGGGCCAGTACTGTGCATGGTCATACTCAAAGTCCACATCTCCTCCATACTCCTTCTCTAGTTGTTCACTAGGAACGTAGTCCGCAAAGGGTTTAGTGAATACGAGCTTCTCACGGGTTGTTGGGTCGATAAAGGGATGGATAATTTTCATGAACGTCCATGCGATCCATGGCAGGTTAGTAAGTAAAGCCTTTCCTAGTCGCTCAGGGTAGTGGGTCTGTAGATTGTGCAGGACCTGCCGACCAGTAGACAAGGATGGTACCTTCTTTCCAAGCTTGGTGTGAGCCTTGAAATCGATCAACAGCGCCAGTTGTTCCTGTCCCGGAGGCATAAAGTCGATTGCCCGCTCCAACATGAAAAACATGTGCTGAACTTGTCGGTGGGATGCTTCTGTGTTTTGTCGCCCATTTCTGAGGGCCAGACATGGCCGGGACTCGTTGTCAAATCCGAAAATGAGCTGTTTGCCGCTCTCGTTTTCCACTTCCACGTCCTTGGCCGTAATTGTGTTTTCCCGGTGCTGTTGCAATCCAAACTCTCGTCTCCATCCCAGGGTGGCCACCAGCCTATCCTGTGCTTCGGCAACAACCCATTTAGTAGCTCTAAGGTACCGTAAAATGCATTCTTCAGATAACCAGGCCTTTTCCTCGTCAGTCAGAGGTTCCATAGGTCCCGAGTTCTTTTCTGCTCCCGCCTCCGTGGTTGGGAATGTCTCCTTTTGTTGGAGAAATATGAGGACTTGTTTATATTTGCCCTCTTGCTCGCCCGTGAGTTTTGCACGAGTCGGCAGGGTGCTCTTTTCGCAGGGAAACTCTGGTGGGTCGAAATAAGGCATTGACTTTCTCACTTAAGCATTGCTTCTGGTACATATGGATACATGGCTCGCTTTTAAACACTTGCAGACAATTCAAGGTTTCAATTAGTAAAAATTAACCTTGCAGGTGGATGATGATAGAATCTGAAAGAGCCAACATTGTTGCCTCAACTGACCAAATGAGACTGCCTCAAATAACATTAAGGGTAATTTTGGATACTCTCCAATGAATCTGACGGTGCAAGATGCATTCCAACATCGTTTAAGCTGTCATCTCTTTTTTCTGACACGCTCCTTTCGGACTCCGGAGTTATTGTGAGATCGTCTTAACTCCGACCCCGTGCTAGAAAGAGTTTATAGGAACGCGATTCAACGCGCTTTAAATGGGGGGAAAACAAAGCATTTCCCAACAAAGCTGACATTCCATTCATTTCTATGAATTCCTTCTATGATAGCTTTATTCCCCTTGCCAATACGAGGTATACGACCCAGTGTCGAGTTTAGGTTTTAACAACATGCAGCCAATAATGAGATAGTTTCTCCGGTTATATATAACTAATGGTTACCACAGAACAGCCAGGAATCAGATACAAAGTCAGGATTATTTCCAAAATAGAGAGCCCCTAAAGCTTTCTTTTCAATTTTTAGTTTTTCTTTTTACTTAAAGGCTGCCACGCATGGTGTAACTGCGTGGTGATTTACAATCGTGAAGGTGGGCCACCTAAATAACGAACTCTTCCTGATTGTGGTAGAACAGGAGGCATCTACTTTTGTGTCGTTCTTATCATCCCTAAAATAAGATCACGAGCCAAAGATGCTGCTCTTTGCTCGTTCTCTGACTATCTTGCTTCTTATTCCATTATACCCGCCTTTTTTTAGCTCCATCAGTTTTGCCACATTAGTCATTGCTGCTTCCTGCAAGCAGGGCTTTCACCAAGCCTCGGAGCCGTTCATTTCGGGTCTGGGCAAGAATGGAAATGCATACCCAGGCGCTGCATCTCAACTGTGAAGCAAGCTGGAGTCGCATGATAAGTTCCGTCTGCATCCGATTCTAGTTCCAGACATGGGAGTCGTTCCAATGTCGCTCCATTTCGAACTTGTTACCACAGCGTTTTCTTGGGAGTCTAACCTTAAGAAGATACAAGAGCAAAGCACTCATCTGAGATATCATGGCTGGGTGGAAGGAAGAAGTAGGGTTGTTTTGACAAGTCCGAGACCAGCAAGCGCAACCCGATTGCTCCTTGTAATATTTAGTATACTAAGAGGCCAACTGACATTACATAATTGCGAAGTCCTTAATAATAGGGAGCCAGGTATGTGAGAACAAAACCAAAGATATCCAACGAAAGTAGGGAGCTAAGGAAGGATGCAATGTCTGACAAGAAGATTTGGGAGACTGGAAGACTGGGACGAAATTTCGCTCTCGCCACTGGTGACAAGTTGCGAATTGTTCTTTAGGAATAAGACTCCGGTTAATCATGACTTTTTGACAGCTTGTTCTCATCGTAATCGATTCTGGGGGATCTCGACCTACAACGACCACACTGTAGTCCCTCCCACATGCAACGCAGGACTCAGACGACCAGTTAGGAAGTTTTGTCACCTGCATGCATTTTTTCTTTATTTATTGTTATCTTCCCATTGAGCCAGATGTAATTGATTCAATTAAGTAACGGCTTTCTTTACTAATTCTGTAGTCTCAATTAAATACCCACCCACTAAAGATGTTAATACATGAAGGACAATATATTGTGAAAAAAAACCGGTTTAACTTAGTGAGTATGATTAACGAGACAGAAATATCCATTAAAGATTTTCTGTTGTCTGATAAAAGCGAATGCCACAATCCATCATAGAAATAGATTCAATCGTATTATTCCCTTCGTCTTCAACTGACTCAGTGGTGTACGCGTATACACGTGACCATGCATAAAATGTTAATTACTATGAAACGCGTTTTCTTTGATCCCTCCATATCCCCCAACCATACAATGCCGTCAATGGAAGTCGACGTCAACGCCAAAAGGCTGGGCGACGAGGTTTCTCCAAATGAGCCCAAGAAGATTAAATCGGTCACAAAAGAGCTCAACCCCTCGGAGTTTGAGGAGGAGTTAGTGTTGCTGACCCAGGCTTCAGAGGCTGAAAAGGGCGCCACAATTGCAGATGACCAAGTGTGGGCTCGTCCTGAGTGGCAGGACTTTGACCCTGCAACAACTGATGTATCATTCCAGCAAATTGATGCCGAAGAAGCAACAGTAAATGGTGAGGCAGTCGTTCGGTTATTTGGCGTTACCAAGGAAGGCAACACAGTCTTATGCAATCTCCACGGATTCTGTCATTACTTTTACGCTCCAGTACCTATTGGATTCAAGCAAGAAAACATTTCAACTCTCAAAAACGCAATCGAGGCCACTGCTCCTGGAGCTTTAGAGCGTCTAGAGATTTGCGAACGTCAATCTTTCTGGGGGTACAATGGTGGAGCCAAATCCAAGTTTTTCAAAATCTTTGCATCTAATCCTAAAATGATTCCGCGAATGCGTTCGGCCTTTGAAAATGGCCAACTCAACTTCCCTTCCAGCCATTCTCAGGTTGGTGCCATGTTTGCTAATGGATGTACCTCGTTTGACAACATTCCTTATGTCCTTCGTTGCATGATTGATTGCCATATTAGCGGTATGAGCTGGGTAACTCTTCCCGCCGGAAAATACGAAATTGCTACCGAATCACTTGTATCAAGATGTCAACGGGAAGTCAACATTTCTTACAAGGATCTGATTGCCCATCCAGCAGACGGAGAATGGTCTGACATTGCTCCTCTACGGGTGCTCTCGTTTGATATTGAATGTGCTGGACGGAAGGGTGTATTTCCAGATGCGAAAGTCGACCCCATCATTCAGATCGCAAACGTTGTTTCTCGCCAAGGTGACAGTCGCCCCTTCGTCAGAAATGTCTTCACCCTCAACACCTGCTCACCAATTGCTGGCGCCCATGTTCTAGAGCACGAAGACGAAGCCGATATGCTTATGAAATGGAAGCAGTTTGTCAACGAAGTAGACCCGGATGTAATTATCGGCTACAATACCACCAACTTCGATTTTCCCTATCTTATCGATCGAGCTAAAACCCTTAAACTAGTGGATTTCCCTTACTTTGGCCGGCTGACGCACGTCCAAAATACGCTTAAAGATTCAACATTTTCTTCAAAGGCATATGGAACTCGAGAATCCAAGGTGTTGAACATCGATGGCCGGACCCAGTTGGATCTGCTCCAGTTTATACAGAGAGAATACAAACTGAGAACCTATACTTTGAACGCGGTCTCTGCTCACTTCCTCAAAGAGCAAAAGGAGGATGTCCATCATTCGATCATTACCGACCTTCAAAATGGAAATGCAGATACTCGACGGCGTTTGGCAGTGTATTGCTTGAAAGATGCTTACCTCCCTCAGCGGCTGATGGATAAACTAATGTGTCTGATTAATTACACAGAGATGGCACGTGTCACAGGAGTTCCTTTTTCGTTCCTTCTGTCCCGTGGCCAGCAAATCAAGGTTATTTCTCAGTTGTTCAGAAAGGCTCTCGAAGTCGGAATGGTGATTCCCAACCTTAGGCAAGAAGGGTCATCGGATGAACAATACGAGGGAGCGACAGTCATTGAACCAGAAAGAGGTTACTACGACATTCCCATTGCCACGTTGGATTTCTCGTCACTATATCCATCAATCATGATGGCTCACAACTTGTGTTATACCACTCTGTTGGATAAGACTACAGTGGAACGTCTAGGGCTAAAACTAGACGAAGATTATCATCGTACCCCCAATGGAGATTTGTTTGTCAATAGCAAGACTCAAAAGGGTATTCTACCCATTATTTTAGAAGAGCTGCTGAGTGCTCGAAAAAAGGCCAAAGCAGATCTGAAAAAAGAGAAGGATCCTTTCAAGAAGGCTGTATTGGATGGTAGACAGCTGGCCTTGAAAATTTCTGCTAACTCCGTCTACGGTTTCACTGGTGCCACCGTAGGAAAACTTCCCTGTCTGGCTATCTCTTCCTCTGTCACGGCATATGGTAGAGATATGATCCAGTTTACCAAAGAGCAGGTCGAGCAACGGTATACCAAGGCTAACGGTTATCCTGAGAACGCCAAGGTCATTTATGGAGACACTGATTCAGTTATGGTAAAGTTTGGAGTTCCTGATCTCAAACAGGCGATGGAATTGGGATTGGAAGCGGCTGATTATGTCTCAGAAAAGTTTCTCAAACCAATCAAGTTGGAGTTCGAAAAAGTTTACTTCCCTTATCTATTGATCAACAAAAAACGATATGCAGGACTTTATTGGACTAACCCTGACAAGTACGACAAGATGGACACTAAGGGTATCGAGACCGTTCGTCGAGATAACTGTAGGCTGGTCCAGAATGTTATCGACACAGTCTTGCGTAAGATTCTTATGGACCGAGATGTGGAAGGTGCTCAGGCTTACGTTAAGGTGATGGTTGCCAATCTTCTACAAAACAAGGTTGATCTGTCTCAGCTGGTCATTACAAAGCAGCTTTCTCGACAGGACTACGCAGCAAAACAGGCTCATGTGGAACTGGCTGATCGAATGAGGAAGCGAGATGCAGGCTCTGCACCAGTCATTGGTGACCGTGTAGCCTATGTCATCATCAAGGGAGCTGTGGGCGGTAAAAACTATGAAAAGTCTGAGGATCCATCCTATGTTCTTGAAAACAATCTCCCCATTGACACGAAGTATTACCTCGAGAACCAGCTTCAAAAGCCGTTGCAGCGAATCTTCGACCCTATTTTGGGTGAACGAAAATCAGCGCAACTCATGACTGGTTCTCACACCAGAAGCATCACCGTTGCTGCACCGTCTACTGGCGGATTGATGAAGTTCGCAGTCAAGACAGAGATGTGCAAGGGATGTCGAGCTCCCCTTCGGGGCAAATGGGCCAAGGGCGCGACATGCGAAAACTGCGTGGACAAGGCAGGAGCACTCTACCAGCAGGCACTAGGCCAGCTTAATGAACTGGAACTGAAATTTGGCAAATTGTGGACCGAATGCCAAAGATGCCAGGGATCGCTTCATCAAGATGTTCTGTGTACGTCTCGTGATTGTCCCATTTTTTTCATGAGACGACGAGTCCAGAAGGATATTCAAAATAGTGTTACTGAGCTGGTGAAGTTCGATGTTCAGGATTGGTAGATTAGCAGGTTAATTAATTATTTATATTGAATCTTCTATATTTTTTTGTATCTTTTGTATGTGCCTTCAGACTGCTTGATGAACTGTTAAAGATATCGGCTTCACAACGAGTGCTTGAACAGCCAAGCATGAATTCCTTGCATTTCAAAAAAAGAAAATTACGTCACCTGTTTTTGTATGTCTCAATAAGAAGCATTATACTCTCAAACACACGAAAGTTTAATACGACCATATCATATGTGAGGCGCTGAAACTTTATGCACACAGGCTTCCACCACATGTCTCGTGTTTCTGATCATACCTTATTGGGAAAGGAAGGAGAGTCAAAATCAATTTGTTAATGTGAGGTGATGATTTTTTGAAAATGGATATTTACAACATATAAGACGAAATCTATCAGCTTCAAATAACTTAATGATTTAATTGTCCCATTTACTTGATTTTTCCGATTTCATTATAATGGGTTACTCCAAGTGTGGAAGCTTTCTGTGTGGCAACTTCCTTCCACCACCATAATCACTCTTCCCACATTACCCTTTTAGGAACGCATGCCATTTTTGATGAGGCGCTGTAGCTGGCTAGGCACATATATAAATAAGGACATCTCCAACATTACATTTTTATTATTTTACATTACAAAAGCAGTCTTATATGTTCAACACTCATTTGCAAATCAACATACGATCTCCAGTGGGTGATTCCATGAGCTTTCCACCTCTGAGTGCCCTCCTCACCGGTTTTCCATGGAGTCCCAAGACTGCTTCATGGATGGAACAGGACGAGGACCGCTTATATGAACAGTCTCACTTGGAATTAGTGCAATCGAGCAGTTCCACTGTTTCATCTACGGGTCAGAGTCACACTACTGATTGGGACACTGAAGTTACTCTACCAAAGCCTTCTAATGGCCTAGTGGGAAAATTACCCTCGCCCTCTGAGTGGGCCTCGAACATGGCTAATCCTCCTGATTCCTTTCAAGGAGCCTCCCTTACTCTTTCCCCAATCAAAGACGTAAATGTAAAGTCACCTACTGGCAGTAATTCTTCATCAGGCTCCCCGTCAGCCTCACCTTTCGGAGCTGTTACTCTGCCTCCATTGTCCGTGCTCTTGCGTCACCTTATATCACACAGAAAAGATGTTCCTCGAAATGCAATCGCAAATATTACTGACATTTACGAAGATGATAAAGATAACGAGAAGCCATTTCAAGGTCCAGATAATTTTCGTAACTTAGACTCCTCAAGTTTCGTTCACGAGTTTCCCATCGCAGACGGTTCCGAAAGCTGCTCTTCTGGGTCTGCTCAACCCAAAGTAGGCGGAAAGGGCATCTCGAACTTTCCATCAACAGTGACCTTTCCCGCCCAAAGAGAGTCATCTCAGGCAACTGCACCCACAACCATTGTCCAAACAACACATATATCGTGTGTAGAAGAACTGAAACGCCGAGGTTTAATGGGGGAGGCAACAAAGAAGAAACGTGGTAAACTGTCCTGTTCAGAATGTCATAACTATTTGAATCATTCCTCATCTCCAGAAAGATTCATCCATATTGCTCATCTTGCTGAGCACATAGATATGATGCAGCACAATCTTGACCACAGAACTAAATGCCCCCATTTAGATTGTGTATGGAACATCATTGGGTTCGGCTCTGCTGCCGAGCAAAAAAGGCATGTCAACCATGTTCATGAGAGGCGACCTATTCCATGCTCAGTTTGTGGTCGCCACTTGCTACGAAAAGATGGATATCTACGTCATCTGAGAGACGTCCACGGTCTAGCCACTAATGATTCAACCTACCTGAAATGTAAGAAGAAGAAAGCCTATTTTTATAATAAAAAGGGCAGGAAAGGTACCAAGTCTTCACAAGGTTGATAATGTTGTTTGCTTCTCCAAGTATTATTAAATAAATTTCTGGTTCTATTTACTGCAAATTCTGCAGGTGTATGATCTTTCTCTCTGAAGCTGCTGTTCAGCTCTTATTAAATGCAACTTACTTATTACGTAGCCAGTTTAGTTGGTGCCAGTTTCTCATCCCCTGCGACAGTCTTGTACGGGCTAGCACATTTCCTCTCTTCTGTCAAGCCTGTGATTGGACAACACATGGTCTGCCAATCTACGGCGTACATGAGCTCGCCGATCTTTGAGCGAGCAAACAGAACGCCAAGTTCGTTCTTGGCAGTGGTAAGGTAGTAATTGGCACCGTCACCGAGAGAGATGACTTGAGCCCGGACGATATCTCCGGGTTTAAAGCACAGCTCCATCTTCACCTTATCTCTTTCGGTGGCACGTACGTCAATCGATCGAATGATTCCTCCAAACCCTTCTCCCAGATCTGATCTGATAGCACCCTCCACAAGACTCCCAGCGTTGGACAGAGGGTTGCTGAATACACCATTCTCATTTCCATTCAAGCCTAGTCCACCATCTTGGCCGACTCCACCTTGACCTTCCACAACCAGAATTTCAACATTGGCTTGCTTAGATGTAAGTTTCGATACTCTTGCCAGAATGTAATCACCCACTTTTGGAAGTCCGGAAGGGGCTGAAGGCGAGATGTTCGACATGAGGGGCTCTTGTGTGCTTTTTTCTGTGAGATCGCCATGCTGCTTCTTAACAATATTCACAGTGTACGTTGTGCCTTTTTCGTTACATGCATCTTCTTTTTCAGATAGAACAACCTTTCCTGAAGTAGTCGCAATGATAGCTTTTCCTTGTGATTTGGTGTTGGAACCTGCAGCTCCTCCTTCTGCTCCTTGAACCACTCTTACTGCCGTACCAATACCGGGGTAAAATCTGTTACCGTTTCTGTCCACCACCAGGGATATTAGTATTCCGGGTGTCACGAATCCTGGAATCATGATGAAATCTCTTGATTTGTGAATGTGCCAAAAATTTATGTGACATATCTTCATTATCTCTAATTATGAACCTTAACCTTAAAGTTTGGACTAAGAAATTGGGAGTGGATAAATATAGTGAGGAAAACTCAATTAGACTCTCAATCGATTTCTTGTTAACCGAGGTGTTTAATTTTTCTCATTAATTTTTGGCTTTCTTCATGGAGAGACACCAGGAAACTCTGTTAAGCCATCTTGATCTATGAAACTCTGAGGTGAAGAACTCTGTCTGCCATTGCAGCATCTGGTACATAGTTTGTGTATGAGTTGCAAAAACAACTCTCATTATTGTTTCGGGAATGTTCTGGTCATTCCGCCTACTTCTCAGCCCGTCTTCGTTTCATGAGGTACAATCCAAACAGTCTCAAGGATGGCAATCCCATTGTTACCCATAGATCTACTATGAAAGCAATTCCTTCCCTATAACTTTGAAAATCCAAAATAATGGTCGCTAAACCCATTTTTTGGTTTTAGCTTACCTCGTGTCGAGTGAGGCCAGCTGGATGTGTATGTGTCTGTAAAGTTATCAAATATAATTATTAAAGTACAGCCCTAGTATGTATTATTTATAATAAAATGATTGGTGTTTGAGTCGCACTGTGTCTACCAAGCTGTGGAGCATATGGAGACCTCTGTCTATTCCTATTGAATGTTGATTTGCCAATATGAATACTTGAGAGCAAATGTGTGTGTGTGTGTGTGTGTTAGTTGACTAATTAGCAGATCGGATGGGTTTTTGAACCTTCTTCTTGAGTATATATCGCGACTGGCTTTTTTTCTCATATAATCATTTTTTTCCCATACACTCAATTGACTATAACAACATATATATGAAATAATTCTAAGTAATTGAAGTAATACTACTAGCTAGACTGTGCCTAATTTGGTGTTGTCACTGGAAAACTGGTCTTCGTTGGTTTTTTTTTTTTACTCATACATTCAATTGACTATAACATAAATATGAAATAATTCTAAGTAATTGAAGTAAGTCTACTAGTAGACTGTGCCTAATTTGGTGTTGTCACTGGAAAACTGATCTTAGTTTGGTGTTGTCACTGGAAATTTGATCGACTTGAGGTTGTAAGGGGGTTATTCTTTCCGAGTCGACGTCTCGACATCTCCCAGATAATTCACGACTAAGTATTTGCCTGGTTGGCTCAGTTGGTTAGAGCGTTAGTCTCATAATCTGAAGATCACCAGTTCGACCCTGGTACCGGGCATTTCTTTTACTTTTTCTATATTCATTTTATTAGGTTAGAGTCAAAAAAAAGAAAATGTTTCTATTTTTTTCTAAAAAATAGAAAATGTCAAAAAGAGCCCGACGTGGGGCTTGAACCCACAGCCTTGAGATAACCTTCAATAAGAGTCTCACGCTCTACCGATTGAGCTAGCCAGGCAAATTTTGAAATGTTAAAAACCAAACCCACTCATTCTCAGTTCTCAAAAATCAGACCCGCACGAAAACAAAAACAAAGAATAACCTGCTTCCGAGAACACGGATCTAACCTGTTAACCAGTTCGCCAGTTACAACCTCAAGTCGATCAAATTTCCAGTGACAACACCAAACTAAGACCAGTTTTCCAGTGACAACACCAAATTAGGCACAGTCTACTAGTAGACTTACTTCAATTACTTAGAATTATTTCATGTTTATGTTATCGTCAATTGTATGTATGAGAAGAAAAAAAAAGCACCGATAAACATATCATTCCAGCTATAACAGGTTTTCCCAGTATTCTCATTTATAACATCAAGTATGCACGGTCTAACTAGTAAAATTACTTGAATTATTTCATATTTATGTTATAGTCATTTGAATTTGTGAGAAAAAAAGCACTTTTTTTTTTCATCCAACTTGAACCCTTGCAGATTTTCTTGTGATGAGAACAATTGATGAGAGCAATTGAGTGCATGAGATTCAGGATAAATCTCATCTGTTAGCTGATTTCAAGCCATCTCTAAAGGTTGTTGTTTTGGAATCACTGATATCAGTCAATATCAGACTAAACTGGTTCCGACTAGAAGCAACACAATTGATTTGATACCCCGCCATACCCCGCCATACTCTGTATCTGTAACTGGAGTCAACGGATTATATTCATGATCACTCCATGGCAGTTTTTCTTGTTCATTGTAACTCCAGAGAGTCGAATCGTTTAAATCCTAGCTGAATAGCAGAAGCCTTGTAGAAAAACGACTACCAGGCAGCAATCCAAGTTACGAAATATAACTTACTGCTAACATAATAACACCAAATAGTTACATTCTCCAGGATGTGCTCTCAGCTTTTATTACATCAAACACACGATGGATAATCAGACATTAAGTATTATTCTAAGTATTTAGTTAATGAACGCTTTGCACTCAGGAGAAGGGTTCCAGAGCATCCCCAGTTATCAAGATGAATGATTAGAATGACAATACACAGAGTACCTATTAGTTGTTTATCACTTACGACGTGATAATATATTTACTCCACCCTATTATTTTTTTTATTAATTAGTATGCTCAGAAAAGAGGCCCAGAAAAGAGGCCCACCCTAACCCAAGAATACTCAATTCGTCAATCCCACCCTAACCTCGAAAAGAGGCCCAGAAAATAGGCCCACCCTAACCCAAGAATACTCAATTCGAGAAGTTACTCATCCCTCTAATCCTTATATCTTTATCGATTTTTAAAATTTGTTATTTGTGGTAAGAAATGAAATGAAAGTTGTGATCCTCGGTTACTTATATCAAGAAACAATAATTCGATAAATAATTCAAAACACAAAATATCTACATCTTTTTTATTGATTTAGGATGTCTCATTAAGTCACTTCAAGATAATATCCAGTTCTTCGAATACCTGAAATGTATCACCGTAAGGAAATGTCATTGTGGTGTTGTTAGTCATTGCGCTCGACTATTGGATCATTACCTAAAAGATTATATTCCAATTGCTATAGGAAGGGCCTCTCTTGTGTTGGTAAAGCGGGGAGGGACATACACTTGTATATTCCATCCCATGTTAATTAAATATTACAGCATGCATTACATATAAATATTAATCAGTCAGAACTGACTTTCCCCCTTCCAGGTAAACCTCCAGCATGGCCAAAATGTCCTGGAGAATGATGCGGCAAATCGTATTTGAGAATGCAAAACACGAATCAAGGGCTTCAATCACTGCAGCTGGTGTGTATCCTGAAACTGCTTCTTGGGCCTTATTTTGAAGCAGGAATCGGTAGTGAGCCAACCCCTCCATGTCAGTATACAGAGCAGAGATAGCATTAAAGTAACGAGCTCCATAATCATGAAGGGGGTCTATGGCAGCAGGATTAGATCCGTAGCTATCACTAGATTTCATAGATGCTACAGATGACACAGACGACTGTAGGCTGTCATGATTCTGGCTAGACAAACTGATTCTACGCTGGAATCGTTTGAATAACTTGGATGACGTATTGTCTTCTTTCAACTTTTCATCTTTCTTCTCCTTGGAGGAGAATAAGTGATTCGTTAATAGACCAATGTCAGAGGACCGTCTATTGTTGGATGAGCTCGGGGTGGAGATGGGGCTAGCTGTGTGAGAGGCAATTGCATGAATAGATAACTCTGAGGGCACTCTTGATGACAAAGGGGATAAAACATCCTCTCCATCAGGGGAGTTAGCGCCGACTTCAACAATTAACTCAGTATCGGCCTTCATCACATATGGATGGCGAGACAGGGCTTCGATTCGAGCGTCGAGTCTCACCAGAGCTTCGTCGATAGAGTTGACTGTCGTTATAGGCTGTTTTTGTGGGTTTGAAGCATAACCATTAGCTTCAGCAAATGCCATGAACTCACAAATCGCCCGACAATATTCATCAGTGATATACAGACGCTTGTCCAATACTCTGGCAGACATTGAGGGTGACAAAGACCAGATATCACGTGGCACAAACAGTTTGTCAGTGAGGAACCCTCCAGCTGTGTTGGTACCAGAATCCACAACGAGTCGAAGAAACCAAACTCCACGCAGAGCCAAATCTTCGGGAGGTTTTTCCCATGGATGGGGTGCCTTGGGAAGGGACAAGATTCCGTATTGGCTTGACGGCAGTGAGGGTCCTTCAATGTTATATTTGACATTGACTGGGCCACTCATGGTAACAGAATAGTACAGAATCGGGAAGGACTTCAAAGACGCCTTCATGCGCGCTCTTGCAATAGATACCGCAGGAGACTCTCGGATTGATGGCGAAGCAGATATTAAGACTGGAGACGAAACATTGCCTCCTCCACTGGACGCTGTTTCTGTTGTCGTGGTCGTTACTGTTAATCCCGCAGACTGGGGTCCACCTTTGAAAGGGAAGATGGAAGTTCTCAATTTGAGAGAAGCAGACGATGACACCGATCTGAGCCCACGTTTGTTAGCCACGGAAGTTGAATTTAAAGTCGGCTTTTTTCGAAGTGGTAACGACTCATCGAGACCAACTGTGGTAGGCATTGGGTCAGACGGGGGTGGGGGAGGAATGTCCACCGGAGGTTCCGATCCTGTGCTGGGGCGGTCATCTACAACCAGATGGTCATCAATAGCCAGACAGGTAATATCTTCTTCCAATGAATGGTCCTTCTCTTTGTTTGCCCACGGTTTCTGCTTATGATGTGAACGAGTAGGAGAGCGATGGTCTACAAACGAAAACTCTTCTTGTGTGTCGTCCCTACGTAGTCTTGCTGTCGTAGTTGATGTTGAAGATGATGACGATGATGGGGGGCCCGATGTTGTAGGCTGCTGTTTCTTGTGTTTGGGACTTTCGGGATGGAACTCGCGCGGAATTTCCCGAGTACTCTTAAACGATTCAATGGAGCTCGTGGACGAGTCATCTTGCTGCCCGTAACGTTTGGCTCGATTACTGGCCTCTCTTTTCCGTGGTGGGGTTTGTGTCTCTGATGGTCCTTCTCTTGTTATCTCATGCTGTGGTTTTTGACTTGAGTTATTAGACGTGTCTTGACTTGGCTGGTTAGAAGTGTCTTGATCATTCTCTTGACGTGCTTCCTGAGAAAACTTTTGCCGGGTACCCTGAGGCGTATCTTGAGGCTTATCCTGGGGCTTATCCTGAGGCTTATCCTGAGGCGTATCCTGAGGCGTATCCTGAGGTGTATCCTGAGGTGTATCCTGAGGCGTCTCCTGAGGCGTCTCCTGAGGCTTCTCCTGAGACAATGACTCGTATGGTTGTTTCTCTTTGAGCCTTTCTACGGATTGATCAGCCCTTGGCGGTTCAGACTTAGTGGGAATAGCTCCAGTTGGCCGGCCAAGAAGTTTATCTTTTTGATTCTGTGTTAGTTTCAGGTCAGGTTTTTACAGACTTCCACTTACCTCAAGGTCGAAGAAAGGGGAGTTTTTTACCAACCCTTTTGTAATGGAAGAAATCTGCGTGAGTTCACGCGTATCTCTTGATAAAGGGCCTGGAGTACCAAAGGATTTATCCAGGGGCTTCATGGGCGAGGTAGCAGGTAGAGATGAGACGCGTCGAGGGTGCCCATTCATGTCAAGGTCTAAATAAAGGGCTCTGCCCTGGATCCTGATGTTTCTTGCGTAGTGTGCGGGGGTTATTGATCTAGAGAAACTGCTAGTCAAAAGTCAAACTCGCAGACAATCTCGGTTCTGAAGTTGCCTTATTAATGAAAATGTCTGGATAAGGTGACCTTTTGGGTGTTCACGTAGTCTCCTGCAAACTGCTGTTAATCTAGGTTTAGGGTTTGTCAAATTACAGTTGAAACGAATTTAAAGTTGGCCTAATTTGGGAATGCAGTCATAGGAATAGAGTTTTAATCGAGGAAGCAAGGTGGATGATGCTTGCCTTCCCCATCTTCATAATAATACAGTTGTTTTCACAACATTTTCAATAGTACATTGCCTAAATCAAGATCCTTTTCTGGCTTACGCTCATAAACCTTAAAGTTCCTTTAATCCTCACCATCCATTTAGCATGTTTCAAAATAATTTCATCGATCGATTGTTCTTCACAAGGATGCTTCTTTCTGCCACAAGTTTACGACTATGCCTTAGTTACAATCGCTTTCACGAATAAGGACGAGAAAACAGAGAGAGTATGTGTCAATTGTGGCTTTCCACAATAGGTGAAACGCAAGATAAATGTGATAATACAGAACATCAGCTCTACACAGCCTTCCGCAGTTTATATTATAATTGAAGGCCATTGTATGTTTCAGTGGTTTTCAAGATTCTAGGAAATTAGAAACTAAATCATTGTTGGGGATTGTTTCCCTGACGTTTACTTCCCATAAGGAAAGACATGCCCTCTTGGGACGCAGGCGACAAAATAAAAATTAATCGACATATTCTCCACTATTATCCATTCGAAGAGAAAAATAAAGATGAACAGTATGACAAGGGTGAAATGGTCTATATTGCTATTCTCCATCAAAACTGAATCAACATAACCCGAACCAATTAGCTAGGTACAAAATTTGCAACTTTTAGACAAAATTTCAACTGAAGTGTAAGGGAAATATTCTTCCCAAGAGTCTAGAAGGCCACTAAAGACCTTGACTCATGTAATTCAATTAGCATTAACCTACTGCTGCTCAAGTGTTTCGTAAACTGGATTTTTTAAGGTTCTTTGGTTGGGTGGCTAGTCCATTTGGTTCAACAGAAAATTAAAATGCCATCTTGTTAGATGGTTGGTTGAAGAATACTTGACCAATAACGGAGAACACTTAACCAGGAGCCAGCAAATGTCAATAAAGGTTTCGTTTAAACAAACAAATGGATAATCAACTCCACTTTTCTAGCTTTGTAGTGCATATGTTACCAAGGCATGTGTAATATCAACGTCATGTTAATGTTTCTCCGTTTCTTAATGACAAGTAGCTTTGCGTTCCTTTCAATTACCATGAAACCATTATTCCATCTCAGGGTTAGGGTGCAATGCATGAGAAATATTTTTTTCAAACTTTGATGCATCTTTTGGTGATAAGCACATTTCTCTGTTTACCTGACAAAACCGAATCAGATACCATGGCAGCAGTGGGTTCTCTAATTTTTTGCACACATTGCGGAAATCTAATGGACCATCATCATGGTACCTCAAAATATATTACTTGTGATCAGTGTGGGGCTTCTTTTTCATCTGCTGGTGAGTATCGAGAAAAACTTCTATGAAGTGGTGATTATACTAACAATACTAACAAAGTCGCAAGCAATCTGAAAGTTGTTACCAAATCTGCCCCAGATGCGTTCCCATCTGCATTGAAGTCCAAGAGATCAGTTGTCAAGACTTCACTTAAGGCTGGAGAAGTTGGCGAGGGAGCCATCATCAAGGAGAAGTGTCCTAAATGTGGTCACGACGAAATGCAGTACCATACTCTTCAGCTCCGATCTGCCGATGAAGGAGCAACCGTCTTCTACACTTGTACAAAGTGTCATTACAAGTTCCGAACTAACAATTAACAGCAAGGATGGGGGATGTTATTTATCACTGTTTTTATATTCAGACAGCCATGTACAAATAGATTATGCATACAGTTTCAAAATCATTAGTTTTATTGGATAAATAGGTTAGTGAGCATAGTCGACCTCATTGGAGTTCTCGTACTCGTACATATCCAGAGCCACGATGGCGGACTCTCGAACAACCCGCTCCTCATCCTGAGCGAACTTGTTGAGAACAGGCAGAACTTCGTCTGTGGCAATCGATCCAAGAGCCTCAGCTGCCTCATGTCGAACCATGGCCTCCTCATCAGTCTTGTTCAGGATCTTGATGAGAGCAGGAACAGAGACAGGGTCACTCATCTGACCAAAAACGTAAGCGATCTCATGTCGGAAGAGCGCAGACGAGTCATCAAATCCGGTGGCAAGAGCCAGGACGGCATCCTCAGTGCCGATGTCTCGCAGACGGAACATGGCTCGGTATCGGTGGAACAAGGACAGAGACTTGTCCATCAGTGTCTTTTGCAACTTCTCAACAGTAGCCTTATCAGTTCCTTCAGCTTGATCAGTTGGCAGAGGAGGGGCAGGGTCAATAGAGCTATAGGCTGACTTCTGAAGAGTCTCAGTCTTGGCAGCCTCGGAATTTTCCCACTTTATTCGCTCCAAGGCGAGCTCGCAGGTCTCTCGAATAACTTCAAGAGGATCGTTCTCAAAGTAATCCTGCAGCATGGCAACAGATCCCTTGTCACCTAACGCACCAAGAGCCTCAGCGGCCTCATGTCGAACCATCGCCTGCTGGTTGGTGTCAGCAAGTACTCCCTGTAGAGGTTTGACGGCATGGAAGTTCTTGGTCTGTCCCAGGACGTAAGCAAGCTCGTGCTTGAGCAGCTCACTGTCATCCTTAAACCCCTCTGCAATCACATCGATGGCGCCGTTGTCACCCTTGGATCCCATGTCCTTGAGGGAAAACAGAGCCCGGAATCGAAGGGCAAGAGCGGTCTGGCCGTCTTCGTTTAATAGGATCTTTTTCAGTTCGGGAAGTGACTCAGACGACATTTCGAGTTGTGTTGTGCAGGAATTTCTTGCTGACGCCAAAAAAAGAAAAAGATGCTGGTGAATTGAACTTTAATGTGAAAATTATCTGATGTGTTTGCATCGAGGCAGAGTAGGGTAAGTCAGAATCTAATGAAGCATCATCCAGTATAAAAAAAAAACTAAAATATAAAAAAAAAACTAAAATATATAAAAAAAAACTAAAATAATAAAAAAAAACTAAAATAATAAAAAAAAAACGAATAAAAAGATAAAAAGATTAAAAGATAAAGAGAAAAAAAATTAGAAAATAAATAAATACCAAAAAAGAGCCAAACTAAAAAAAATTGGTGTATTGATTTTTTGTGCCGAGGAAACTGCGACATGATATGAAGTCGGATATTCTGCTTTTTTTGATCCACCAGTCGTCCTATGGAATACTATTTAGTGCACCCTAGTCTTGGTCTCGGTAAGAAACGCTTGAATTTCTTCGTTTTTTGATCGAATTGGACATCTTCTCATCTGTGGGTTCTTCAGTAAGATGTTGGGATTTAAGAGAAGCTTGACTTATTGAAGAGATGTATAATGTCGTGATGACTAACTTTTGGGAATATCTACATGGTAGATAGGGTAAAGTGGCGAGAATATTATGGTGACACCGACAGAGAACAAGTCATTACGAAAGAAATTCCGATGTTGTTAACTGGTAAATGATACTGTGTCTCTACATTTGAAACACTAGAAAGGCTCCTGGTCTCGTGTTTATTGCAGCTATAATTCTAAAGCATTTGTTCTTATTATCGAAGGTAACAAAAATCCCGACTAAGAAGTAAAATATTGTTACCAATGTTTTTCCAAAAGTAAAACTAGTAAATCACTACACTTTTACCCATAGTCCTGGGAAGATTTGCTATCTGTAAATATTGATTCGTGCATCCCAGCAATTCCATAAAGATAGGCACTAGTTTTCAAATATCTGTTTGTATTGTGATTGCATAAATAAACGAGTTTGCTGGTATCAACAGCATAACGACATTATCAGATAATAACGTAGGAGTATTTTGTCCTTTGTTTTCTAAAATGCTGTTGATGAGACAGTTTCAATTGGGTCTTTGTCGTCACCGTTTTCACTATTTTCGAAAACTTTCCTTTAAAGTCAAACCTAGATATGTATTTTTTTTAGACCCTTCCATCACTATAACAACAGCACAATTCAATGGCGACCCTTGTTCCTCCGCCTTCCAAAAGACAAAAGCGACTTGCTCAGGAGCCTAAGGATCTAGATTTGGTCCCTGATGACCTCCCTAATGTGCTGGTGCGATTCCAGGCTAGTGATACTGGTGAAAGCACTGGCGGATCAGTTCGAGTTCCAGGAGCTGCCACTGAGAAACAGCTCGAGATGCTTCTGAACCAACTTCAGGGGTCAAACGATGACCCCACGCCTTACACGTTCTCAGTCATCAAGGGAGAAGGCGAGGAGCAGACTCTCGTGGATATTACTGACAACATATGGGCGTCTATCCTCAAACCAGGACACAAGAGTACTGAAGACCAGCTGACTATCGTTTATACACCAAGAGCTGTCTTCAAGGTTAAAAATATAACTCGAAGCACTGCGGCTATTCCTGGACATGGAAGTACCATCTTGACAACCCAGTTTGCACCTCATACCTCTTCACGAATGGTTTCTGGATCAGGCGATTTCACTGCGCGAGTCTGGGATTGCGATACCCAAACCCCCATGTATACACTCAAAGGACACTCCAACTGGGTTCTCTGTGCTGTGTGGTCCCCGGATGGAAAAATGATTGCAACTGGATCCATGGATAACACTATCTGTGTGTGGGACACCTCCAATGGTTCCCAGATTGGCAAACCTCTCAAGGGTCACACCAAATGGATTACTGGCTTATCTTGGGAGCCCCTTCATAAAGTTCGGGAGGGCCAGGTACCTCGTTTGGCCTCTTCATCCAAGGATGGAACTGTTCGAATCTGGGATATCGGAGCTGGAACTTATCTTCGAACAATGGCTGGTCATCGAAGTGCTGTGACATGTGTTAAATGGGGTGGAATTGGATTTTTGTATTCTGCTTCTCATGATAAAACTGTTAAAGTGTGGGATCCAGAATCAGGACGCCTACAGCACAACCTCACCTCCCATGGCCACTGGGTTAATCACATTGCTCTTTCTACAGACTATGCACTGAGAACTGGAGGATTCGATCATGACTCGACCCGTAAGGATTTCAAGGCTACTGATGCTGAACTCCGCAAAAAGGCACAGGAAAAATTCAACAAGCTGGCCACCACCTCAGGTAGAGTCTCTGAACGAATGGTCACTGCATCTGATGATTTTACGATGTTCCTATGGGAGCCTGAAAAGACTACAAAGCCCCTTTGTCGCATGACTGGCCATCAAAAGGCTGTCAACCATGTAACCTTTTCTCCTGATGGACGATACTTGGCCTCAGCATCATTTGATAACTCCATAAAGCTATGGGATGGCCGCGATGGTAAATTCGTCACCACTTTTAGAGGACACGTCGCCTCAGTTTATCAGTGCGCGTGGTCGTCTGATTGCCGACTGCTGGTGTCGTGTTCTAAGGACACTACCCTTAAGGTGTGGGATGTCCGAACCAAGAAACTGCTTTCTGATCTTCCTGGTCATGCCGACGAAGTCTTTGCAGTCGATTGGAGTGTGGACGGTAACAAGGTGGCCTCTGGAGGAAAGGATAAGATGATTAGATTGTGGTCCCATTAAGATAGACTATTTATACACATACTTAATCTGCATAAGTACCAAGAACCATATTAAGTAAGATGATTTGTTATTTTTTCACCAGGTTAAAAGTCTCCATAAGTGTGGTTCGAACAAGCGAGCTTCACTTTTGCAACCCAAACTTTAACTTGATGATGTCTGAAAAGTAGATTTAATTTTTCAGACCACCACGAAACATCATGCTGAGATCGACCATTTCCAGAATTGAGGCTAGCCCCATTTCTCAGGGCCAGGTGCGGTTCAAGTCGCAACTACACAGATTCAAGCACCCCCAGCATGTGGCTCAGATTGTCCAGAAGCGCAAGATCACTGCACTGGACCCCTACTCCAAGCAGGTCCTGGTTCGAAACAAGGATGCCGTCGAGAGTGCGTTCCCTGATGCCACCACATTCAACGTTTCAGCTCTTTCGCCTCAAAGAATTGCCAGCAAATCCGAAGATGGTGCTGTTGAGGTGATTCCTAAGACCAACAAGGCTGGCTTCGGGTTTGGGGCTGAAGGATGGTACCATGTGGGCCGAACTGCGCTTAATCACATTTCCGTGCACTCGTGGAAGAACACCACCAAAGTGAAGACCGAAATCTCCAAGATCTCAGGAAGTGCCGCACTTCTCAAACGGGATCTGGGTCGTCAGCTGGCCAGCGCAGACATGACCATTTCTCCCAGCGGCCGAAAGATCTACATCCGGGGCAACGTTGTCCGCCAGGTTCGAGAAATTCTCGAAAAGAAGTTTTAGCATATGTACATATTGATGAATTTAGTGGAAAAAGTTTTATTATAAAGGGAAGGGTGCTTATTTTATTGAGTTATGAAAGGGGTGTACTGATAATTAGTTGGCTGTTATGGCATTCAAACACGGAAATGTTTAGCATCCCCAGCAGTCGGGCTTACCACACTTGGGGCAGTGGGTAGGAGCACAGTTCTTGAGCTGAGTCTTGGTCTTGGTCAAGGTTTGGGTGGTGGTCACGTAGCAAGTGGCAGTGATAACAGTAGACTTGGGGCATTCAGGCTGAGGACATTTCTTCTTCATGATGGCCTCCTTGAACTTGTGGATGTCTTCGGGGGACTCGTTGGGGGCAGCCATGGCGACAGCGGCGAGAGAGAAAAGGGCGAGGTTCTTGATCTGCATTGTTGGTGCTTGTGTGATGAATTAACTGGTTAATCTACAGAACTAACGGGGTTTCTACTCTGCTATTTATGTTGTTTTTTTCACTCTCCCCTTGTTGGCCAAGTCTCGCACCTTGACAATGTGCAATTTCCTTTTTGGGTAGTCGTGCACTAAGAGCGATTATACTTGCACTATGTCGGGCTACCTTCCCTCAAAGCACAAACGAATTTACCTGCACGTAATTTTCGCAAAAAAGGAAACATCCGCTTACTTTATGACACCTTGGAGATGCCATAGCTGGTATCATGGGAACAATATATTTCGGGTGTTGTTTTTTCTGTATAATGGCAAAGCTTTTTTTTATTTTTATTTTTATTTTTCACAATAATGCAAAGTAAGGGACATTCCAAGAGTGGATACACCAGCTCATTTTCATGTGAAGAGTAGGACTGCAGATTTCAATCTACCCATTAACTACAGCACTTCTGAGCTGTCATTGACACATATCCCCACCCACCCAAAAAAAGCTGGAGCTGCCTACAAGACTATTCTCCCAGTTGATTGTAAATATTATTTCAGCTGGATAATACTGTTCATGTCTCGTTCGAACAAGATTCGTATAGAATACTTGCTTGGCGATAAACTTCTTTATTGTTTCTTTACTTACATGTTCTGATTGTAAACTAGTAATGATAAGGATTAATATTTTAAGAAAGAAAAAAATGAATGACCCCAACTTCATATCTTGTAACAGTACAGAATAATACTAACTATATATAGAAAACATGTAGTGAGTGTAACTTGTTTCTCAATGTGCAATGTGAGCTTACTATGAGTTGATAGAAGTATTTCAGATTTTTTTGACAGGCACAAAGACTCAAATGACCAGCTTTCATAAATTGGAAATATGGCAGGTGCAGTGGAGCTTGTAGTAATGGGGATATTGTACCTGCTGCCTAAAATAAAAGTTGAAACTCCTGGTTTGCCTTGGACTTCCATGATGTTGAACTGTTGAACAATTAAAGCCTTTTTGATGCAACTGCGGAGCCAACTACAGAGCCAAGTCTTTGGGCAAAATAATCAATCTGAAAGTAGAGTGGTGGATCGGATTAAGAAGTAGTGGTTCTCTATCACGGCCCAACTAGGATTAGGCTTGAAGAGCATTACAAGCCTACTGTCATAACTGGCTTCTGGGTCATGGTAGGAGATGTGTGAAACGCGTTTAGAGGTGCTATATTGTTGTAGATCTCTGTGCAAGAGTTGCACCTTCTTTCCAACATTACCAATTCATGGCGACTGATTACTCCTTTAGCAAGTCATGACGCATTTGAATTCTCGACATTGAAGAAAACACCTAACGGCAATCACTAAAGAGCAGCTTTTCTCTACCCATAGTTTAAGCAGTTGAACATCATCAGAAATTGCAACCAACTAACTTTCTTTGTATCCTGCCTTCCCGAACATACCTTAACCATGCATTGCCCGAACCTTACTTCCTCACCAACCACACTGTGACACACCTCAAGCATCATGTCATGGCCGGTTTCAGCACCTCAGAGCGTCAAATTACCATCGGCTAAAGACACTTGCATTGCCATAGAAACTTCGGTCTCTGGATTCTTTTTAATAGCACTCACACCTTCTGCAATATATGTCTACCAACTCAACCCATTGTTCCCAGTGGCAGTCCATTGTCGAACCACCTCTAGCATCAACACTTATGGCGAAAACAGCAGTATTGTGACTAAACGAGATGGCTCTCACGTGGCAGTTATCACAACTAACGGCCATATTATCCTGTACACGTTGACAATTCTGCGACACATTGAGCTGGGCAACATCACTTTCGGCTCTAATTCACCAGCTGTCTTGTATCCGGGGCCAGGTGAGAGTGTGGGAGTTCAAGGAGTGCGAATTGAGGTGAAAACTAGCATAAGGGTGGATTCTTTTTGTGAAAATGCCGTGATGCATGAAGGGGAGATTGTGATGTACACTCGCGACCCCCCTGCTGTCCAAACCTTGCCTTTAGACACCCTGCAACCCACAAGCATTATTCTAAAGAAACTCTCTTGGCTTAAAGATGATCAGGGGAAAGTTGACAATCCTGTTTTTGTCACCTACTCTCGCCCTATGGACATGTACTGCTGGGTTGGGCGTAGTGGTCGAGCTTACGTTGTTGGACATGGTGGTGATGGAGATGAGCCTAATCAATCTACTACTGAATCCGAGCTAACAGACATTGAGCTGTCAACCATGAGTCCTCCGATCCCAACAGGGTATTGTATTCACAAGAACAAAATAAAAGCTACGATAGCTGCGATAAATTCAAGATTTTCTGTTATTGCTCTAGGGAGCTCTGATGGTTCAATCAGCTTATACACTGTTAAAGACTACAAGGGAAATTGCCTTAAGCTGTCTCGAATGATACATCCTGATACACCATCAGCTGTTACCTGCTTGGAATGGAATCCTGAAGGAACTTGTCTTTTTGCAGGCTATGAGAATGGCTGGGGTTTGTTTTCCGTCTACGGAATGCTTCTTTCCCACTCGTTTCAGGGTCTCGACTCCGACGACGAAAAAGAAATATGGTTGAAAGGTATTAAGTCTGCTTCCTGGTCGGGTGCTGGAGATGGTCTTTTTCTAGTACCTATATCAAATGATCTCACTGCGCACTTCCATTGCCTTGATATAGCAAAGTTATCTTTGTTTGAAAATTTTACGCAAGATAATCTTAAAGGGCCAGTCCTATTTCGAAGTAATAAACTGGCAATCTACCGCGGCCATCATCAACCTGGATTTGCCGCGATATCACGTGATTCCATCTTGTGGCAGGTGATTTGTCTTCCAGCTTCCTATACCGCTTCCAACTGGCCCATCCGCATGGTTGCGTGCTGCAGTAAACATGAGTATTTTGCGGTAGCCGGTGCGCGTGGATTGTGTCATTACTCTATCAACTCTGGTCGTTGGAAAATGTTCGCCGATGAGTACATGGATAATGAGTTTATGGTCAAGGGCGGGATGATTTGGTATAAGCACTTTTTGGTCTGTGGAGTATACAGCTTTGTGACAGGAATGTATGAAATCCGGGTATATTCTCGAGATCTAGATCTACATTCTTCGAAGGTCATATTAGTCCAAGAAGTTCCCACTCAAATCCTTCATATGAGTATATGCTCCTCATCTTTGTATGTCTACACATTGGATAATTGTCTTTACGAGTTTTCAATCATACTTTCTGGAGTCAATGAACTCAAGCTAGATTTCCAGAAGATGCTGTCGTTTATGGAGATAATCAAATCTCCCAATCGGGTGAGGGCAATCACAAAATACTCCAAGGATGAGTTTTTAGTTCTAGTTGATGGCACGCTGGTTTTGTTTACCCCTTCTGAAATTGGAACAGAGTCACCTTCTGAGACTGTGGGATTTACGAAACGGACATTGCATCACCACATTGAGTATTTTCTGGTGGAATCACCTTCATCAGAGCCCCAATTGGAGAATTCCATATGGGCCTTTGATGGCAGCCACGCACTCCTATGGCTCAACACTCCCCATGAAGTTGAACAACCTTGCAAAATCAGTGTGGAAAATTACCCTCTGATGCCTCTTGTGTCGAAAGGAATCATGCTAGGTATCTACTCTGATCTATTGTCTACCAGATCATGCTCTTTTCCCATCTTCAGATTCGCCTTTGGACCAGATATCTTCCTTTCAGATTTGCTAGGATTTCTTATTGTCCGCGGCGATTATCCAAAAGCTTTAGCTCTAGCTGGCCAGTATCGTCAACTGGACTATTTCAACCATTGCCTAGAAATCCTCTTACATACCAATGTTGTCAATGGGCGTCAATCATGTGACGAAGCCTGCTCCGAAAAGGTGACGAACCAAATTGTTGAACTGTGTCGATCGTTTCCAGGATACCTCGACATTTTTGCTAACTGTGCTAGAAAAATGGAAGCATCATACTGGCCCAATCTTTTCAATTCCACTGGAGCTCCTCGCAGTCTCTTTTTGCAAAGTATGGAGCAGGGAAGCTTACAAACTGCCGCTAAATATCTTCCCATCCTGCATTCAGAAGAAGATAAAGAAGCTTTATCTGATACAATTGAGCTAATGAAACAAGCCAAAGATCAAGCCGAATGGGGACTTTGCACTAGTCTTTGTGATTTTCTGGTTGGGATCGATCGTGAGTATCTGATTAATGCTTTGCCTTGAATGACACTAACACAGCCACCAATAAAATTCTGGATGCAGTCTTGATTAAGGTCGAAGTTTAGGCCTTCATTTGATTTGACGAGAATTGCATTGTATTGGGTTTATCAATACTCCTTATAATGTGGGAATTGCAGGAACCACATCCAGTTCTGGCTGCATCTACATGTGGAGATTGCGATTTCGAAAATGATAGGTTTGAATGCCTTTGTTTCTTTTGCTTAGGATTCCTGTGTTAATCAGTGTTGAAATATATCAAATTATTGACTGATACAGTCGCGCAATCTTGGCTTTGAAAGGTGTTGTCCACTTTCTTCGTACACCTCCACGGAACTGAAAATGTGCTCGGCAAAAGCCAAATTGTGCTCCTCATGACATTCATAGGTTATATCTTTTTGAACTTCTTCATTGCCACACCCCATTAGTGATTCTCCCTTATCCGCTCAAGTAGCTGGAAGAGGGCAGGTCCTGGGGAAAGCTGCTGTGGGTTATCTCGCAACGAATGTGCTATATCTGCCTCGTGTAGATTGAGAGCTTATCCGAATAATTGGTATACATGTTGGCAGACTACTCTAAAACACCAGTGTGTAAGTGTAACTGTATTAAGTACTTTTGTGGTGAACTGAAGCATTAAATATTGCAGTAAAACCGTCAATGGTGATGGCTGGGGGTTGCAATTTTCTTTTCTTTTCCTACTTTTTTGTGCTATTCAGCTTTACGAGAATCACGCCTTTGTTGTTTTCATTATGTTTCTCTGTTTGAACTCTTACACACTCCAATTTAAAGATAATCTTCCATCAGCAACTTTATAGTTCTGAATCTTGTCAATCACATCTTGTGTAGTTTCTGCCACGACGAAAATATCCTTGGCGCCTTTAGATATGAATCCTTGCTGCATTGCTTTGTTAACCCAGGCAATTAAACTATCATAAAACCCATTGATATTGAGAAGAACTATTGGGCATGAATGCAGTCCAATCATATTCCAAGTAATGACCTCAAAAAGCTCCTCAGCCGTTCCGTATCCTCCTGGAAGAGCAACGAAGGCATCAGCTTCAATTCCCATCAAACGCTTGCAGGCATGCATATCCTGTACTACTGTTGTCAGCCCATACTCTTCTCGTGACAAACCCCCTTGGCTGCTTATTTCTTTTTGAAGCAAAGCTTTAGGAATTATGCCATTAACATGTCCTCCATTTTGGAATACCGTACGTCCCATGCAGCCCATTATTCCTGAAGTGGCTCCCCCATATACAATTCCCCATGAATTCGCCACAAAGAGCTTCCCTAATTCTTCTGCTGCAGATGCGATACTAGGGTCATTACCAGTTGACGAACCGCAAAATACGCAAATGGTTTTAGTTGAGCTGACAGCCATGAGTGTTTCTGTATAGTAGACTGAGTGGTGGGGCAAATTCGGTTTGTCTTCTGAGTTAGCCATAAAGTTGACCCCACAACTTCCCCGCCCTCACACCCTCATTCAACCTCCAATTCACATAAATATTGGCACTATAAATATTGTAAATGAAAGGGTAGATTGTACAGTGATTTGAGTTATTACATGAAAATATAAAATAAAATAAAATAAAATAAAATAAAATAAAATAAAATAAAATAAAATAAAATAAAATAAAATAAAATAAAATAAAATAAAATAAAATAAAATAAAATAAAATAAAATAAAATAAAATAAAACAAAACAAAATAAAATAAAATAAAATAAAATAAAATAAAGGAAAAGGAAAAGGAAAAGGAAAAGGAAAAGGAAATGTGATTTATATTTTTTTCAGGTGCTAAATGTGTGCTTGTGTTTGGATTGAACCTGTAAGAGCTATAGCATGATTGCATAACACTGAAACGGAATACTGCTTAAGGAGTTCTTTGAAGGTTGTATGATCTTTGTGTCATAATTCTGGGCTATTATTGTTTTTGTACTGTAGGTTTTGAACAAACGTTATCTTGCATGCTGAATGCATTTCAACTAGCATTTCATATTCGTTGGTTTTCATGATGATTATAGGAGTTATGACTCACAATACATAGCTATGGAAAAAGGATGCAATAAATCCGCCCATTGGATTCCTATGTATCGCTTGTATTTCTTTCCCACTTGTTGATATTTTCTTTCTCAAGGTTAAAGTTTACTTCGGTCTTGTGAATCGTGAAGAGACTATAATTCACACTCAGTGACTATTACACGCAGACAACACAACCTGAGCTTCAGAGTTAAACTAAACCTCAAGTGCACGACTCTCTGGTCCTGGATGGCAACTAACCTGTCATACATGATATTGTATGGCCAGTCGGCCATGGACAGTTCACTGAGCTAGATTCCTTAGTTGAGTATATGATGATTTGTAACACAAATTCTGAACGAAAAAGGGATTTATAGGCAAAGATGTGAAAATACTCGTCGTCAAATTGAGGACATCATAGTGTCAATCTAGACTGTTACAGACCCGAAAGTGTTCACAGTACAGACATGGTTAATCGTTATACAAATACACTATGTTCCTATGGAACAATTAAGATGTGGCCTCCGGAGTCTCAGATCCTTCTATTTTTGGAGAGACTGATCGGTCCCCTGTTAAACTTCTTCGTATCGCATGGTATTTGGAACTCGCTCTTCGTTGAACAGTTAGCTTTTGTTGGTATTTGTCGTCCTTGAGTTTTTGTTCCCTTTCTTCCACAGATTCGATAAGTCTTTCTCGTCCTCCCTCCCAGAACGCTTCTAAATCAAGAGCGTTGACATACGCCAAAAAGTCAGAAGCTTCCTGTTGCAGAATATCTTCTTCCGAAGGATCATTTATTGACTGGTTTTCAACTAACCCGAAACCGCGAGAAGATGTGTCATCACCAGCCATGGCATCAACTTCTGACGCAATCCATTCTGATTTTGAAATTGAGCTATCTGTCAACTCCAGAAATACCAGAGGGAAGTTACTGGAAGCAGATGCAGGATAGCCTCTCCTGGACAGTCTTTCCATAATGTTGGTTTGAGACAAGGGGTAAGTATCATTGCCATCACCAGGACCAAAACAGTCAGCAATGATATCGGTTGGAGCCTTCTCAAATAGCTGAACTAGATACTCAATTTTGTTTAGAGCAGTACCTTGTGAAACACCATTCGAACTTCGAGGAAGTGTGTACGGAATCGCACTGGGGGGAAGAAACAGAACCCGCATACCCTGGGTTTCAGGCCATTTTCGGGCTATCTGCCAAGCTCTGTGCTTGAATGGAACATCCTCGATCACTAACGCAATCCGGTTTTCTACGGACACGTTGGTTTGCTTGGCGACTGACACAAACCATTTGACCATGGTTAATACGTCCATGTACCCCTGGGTTTGCTGGTAGTATCTACAATCCATTAAGCTTCGCTGAGGACCAGGAATACAATCCTCTTCAGCGAGGGCATACAATCTCAGCAATCTTGACTGATCTTCATCGATACGTATCTTGGACTCGAGTGCCTTTTTCTTAGTTTCCTTGGCAGTTTCCAACTTAGTCTGAGCTTTACGTTTCAAAATCTCAAGCTCCTCCCTTTTCTTGTCAGTATCAACGGCGCCATCCAAATTTTCCTGGCTCACAAACCGGCTAGTATCGTCTGACCTTGCCTTATCAAGATCAGTGAGAATATAGTCAGCAGCATCAATAGCCTCGACAGCTGAGCTGATGGTTTCGTCTGCAGCGCTTATCGTGGAGTTGATGTTGGTAAGCACGATTTCAGTATCAATAATTTCTTGTTCAATTCTCACTCCTTCATGAGAAAGGTGTTTCATAGTGGGCAACCTAAATCCTGGCAACCCGATCTTGGCCCATGTCAACTGTGTCACTTGCTCATCGTACTCTTTTTGAGCTTGTTCGTAGACAGCATGTTCCTCGTCAGCCTTAGCCTTGTACGACTCTAGCTTGGCTGCCCATTTTTCCTTTTCATCCGATCCACTTGGTGCCTCACCATACTTCTGAGAGGCTGTATCTCTGAGCTCAGTGGACAGTTGGTGCGCTGCTTTTAACCTCAGAAGTCCCTCAAAGCTCTCCCAGCACTCCTTTTCGGCTTCATCACGAGCGGAATCAAGCACCTCCTGAGGAACGGAGCAGTTGCTTCCTGTTGAAGCAGCCCACATGGGGAGCACTTGTTTGCCTCCGACCCAGGTTGTGAGCATATGAGATCCATCAGCGTTGGAAGCAAAAGTGAAGGTGTAGGCCAAAGACAATTTTCTGCTTCTAGACCCATCATATTGTTGATAGCTCCAGATGAGATTATCGTTAGTATCAAATCCGACATAAATACATGTCTGGTCCACATTGTACACTCGTGCAGGATCAATATCAGAAAGAGAGTTCCACACATATCCCATTTTGGAAACAGTCTCTAGACCTTCCACCTGGTCTACATTCCCTCCGCCATATTGAGGGTGGCGTTGGTAGAAGGAGCTTTTGAATATTCGTGACATCCATTCCTTGCCAGGAATTGGGTTCTTCATACCAAACACCTCTCGATAATTTGGTGAGGCTTCCAAAATGAGATCCATACACTTCGACGAGAGTTGGCTCATTAGCTCCGACGTCATATGAAGCGGTTCCGAATAGGTAAGGCAGACGTGATTTACCATTTTCTCAAGATGCGGATATCTGGTCTTAGATGGCTGATCAAAAGATTTCCTCGCCTTTTTAAGTCCAGCTTTAGCTTTTTGTTTGTACTTGTTCCTGGTAGCCTTGGTAATATCCTCATCTTCAGGCATAATGCCTAATTCACGAGCGTACAAACACAAATGCGTTCCTACATCCTGTTGAGACAGGTGATTTTGACTCCGCAGATTCTCCAACTCTAGAAATTTTTGTGTCAGCAAAAACACTTTCTGGGGATCAGTGTGCTTCTTTCCTGAGATGCTCTCGAATTTTCTCTTGGCCCATGGCTTGGAGGGAGCTTGCAAAGCAAGTTGTTGGGGTAGAGGTTCATGAGGAGGCAGAGGTGGGAGAATGTTTGTCGAGGTTGCTTTCTCCTGCTCGGGTTCTTCTGACGGTGATTCCTGCTGTTTGCATTCATCTTCAGGCGACTGATTTTGTTGAATAGTTTGAATAGGGGTGAAACCCTGAGGTGGCTGCAATTGCGGATCTTCAACCGTAGTCTGCTCAGTTGAGATGTCTGAGGGCAATTCAAGCATTGTGGGCGTAATTATTTGAGAATCAGCTTGAGATGTCTCCGATTGCGCGTCTGACTTTGACGGTTCTCCAGAGGAGGTTTTCATTTCTGCCGAATCGGTCATGTTGGGATGGGGTAAACTGAGTGGGTTGTGACGCGTGCTTCATTTATTCCTTTGGTTGTATCTCATGCATACAACCCAATCCAGATAAGGTTGGCAGGGCTATCTTTGTCACCTATTTGGAAGTCACGAGATGAGGTTGTTGGAATGGATTCCTGGTTAAATTCGATTCAACTGAATAAAGCGTAGCGGTGTATTTTGGATGGTGGTGAATGAATGACACATGGGTAGCCAGTACCACCCAGTACCCTTGAATAAAGTTTAAGTTATAAGAATGCCACATTCCAATAAGGTCATATGACTTGCTTTCCGGTGACTAAACATCCTCTCTATTATGTCACCGATCTTAGCTTGGATCCTTCCTGTTTTGTTATAGCTATAAAAATTGACAGAGCATCAGTCAGTCAGGTTAAAAAGATAGTTAGATATGAGCTAATGAATAATTTGAGGATAATTATTTCAAAAAGGATGAAGATTCGGGTCTGATATGTCATAGTGGAATATCGTTCACTCATATTTCCAAACTTTTAATTAACATTACCCTATCATTGTTGAGTATTTACTTTAAAGAATCATTTAGATGAAGTAAAGAGCCCGGCCTCATGGTAGTGTATACATTATTGCACCCCAATCTGAGAATAATTCACTCAGAGCATCACGCAACATGTGTGAAGTGTATTTACATACTAAAATTTAAGGGTATAACGTTAAATTATTTGGGGAATCCAAGATCCTCTAAACCATCTAAGTTGAGGTTTTGTTGTAATCATGAGATCAATTGAAGGTGGTTGAGAACTTCTGTCAATCACTCCAGTCACTTGCATCACTAGAGTCGTTATCTTCTTTCTTCTTTGAACGCTTAATTCCACCAGACGCCTGGTGCTGAATGACTCCGTAACTGAAGAGAAGGCGTTCAAGCACTGCTAAGTCAAAGGTGTCAGCTCCTCCCAGTCGTTCAAAGCCGACAATTCGAGTAGCTTCTTTACCCTTTATGTAGCCGACAACTACAGGAAGCGCCTTAAGCCCAAGTTTTGTCGCTAGAAACGGAGCATCTGATGCATTAACACGTACGAAGAGCGTCGCAAGGTGCTGGGCCGCCAATTGATTTAATTTCTCATCCATGACCTTGCATCGCGCAAAGCCAGGGTGGAAGAAATGAATCACACATCTATCGGACGATGTGGTTGCATCTAATACTTCACGGTCACTTCCAAGTGTCTTTACTGAGCCATGACCCTGGTGTACGCCTTGTTTAGCAGCCTTCATTTGCTGTGACAACTCTTGGATCCGCTTTTCTCTGTAACCTTGAAATACTTTGTCGTCATCATCGAGCAGATCGAGAAACTCCTGGTCCTCCGCATCGCCCTCAGCCACCAACTGGTTGCTGTACTTATCCAACAAAGACATATTTAGGAGCTGCCAGTGTAAACCTTAACCTGATTATACCAAGATCAGACCCAGACCCACACGTGACTTTAAATGATGAACTTTAAATTATCATCTCTGGCTTCTCACTGCAAAATGGCCCCATTGATGTTTTCTTCAACTAAAAAAAAATAATTCATAGGAGCGAATTAATGGTTTTAACAGTGTTAAATGTAATCCCGATAAATCAGTTTTTCTGATAAATATTCCCATAGTGTGATCAGGGTTGCCTTCTGGTTAATCCTGGATTACCTCACCCCACACAACCAGGAAATTGGTATAGTTCATTTTCTCCGAGCTGACACAAATGAGCTATTATGGAGGACTTGATACACAACAGTAAAAAAATAGCATTTCAATTATTGAGTAATGTGGAATTCTTTTTTATGCGTTTTGGATTTTTGCCTTTTTTGTTGTTCATTAATTCTTGTCTTCTCCGAAATCACTATCACTCAAATTATTACAAATACTTTATTTGGTTTCACTAAACTTGAAGATACTTCGTCTTTTACCTACTCTCTTTTGTCAATAACATGAAGTATATCTCTAGTCTTCCAGGACCAAGTTGATTGAGTTTAGCTACATCCTTCTTCATCCAGTGCCTACATCCTTCTTACTATTCCCAGTTTACTTGAGTAAACACATATACTCCCGATGGGTGAACAGTGAGTAGTAGATTAATCTAATTAATACGATAAATACTACCCTGTCTGGTGTTCAGCACCATCTTCCAACCCATTAGTGTCTTCAAAAACAAGAGCTTGAAGCTCTCTTACCCAATGTTAAATCCACTTTATGTTTGATATGGTTATTACTGAAACTAGCAAAAATAGCCTATTCATATTAACCAGAGAAATGCAGGGCGAAAATGAAATTTTTGTTTACGAAATTAAAGAATTTGACTTGGGCTGTGGTTATACTTACACTAAATCCCCATAAAAATCTTGAGCGCAGAAGCTTACTTTACAGTAGCTTTATAATTATGTGAACAAAGACATCCATTAACAATTGCCACATAGCTATGATTCAGAGGAATTTGTGACGTTATATATAAAGTTTGAGGCTGCATTTAATATGTTGGCATTTAAAGTTAAGCATCGCTTGATGTCTGTGAAACAAAGTTAGAATCTGGAGTAGTTTAACTCTTTGGATTATTCTGAGGGAATCTCACACAAGAGGCAACAATTCTGTGTCCCTCGGACTATTATCAAACACTTTCAAAGAAAAATATTGCTGCCTCTTACAAATGTCAAAGAAAACATCAATATCAATTATCGCAAAGCTTTCATGAAAACGGAAGAGCGGAAGGATAGCACGCTTTCCTTATAAATGGTGCCACAGGCTGGGCTATCCTTCTCTATGGTTGGTATTGGTTTTCCAAGAAGTGAAAAGGGCAACAGAACTATTGAACAATCCAAGCCGTAGCAGCCGTTCTCAGATCCATTTTCAGCTCGTACACATATTAGACCTGAACAAAAAGATTGAGTTCATTAAGAGCCAATTCTGCAAGAAGATAAACTAATGAATCCAGTTGGTTTAATAGTTGGTTTTTTACTGGTTTTTCATAACTCTTTTTTAGTAAACCCCCCTAGTTGTATGTTGGAATTTCATAATGTAAGCTTTAATTGTATGAATTTATAAGTTTTTAACAAAGATATACAGACACATAAAAAGAATAAAATATTGAGGAAATTTAAAAACTCTAATGCAAGCTTTCCAAGTAAAAATAAAATAAGCTAGAAAGTCTCGTATATGGATCGTCGAGAAGTAAAGATTGGACATAACTAATGATATGTAAACGAAGTGTACAACGGTCCGTTTGCTCTTAATTGGTATGACGGATGCCAGTAATTAATTCCAAATTTAAGAATGGGTATTATGTATAAGTTGTAACCAGGCGTCTGGTTCGTACCATAGAAAAGGAGGCCAAAAAAATTAATTTTGAAGAACAATTCCATTTACTACTTCATGAAGCACATATTTGAGTCAAGTGATGTTATGCCCTATGGTCTTCTGAAAGTCCCCTTGAGAATTGTGAACTCTACTTCTATATTGGGAATCAAAAGCTGAAATTGATGATTCTAAACGCGAAGTTAACTAATGAATAAATATAAATCAGTCGGTAAGCCATAATGACAGGTGAACCTACTTCTACTTCTGTAGAATCGACTTCATGGTTATGGCAGTGCAGAATGGATAGGGCTAAGGCTATCTTCGCTCTGGCTAACGGATATAGCAGAAACCGGAACAAGTTTCTGGTGATGACTGAGTGCTAGTTGGGTGTAGCTGAACGCAGATAGTAGTGTGTGATCATAAGTGGATTAGGTGCTTGGCCTGATATTTGATATCTTCAAGATCAGATGCTCTGATTCTCATTCTTCGTTACCATTCAGACTGTCGCTCAGTGTTATAAACTGCATTCGTCCGTATGGATGAGATCAACTGATGTAAGCTTTGAAGGGATTATGGTTAATCAACGCTTGGATAGTTGTTAGGGGAACACCCTGCTAAGTTACTCAACTGATTACTCGCCCTTGTAATGAGCTGGCTTATTGGTCTACTCCATCCTTGTTCGTTACCTACGAATGCCTTTATTTGTAATTCAGGTATATTGGCATCTGAGGTTTATAAACCTTAAAGCACAGTGTTATAACGTTTTCCTCACTCACAAACTTTGATGGTTCTTTTCGTCTATAGACTGCACCAGAAATAAACTTCCTGCTTCCTGCATTTAAGAATAGTCTCAATATGTGTGACCTATCCAAGTGGCATAAATTTTTCGACTTGATCAAAGCTACTCTAACCTAATTGAGCTATTTTTAACTCAATGTGTGTAAACCTAGCAAATTATTGCATCACTACTTTCTTTGATCACCATCTGTATAAAACAACGCGCATCTACACAGTATCAGCACCTCAAACCTTAACCCAACACGACTAACACTCAAAGGAATGAGTGTGCCACATGGATATACGCAAATTTCGCAGCTTCCTGATACACCTAATGGAACATTCGTGAGTGTAATTGGTCGCATAGACAATGTCCGTCCCAATTTCGTCACAATTTCAGACAGCGGATCCCGAGAGCTGGCAGGTACTGAGAATGAAGTTGTTGTCTATTATGACAAGTCTAGCTTGGAGTTCAGACCATCTGTGGAGCCGACAGTAGGTGACGTTATTGTCGTCAACAACTTCTGCAAGAAATCTGGAAAATCCAAGGGGAATCCCATGCTCTACAGCCGCAGCAATGCTTCTAATGCTCTTTTCTACAACCAGAGCTTACAGAGATACTACAGGTATCCCTGCTCTTTCAGTGCACCATTGGATCTGGAAACTAACGGAACTGCTTATAGATATGTGAAAGCGATGATTGAAGAGTGGCAACATGATGGCCGATCTTCATTAAGTGGGGCTGAAATAGCTCAAGGAGCATCAGTATATATCACTCTACGACAGATCTCGAATAAGTTCGATACTAGGCGTCTGTGTACTCTCAAAGGGAAATTAAACCATGGTGGGGACCAATGTTTTTATCTTTCTGACGAACCTGGCTACAAGGTACAACTAAACGCGTTTGATCTCGAAAATGAAATGATGCAAAGATGCAGTTCAGGGGATGTCTATGTGTGTTTGACGCATGTGAGGTTCACCAGTCGTGACAAGTTCAATGGTACACTGACAGCTAAGATTACTGATCGTGGAGACGTCAGTTCATTAGAGGAACCTGAGCTGAGCGCAGTGATGACTCGTCTTAATGATAAGGTTGCTAGTAGTTCATCAAAAGTAACTGGCATTTTCCCTAAGCAAGGAAACGAGATTAGGGAAACGCCAAAAGACGAGGATGATTCTGAGCGGTTTGTTAACCAACAGGCACCGCCTGTGATGAATCAACCGGATACCCCCCCCAACAAAAAAGTAAAACGTGAAACCACTTCCATGTCCCCGGCGCAATCCGAAAAGACTTCATCGAGTGCACCCCCATCATCATCACCTGGATTTCAGCTTGGTGGATTCAAATTAGCACCACACACTTCACCAGACACAGAGGAACCTTACCTTGTGATCACTGGTATACTAAGTGGCTTTGGAAAGGATGAAAATGGTGTTTTCTACATATCGGTGTTTAACGAAGTAGTTAATCGGGATTTTACTGCAAAAATCCACAAAGACGAGGAACCACGCTTTTTTGGAATCACCTGGCTAACTCCGAATGACAAACTTAAAATACTTCAGTCGGTTGTCGATCGAAAGGAAATGGTAAAGGTCAATATGACCTTGGACGTGGGAAGTTCATCTTCTTCAACTGGACTTATATACTGGAGTATTGGCAACTCCATTGAGGGTATTACCACGACCACTGAGTAGTCAAAAAGTAACAAAGTCCAATGAATCTAATGGCTACGTTCGGCAAAATGGGGGGAGTGGATTGGATTCAAAATCTACGCACCGAAGTCTGCAACCTTTGGGACATTTATTTTTCTCAATCCTCCCATGTCTGAAATGGCCACTCCAAGCTTGAGACTGGAATGCAGATTATAGATTCCTATTTCCTTCCCATAGACTAATGCTATAATAATGCACGGACCTGGTAAATTTTCCTCTTGTCATGGTTGAATTGTATTGTTATCCCATTCATAGACATCCATTTGGAAGTGAATATGTTTGGAAAGGAAGTTATTGAGAACTCCGTTAGATACTAGGCATGACATCATCAATCCACTCGCTGAACCCTGTTCCCTCCCAATACCTATTGAAGTTTGTTTCCTGAGCTAGCTCCTATTTCAAACCTATAGATTACTGGAGACAGACGAAAGGAAAACCAAAAAAAAGAAAATTATTCCAAAAAATGGACGAGACCGGGTTCGAACCGGTGACCTCAAGCATGCAAAGCCCACGCGCTACCACTGTGCTACACGCCCAACTTTTTTTAAGGGAAAAACTGGGATGATCTAGATCTTAAGTTTGACAACACCAAACCATATTTATGTTATAGTCAATTGAATGTATGAAGAAAAAAAAAAAAAAAAAACCAGTTGCTTTCTTTAACTAGAAAGTCTGAATTGTTAAGTATAACCTGTTGAACAAAGTTTAACTCGTAGACTTACATCAATTACTTAGAATTATTTCATATTTATGTTATAGTCAATTGAATGTATGAGAAACAAAAAAAACCAATTGAATGTATGAGAAAAAAAAAAGAACTAAGATCAGTTTTCCAGTGACAACACCAAATTAGGCACAGTCTACTAGTAGACTTACTTCAATTACTTAAAATTATTTCATATTTATGTTAAAGTCAATTGAATGTATGAGATAAAAAAAAAGTAGACTTCAATTACTTAGAATTATTTCATATTCATGTTATAATCAATTGAAAGTACGAGAACAAAAAGAAAGTAGAAGTTTGTGTTATAGCCATTTGAATGCAAGTGTTGAATGTAACCCTCCGAGGTAGATTACTCCTACCAGATACATTATCACCTCTTAAGTGGTAAATATCTAGTAGGTGCTCAGTGTATTGTCACTCTGACCAATCTTTCTTTCTTCCAAAGACCTCAGCCCACATTACCAAAGAATTTGGGCTACTACCGAAACTCCCTTTTTCCCAACAAGTAATGTGTAAGTTCGTTGATTAACTAAATACTTAGAATAATACTTAATGTCTGATTCTGAACACAGTATCTAGGATTATCTCATATTGGTGTTGTAATAAATGGGTTTTAAAAAGCTCAATAGACTGAGATGAGGCAATCAACTGAAGAGAAATATGAATTAATCATGCTTAGAATTTGGATAAGAATAATCAAGATAGTTACTCTTAACTAATGCATTCGAATGATGAGCACTCTCTGAAGAATGGCTCACAACGATTCGAACGAGTGATTAATTTATTGTTTATTTTCGACTTCTCAATAGGATATGGCCAATGGCGGACTACGGCACTGGGTTACCTATTTTTACACTAGTTCTGTAATATATTTGACAATCAAAACGATTGTAGGATTTTTCGTCTACTACTGGTGATGCATTAATTGGAGGGAAGAAACACTCAGAAAGAAATATTAAAATCTAACACCGGCTAGCCCTGGAAAATAGTGTCTGTTTTCTCAACAAAGATACGGAGTAGTTTTGAATGTAATCTCAAGTTAATGATCACTTCTAATAATAGAGAGACCCTCAACTTGTTGAGAATCACCCAAAGAATCATGGATGTTATTTAGTTACCTTTGAAACACTTACGTATAATTTGTTGGGGTCAATGAGTTGTAGTAGTGGTAGTACTAGCACCAGCAAAGTCACTTTTTTTTTTGCTCATACATTCCATTGACTATAACATAAATATGAAATAATTCTAAGTAATTGAAGTTAGTCTACAACTAGACTGTGCCTAAATTGGTGTTATCACTGGAAAACCGGTAACCTGGTCTTAGTTTGTTGCTGTCGCTGGAAAACATCTTTTTTTTTTTTTTTTTTTCTTCATACATTCATTTGTGTTGAGAATCAGACATTAAGTATTATTCTAAGTATTTAGTTAATGTAACGAACTTACACACCACTTGTTGGGAAGAAGGGAGTTCCGGTAGTAGCCCACATTCCTGGGTAATGTGGGCTGAGGCATTTGGAAGAAAGGAGGAATGGTCAGAGTGACAATACACTGAGCACCTACTAGATATTTATCACTTACGAGGTGGTAATATGTCTAATAGGAGTAATCCACCTTGGAGGATTACATTCAACAATTTGACTATAACATAAATATGAAATAATTCTAAGTAATTGAAGTAAGTCTACTAGTAATTGAACGGTTTTTTTTTCTCATACATTCAATTGACTATAACATACGGGTATTTTTTTTTTTCTCATACATTCAATTGACTATAACATAAACGGGATTTTTTTTTCTCATACATTTCAATTGACGTATAAACNTAAATATTGAAATAATTTCTAAGTAATTGAAGTAAGTCTACTTTGTGATTTTTTTTTTTACTCATACTATTCAATTGTTTTTTTTTTTCTTCTATTACATTCAATTGACTATAACATAAATATGAAATAATTCTAAGTAATTGATGTAAGTCTACGAGTTAAACTTTGTTCAACAGGTTATACTTAACAATTCAGACTTGTTTTTTTTTTTTTTTTTTTTCTCATACATTCAATTGACTATAACATAAATATGAAATAATTCTAAGTAATTGAAGTAAGTCTACTGTGAGTGTCTAAGACAAAGGTAAGATCTAGGCAGGTCCGGATTCTAATACAGAAAGTTTGGTCCTATGGCACAGCGGTAGCGCGTGAGATTGCAAATCTTAAGGTCCCGAGTTCGAATCTCGGTGGGACCTCTTTTTTTTGGGGAAACTAGTGCTTAAAAATAAATCAGTTATTAATTATCTTACAATTGTTGTTGATTATCAATATTGTTACTTCTCTCAGGCGACAAGCTTTTTGTTTCTTTTCGTATTTGCTTACCACTGGGAAATGCTTTCGAAGAATGACAGTTAGAGTTTAAGAGAACGCGTACCATCACTGTCAACCCACAACTATGACTACACCGTTGCCAACATTACCAGCCTTACCAGATGACATCGTCACGGGAATGGATGAGCTTAAGCTAATAATGACGGAGACACTTGAACGTCAGAGGTCCCAGTTGCTCCAATCACGACAGGAGGTGAACAAAATTCTCAAAGAGCTGGAGGAGGAGTCTAAAACGGTTTCCATGGAAATTGAGGCGCACATGGTTCGTCAGCACGAACTTCGACTGCAAATTGCCGAACTCGACCAACGAATTGAGGATAGTAAGGGTACGATTGTGGAATACAGCCGGCGAAAGACAGAGTTGGAAACAAAAGTAGAAGCTGCTCAAGAGTTATGTGATGAGGTTAGGGCCAAGCTCGAGGAGCGACAATCGTTAAGACGCAGACAAGTTCAGCATGTAATGGAGCAAAGTGTACAGAATGTGCCTGAGCTAATTTATATGGAAGACTTGCTGGGTCTGAAAATCGAGGCAGTTGTGGACGATAAGCTTCGGTTTGTATTCGATAAAATTGACCCCAACAATTACTCGCGAGAGTTTACGTTTGTGCTTAACATGACTGAAATCGACTATGCGGTAGACGAATGCGATCCTTCACTGGGGCCGGATGTAGTAGATATGGTTGTGTCTAGGCTCAACCATACCCGGAACTTCCCTCATTTTCTGAAAGAGCTTCGCCAGGCATTCAAAGATATGGTTATTGGATGAAATAACATGTCATTGAAAGTGATTACACAAATGCTGCTCGTCGCGTTAGAATGTTTTCCTAGCGGAGGTGATTGGCTGATATCCCAACCCACCATGGAAGCTCCTTGATGGTGATTTCTTCCGCAAACGTTTTTCGGCGGCACTAAAGGGGGTAAGCCAGGCTCTTACTTTCATCTTTAAGAACAGTTTAATGAGCAGAACCTTTCATATTACGGCTTTTATTCAAGAAATGTTGCATTAAGTGAGAAGTTTCTACTTGACGAAAGTTCGAGCTAGAACACTGTCTAAAAGTTTATATCGAGGAAGAAACGTTTTTTACTCAATCGAAATTACCGAAAATGCGCCCATTACTTACATATACTAATCACACACATTCCTCACATCGGGCATACAATGCCCCCCAACACAGCAGTTATAATATCACTGAGTCTGCTTCTAGAATACAACAAGATCAGAGATCCACCAGATAAAAAGATTTCTACGTATACGGTACGTACTGTTTCATTTTTTTACGTACTTGTGGTGACATTACAGAGCTTTGTATGAAATAATGAGACCAAATCACAAATACAACCCCTAGAACATAAATCTGAAATATTTTTAAGTAATTTAAGTAAGACCTTGAGTTAAACAGTGCTCACTTGGTGTTGCAAGTAGGAATAACTTGGGAAAACTAGTTGTTTGTCATCGTGTTTTCTGATAAGAAACCATTAAATGTCTTACTGTTATTATAATTATCTTCCTCATTTTGCTTATTCAGTGCTGCCTCTTATTAGTGTTGCCTTTCCTCTTTTGTGCCCCGAGTCTTTTTTTTCCCTCGTACATTCAATTGACTATACCATAAATAAGTGTTGAGAATCAGACATTAAATATTATTCTAAGTATTTAATTAATGTAACGAACTTACACATCACTTGTTGGGAAGAAGGGAGTTCCGGTAGTAGCCCACATTCCCGGGTAATGTGGGCTGGGGTCTTTGGAAGAAAGGAGGAATGGTCAGAGTGACAATACACTGAGCACCAACTAGATACTTATCACTTATGAGGTGGTAATATATCTAATAGGTAATTTAAATTTACGCAACCTCAAATCGAACCTGCACCATTGTAGTAAAAATCCATCTTGTTAGGGTTAGCCCTAGTAATGTCACATGATATATCCATTTTGGTTAGTAGTTGGACTCGAAAAATTGCAAACGAAAGTTCAAGGTGGTAGAGCACAGATTCTCTCATCATCACCGGTCGACCCCCAACACCACGCCAAAAT
>ULGR01000004.1:268534-399145 GCA_900519005.1 Yarrowia phangngaensis
TATAAACTTTTTTATAATAAGCCCCTGTTGTTTGAGACGGTACCAAGGAAGTCTAGTTCACTACCTAAACGAGCCAAGTCGTGGACTTCTAAAACTCAACCCTGACCAGAGTCATACATCCTAAACTTTTATACCCAATGACACCCAAGGTTAAACGGTTCCTTAGAGTTGCAAAAACTTTAATGAGGCTCTCTCCATTCACAGCTCTCATTACTAAAGCCTAACATGTAGTCAACCAGCTTGGTTAAACCTAAATTATCGGTTGGATTTCCAGGCAACTTGTCTGGATTTTTGAATTACCCCTAGAACATAAATCTGAAATATTTTTAAGTAATTTAAGTAAGACCTTGAGTTAAACAGTGCTCACTTGGTGTTGCAAGTAGGAATAACTTGGGAAACTAGTTGTTTGTCATCGTGTTTCTGATAAGAAACCATTAAATGTCTTACTGTTATTATAATTATCTTCCTCATTTTGCTTATTCAGTGCTGCCTCTTATTAGTGTTGCCTTTCCTCTTTTGTGCCCCGAGTCTTTTTTTTCCCTCGTACATTCAATTGACTATACCATAAATAAGTGTTGAGAATCAGACATTAAATATTATTCTAAGTATTTAATTAATGTAACGAACTTACACATCACTTGTTGGGAAGAAGGGAGTTCCGGTAGTAGCCCACATTCCCGGGTAATGTGGGCTGGGGTCTTTGGAAGAAAGGAGGAATGGTCAGAGTGACAATACACTGAGCACCAACTAGATACTTATCACTTATGAGGTGGTAATATATCTAATAGGAGTAATCCGCCTTGGAGGATTACATTCAACAATAAGAAATAATTCCAAGTAGTTGAACTTTTATTCTCTTGTTTTTCTTATACACTCAATTGACTATAACATCATTATGTATTTTTTCTTTCTCATACATTCAATTGACTATAACATAAGTATGAAATAATTCTAAGTAATTGCAGTAAGCCTAATAGTTAGACTGTGCTAATTGGGTGTTATCACTGAAAAACTGGTTGATTTGGTATTGTAACTGGAAAAAGGTCGGTGTTTACTGGGATTTGATCATGTATTTAGAGCTAAACTGTTTTCTTTGGTTTTTCTGTATCGTCTATCTTCTTTGTCGTCTTGTTTCTTTGGCGCTGCCTCTCCATCCTCTTCTTCTCCTCGTATGGGCCATGGATATATTTTAATCCAGCTTTTGACAGGAACATAGGAGGTTTGGGCTCCCTTTTTATTTTTTTATGTTTTTTTTTTTCTCATACATTCAATTGACTATAACATGAATATAAAATAATTCTAAGTAATTGAAGTAAGTCTACTAGTTATTTTTTTTTCTCATACATTCAATTGATTATAACAAAAATTATGAAATAATACTTTTTTTTTTTTTTTCTCATACATTCAATTGACTATAACATAAATATGAAATAATTCTAAGTAATTGATGTAAGTCTACGAGTTAAACTTTGTTCAACAGGTTATACTTAACAATTCAGACTTTCTAGTTAAAGAAAGCAACTGGTGGTCTTTTTGATGACTAAGCTAAGCAGTATTTGAATAGGATGTTTTTTTCATTTTTCAAAAACTGCCTGGCTAGCTCAATCGGTAGAGCGTGAGACTCTTATAAAAGGTAATCTCAAGGCTGTGGGTTCAAGCCCCACGTCGGGCTTTTTTATTTTTTGTTGCGAGTTTTTGTTTCGTTATAATGATATTCATCAAAGATACTTCACTGTTGGCTATTGGTGACTTCTAAATCGTTAACATAGAATCTGGATCATTGGATCATACTGGTGTTAAAAATTAGTTGACATTCATTCTGTCTCACACCTTGGTCTATTTCCCATGCCTACCAGAGTGGAACTTGGAATAAGTGAAATGGTCTTGAAAGCTAATTATTTCTAACAATTACACACGACTTTCACTATTTCAATAAGCTTAGACACCACTCTTGCCAACAGGAAATATGAATACGAAGTGGAGCCTCTGTTTCATTCTTCCAAAGATCGAGGTCTGTGTGTTAAGAAACAGGCCATTTTGGTATCCATTTTAGACACTGACTACCTGAACTTAGCAGTCTGAGAAATAGTTTCTGGTTCTGTCATTAATAATGCTATTTTACATATATTATACACTGGAAACTTCAGACGGTTCCTCGGCTTCAGCCAGCTCTTCTGCCACTTTTCTTTCTCTTTCCTCTCTTCGTTGATGCTCCAGGATATTATTTCTTCTGACAGCCTCTATGGCCTCACGTTGTTCCTCTGCAGTGCGCGCCACCAGCCGCCGTTTGGGCGGAGTCGAACTGTTGGGATTCTTTACCAGACACTGTCCGGATCTTTGAGACAATTGTGGCTCAGATTGTGATTGTGACATAGATTTAGCCAATGTGGGAGAATTAGGCTCAGTATCATCTGAGCCAGGAATAGGGGGAGAGAGTTCTAGCAATGTAGAAGCTACACCAGTATATTCTAATTGCCGCAACTCACTGGCATATTCCTCCACTAGATGGGAATGCACGTGAGTCATTACACTTCGTGATTCAGGTTTTGAGATAGCTACTCGAACAATATGCAGAAAATCCAGACAGGCTGAATGCATAAGGTTGTTTCTGTTACCCAGTTGAACCAGCAGAGTCAAGATAGGGCCAAACACCTTATTTTCGATAAGATGAGCTATGACAAGTTCGTCACCACCAGCAAGAGCACCCTTGAGACATCTAATCGCGGCCAACTGCATTTGTTTGTTAGAAACCAGTACCAATCGAGACAGGGCTACCCAGATTTTATTGCGTATGAGGAAATCTCGGGCAATGAACCCGTGCGATTGAGAGCAAAAGCTTATCAGATCGCATAGGTGCTCATAAAGAGTGAAGTCCGAAGAGCCTGAAACCCCGCTTTCAACAAGGGGCTGGAATAAAGTGTGCATGGGCCCATCATACAACTGGCGAATGTACATATCAGCCTGTTGGCCAGCATCAGGATCAAACAACGCCTTGAGAGTTTCCACTGCCTGAGTACGAAGCCCCATGTCCCGTTCACATATAAGTAAATCGATAAGAATGTTGTGAAGAGCGGGCTGCTGCACAGTGCTAACCACTTGAGAAGTCTCCATCATAGACACATCTTCGTCGTCAGATAAATAACTGGCACTGATTCCACGAACCAAGTTGGCGTCATGGTCCACCAAGGTAACTACTAATTCTGTGCCAAGACTTCGAATCAGAATTCTATCGTCTTTAAGTGCAAAAGCCACCAACTTAAACAACCCATGCTTGATGAATTGGCTAAAAAGTAATGACCGTTGCTGCGGCTGGAGATTTTTAGCAGTTAAACAGCATGTGTGAATAAATCTGACAGCCTCTCTTCTCTTTTCGTCAGTGATTTGTGTGGTGGGGGTTGCATAGCAAGCTTTGGGATGGCATGGAGGTTTTGGTTGGGGTAAAATAGGAGTCAATGGAGGACTATAATGATCTTCCGAGTCTACTTTTAGCTTTTTTGGGGTTCCTGAATTATTTGTGACAGACTCTTCAGCACCAGATGGGTTATCTCGTTTTCGATTCGTTTCATTGTGGTTGGAGTCAGAGTGGGACTCTTCTGGGTTGTTATTGTGGGGTTTTCCGGAATCATCACCTGGTAAATCTGTATCATTGCAGTTCAATTCCTCTGTATCAGGAAATTCGTCATCTTTACCGTCTTGTGTCTCTTGCTGATGCTCAAATAGGCCAAATAGAGTGGCCAAGTAGGAATCATCGCTGCTGATCCAGCTGATGATTTCGGTTTGTGCAAAATAAATCATGTTCGTAAGAACAGTAAATGTTTGATCATCCAGAAGACGTGCCAATACCACATCTTTCAGAAATTGGATTCGGAATGTCTGCCTGATTCTATCACAAATGACAGGGTTCGATATAGGAATAACCTGTTTGAAACGCGATTCATTTTGCAAGTACTGTCTGTGGTTTGCCTTGAGACGGGGGTACTCAGGATCGTACTCTAAACACCCCACTGTGAATACAATATGGTCGTCCGACAATAGCTGCTCTAGAATTTGAGAATCATTGAGTTGAATTAGTCGCTTGACTATGCAACAGAGGTGATGCAGCTGTGGGAGAAGGTGGGACTCTTCTGCCTGTTGCAGGAGTGGATGCAGTTGAGTGACATAATCATTTTCTAGTACAAAGCTGATCATCTGGTCCCGCGTAGATTGGCTTGCGCACGCCACAGCTGCTGTCATGCATTCTTCAACTGTAAACAAATTCTCCATGTCCGGCGGAGGAGGCATCACCAATGGCACGCTTATCGGCTCATGAACCTCGCCTCCGTCAGCAGTGTTGATGACAGCCACCAAACTGATATCGGGAGCGTATTTTTTCTGAATCATAGATAACAAAAAGTCACAGATGATCTTACATCCCTTAGCTTCCTGGAACGATAGGGCCAAATCATTCCTCCCACTCTCACTCCAAACAATTAGTGTATCCTGCTGCTTTTGATACTGAATCGAGCCTGTCACGTGACTATCGAGAATAATGCCATAACAATCCTCGTTCTGTACCACTAGATACGGGCTGTTACTCGATCCACGAGTTTCACCTGTACAGTACCCAGTACCCTTATCCACCCATTGCCCCGAGTCTAGTTCATACACCTTGACGCGATGCGGTCGGGTTGGGGTTTCCATTGTGATGGGTGATTGGGTATTCTGTGTATCGCCTTTCAATCGCCCCCCTCCGTTTGTTTCTGGTTGGTGAAGAGTGTTTTTTTTTTGGGGGCACTTCTGTTTGTCTGGTGATGGGTCGGAATATTGGGTATCGTGGGTTAGGGTATACTTAATGTTAATGTTAAGGTTAAGGTCTGACTCTCGTTGTAGATAAATACAAATATCTCGTAAATGAAAATGGAATATCAGATAAGAACTGTTGATAGAAGCCAGCAGGAAGAAAATAAATCGAATAATTTTTCACTCAATATGAACTTGGTCGAATGTGTCTTGAAAGATACAGAACTCAATATTTCCTCATGTTCTTGATTCTTCCAATAGGTGACTTTATTAATGTGATACTGAATATCACCGTTTTCTCCGTAATTTCAGCCATTTGAGATTATATGTTTCCCTGAACCTCGCGCCAGTAACAGTGAAGAGTTAGATTGAAAAGCACATCATCGGCATCCTCCATTTTATCAAAGATATCACGTGACTTTATATTGATAAGGCTATTATAAGGAGGGTTAGTCTTGTTGTGAGTCGTCCCCCTTCCTCGTGACTAGTTCAAAAAGTCTGAATCGTAATTGAGTTAGCTATTGATTTTATTATACAAAATCTTTGCTCTTGACCATGCTATACCGCAAGATAGATTTATTCAATACAAGAGCATCGCTTGAGCATTGCGGTTGCTATGACTAAAGTGAGCAGAAGATAACAAACACCATAATTTTTTCAATTCTGGCCACCTGAAATGCCGGCGTACTGAGTGCGTTGTGTCATCATAGTTATCTAGTTCTCGTAGACAAAATTCCAGATATATTGTCATTGTTTCACATACTTGACATAGAAACTTATGAGGTGAGCTCTTGATAGTCGTGCTTGATGGTTGGGCAGAAACAGAAACCCGTTCCATGGTCCATCACATACCTACCATACGACAAACTTGATTACTGACGAGTGGACACCTTCAACACCACTTCTACTAGCTATGGATAACTGAGCTTGCTAACTCTCAATCAGATACTCTTCCGCTACGAATACCAATTAATGAAACCATTTGACAGACAGGGAACAGAAGATGCATATAATTACATGTTCTGTACTGATGGCTGCATAACCCCATGTTTCAGTTTGTCAACCTAAACTGCCTAACAGATTCCATACATCGACAATTCTTGGCATTTTGGCCACGAGGCTGATCCATTCAGGCAAATATGCTTTCACCCACCCAGATATCCATTACTGACCTTTCTCTCTTCCAACCGTTTTAGTTTCCCACCACGTGGGGTTAACAACAGATGAACCATGTGAGACACAGCCCACACCAACAAATTAACTTTACTGTCCATCTTGGGGGACACGTGCCTGCATGAAGTTTCTAAAAATAGATAAATAGTTTAGAACAGAATTTACAGGTGTTACCAGAGATATATGGTAGTGTATACACACAATTTGTTACACATGGACGAGATATATTGTCCATTGTTAAGTTCCATTCTGAACAATATCCTTCATGTTTTTAATGTTGAGAAAGTTAATCTCCACTGATTGGGCCTCCTTTCATGCTGTTGGATGCGGTGGAAATGCAGATGAGTGTGGACACAAAAGGGTTGTGTGTACAACTAATGCCATCTGATAAGCTTGTCAATGGATTTGCACAGCCGCAATAACCTGGGTATACACAGCCACATTCGAATTCCACTCGAAATGCATGAGGATAACTGCGCCCTGAAGGCATTGTCACATACATGAATCTTGCATATGTTGGCTCAACTGGCCTGCAAGGTTGCATCATTCTTGGGGTATAAAGGGAGCGCAATTGCCAAGTATCCCCATCACACTCACTCACACTCACAACTCTCATCACAATGTCCAACAACGATTACTATAACAACGACGGCAACCGAGGCTACAACAACCAGGGCCAGGGCTACAACCAAGGCCAGGGCTACAATCAGGGCCAGGGCTACAATCAGGGCCAGGGCTACAACGACTACAACCAGAACCAATCTCAGGGCCAGGGCTATGACAACCAAGGTCAGGGATTTGACAACCAAGGCCAACCCGGCGAGAGAGGACTTGGCACTGCAATTCTCGGTGCTGCTGCTGGAGGATACGCTGGCCATAAGATGGGCGACAGCAAGCTTGGAACTTTTGGTGGCGCAATTGTCGGAGCTATCGGTGCAAACTGGGCCAAGGACAAGTTTGAGAACCGAAAGGATGAAAAGCGATACGAGCAGCAGCAGTATGGCTACGGAGGACAAAACCACGGTGGTAAGCCCCCCAAGAACCAAGGTGGCTTTTTCAAGCGGGAAATGGATGACAGCAACGATGACAATTACGGTAACCAAGGAAACCAGGGCAATTTCGGCAACAACCAAGGCTACAACCAGGGAGGCTACAACAACCAGGGGGGCTACAACAACCAGGGAGGAAATGATAACAGATGGTAACTTTTTATTTTGTGTTTATTAGTAAATGATTTATGATATGTTGAATATTAAAATTCGTGAATAGAACGTTTCCAAATCTTCCACATCTTGCTATCTCCTTACCGCTTAAAGATAATTGCACCCCTGTCGCATTAGTGTACATCCAATGTCCCACACTTGTTATTAGAAGAAACTTATCATGAACGATTAACACACAATGCTCTACACATTCAATAAGATATATACCAGTAGTGTGATTTATAGGCAGTCATGCATGGAAGATCCTACCTTGCAGGCAGACAGGGTTCATATTTTGTCTGCAAGCTTTCCCATGAGCCATGGGGTCATATTCACCAATCGATGTTCTCTCTTTTGCTAGCTCTGGGTGTAATATGAGGAAACAATATGATCTTTGGTTTTTGTTTGGTGGATTTTTTAAACGAACGTTGTTGAAAAAGCTATTTAATGGTCTGACCACTAGGTTGATCAAAAGACGCGCATCTATTGGAATCGTATAGTCTCTAGAATCTCGTCGTAAAAAAAAACTAGTGCTATGACATTCAGTCAGCCGATTCAATTATTTGACTCGGGCAGAGTGAGGAACATGGGATAGCTTATCTGGCTGATAGCACTACAAAACAAGGAACCTGCAAGAACGTAAACCATGATTAGACCCCGTAAGGAATGAGGGCGTACATTCGAAACCTCCAAATCAATTGTTTTTACGTTACATACCAATACTATCACCTCTCGAGAGAGATAGAGTTACCAAACTTAGCATAAAGGTGTTTTTTGAGTTCGTCCATTTCTTCACGAATTTTTTCCATCTTGGTGTGGATGTTATCAAGCTTTGAATCTACTTCCTCCTTTTGTTTCTCCAATCGCTCCATGGCTTCACTTTGAGGAATGTCTACGAAAGTGTCTCCAATTCTGAATTTGACAATTTCATCCTCGTCCATTAGTTCCATCTCCATGATTAGGTCATCAAGGTATTCTTTGCTGGTAGAATGCTCTTTTTCATCATCTTCCAGGTGATCCATTTGTGTGTTGAGAGAGGAAAACCGATTGATTCGGTTCTGATCCTCCCTTAGAACCTCCACATCCTTCACCTCGGTGCCTTCATCGAGCTTGAGTTAGAACGAATCGAAAATGACAAATTTTTAGCCACAATAGGTAGTCCATTCTCATAATTTAATTGTACCTGCCCAACTCACCATTCGCATTGTGTATTGTAGAACGATGGTGTCCAGTTACTGAAACTAAACCTAATCCATATATTACATAATCATCATTTCTACATGTTGAAATTATTTTTATAAGATGGCGAGATTCTCAGAATAGCTTCTAAACTTGACAGTTGTGAGAATATATTTATTCAATCTCTTCGGGATTTAGTACAACCCATATACCAGTAGACACAAATATTAATACACAGTTGAACCAACCATGTTGAATTAAGGTTCTATCCAACACCAATTTCATTTCTGATAATACTACATACCCATCACCCCAGTCATGGCACCTTACAATGCCTATTTCTGCTCTAAATAATCTGTCCAAGTTTGCAGTTGCAGTCAGTGGAGGGTCAGATTCAATGGCTCTGGCCTACCTAATCTCGCAGACCCCCAGACTTCGAGACAAGGCTATTGCATATACGGTTGATCATGGCGTACGCAATGAGTCGGGTTCTGAAGCCCAAAAAGTGCATGAAATTGTGTCTGATCTGGGAATCAGTCATCGTGTCTTAAAACTCGAACCGCTCCACAGCACAAGGGAGCTTACAATGCGGCAAGCTCGCTATTCGAAACTTATTCATGCAATGAGCCATGATAGAATATCGACAATTGTCACGGCCCACACTCAAGACGACTGCATCGAAACATTTGTAGTGCGTATGTTACGTGGAAGTGGTCTGTTTGGATTGGCAGGGATCCAACCAGGCATTACGTTCAACCCTTACACCTGGGGTGGGAAAAATGTTTCTCTGGTGAGACATCCTGACGGTCAGGAAGGATGGAGGTTACTGCGACCTCTATTAGAAACTAGAAAACAGGATTTAAGACAAGTACTAATCGACAACCAAATTCCATGGTTCGAAGATCCTACAAACATAGATGTGAGCGTCGCAGAACGAAATCTGGTACGGAAAATGTACTGTGAATACCCAGAAATGATCCCTCATGTGTTTCAACCCGAAAATGTTTTGAGATTATTGGAAAAACTCAATCGGTATCGGGCCAAGTGCGAAAATGAGGCTTCGGAAGTATCCCAAGTGATTCTACATGAGACTCAACAACCAGATGGAAGGATCATATTACATTGCAGGCATCTTAAGCAACTAGAAATTCTTTCACCTGACGTTCTGCAACTGGTTGTTCGCGACATTCTGTCTCCCTTGTCTCCGCTACCTGACCTTTCTCTTCGCCTTCACAGATTTCGAGATTTAGTAGGCAGGTTGAACAGGTACACAAAATTTAACATTGTTGGTGTGGATTTTGAACCAAGCGGTTCTGGTAATGCATGTATATGGGAACTGTCACGTGAGGTACCTAGAAGACCACTGGACCACATAGTTTCCCTTTCACCTGGTCACGTGAGTCTCTGGGACAATAGGTTTTTTCTGACTACAGACATGCAGGGTGCAACCGCCCAATTCGTCGATTGGAGTAAACATCGGCATCTGTTCACTACCAAGAAACAGATTGAGGCGGCTAGAGAGCAAGCCAAGAGAAGAAACCCCATTGTTGTATCAGATGATGGAAACTACACTTTCCCTGTAATTGAGGGCACACTGTTGAATGGCATGCCAAAGTGATAAAATGATTTAATTCCTTTGCAACTTGTAATCGTGCCTCCCAGAGATTGAGTCATCAGGGGTTCCTTCTCACTCCTTGGTTGACTTCCCACTTGAAATTCATCTTTTCTGATAGAAAGACATGACATCACTCATGCTGGTCAGTGGTGTCGTCCAGAGTGACAAGAACTCCCTGTTACTGAAATCTTATATATAGTACTCGATCGGTGTGATCTTGTTAGATTCCAGCAAATAGAATTGTCATAGTTGAAAAGTTATAACTGAAACATAGATTTGGAATGGGAAGCAACTGACTCGCGCTCAACAATTTCCCATAGAAATTATGATGGTGACAAGCAAGTACACGAAGATCGCGGTATCAATGAAAAGAACTATATGAGCTAGGGCTTCTTCTGTTTGGTCAACTCAGAAAAAGTCATAAACATTCATCGATGATTAGTCCAGCGGTTGGAGAATCCATCCTTATTGTCAATAGAAACTAGTAAGGTGTATTGCAATAGTCGCATTCGTCGGCTGTATTGTCATCTATGACACTGGCTTCCTTGCAAATCAATCATCTTGTTCAACAGCCAATTCATACCCCAAGTGTCCAAGAAGAGATTCAAGATGTTCAAACTTACGTTTTAATATCGGATTAACTGGGATTTCCTCATTTTTGAACCCCCTCTGACCTTCAAAAATAATTTCCCTCAAGTTTCCCAGAGGCACCATCAGACTAGATAGTTCTAGTAAACCTTCGAGATAATCTTGAGGGACCGAAGAAATCTGTTTGTAGAGAAGGTCCAAAAACTGAACATATAAATCTGGCATTTCAGAGCTGATAACCTCTCCCTTGCTCAATATTCTCACGTAATCTCTCCAGGTGATGGATGACGAGTAATTGCTGAGAACAAGGCAGATTAGAAAAGAGAGTTCAAAGTATCCTAGCAATTCTGAAAACGAAGAATCTTTCAAAAGAACATTGGAAATATACCAAGATGAATCCAACGACTGTAAAGTCCGTTCACGGCCAGTCGACCCTGGTTTCCAAGTTTGATCTGCGGCTAATACGGGGAACAAAAGCGTAATTTCATTGTCCGGGTTTACCAACTCTTCTTCGTCACCAGTTTCCCCGGCATTTCTCAATTCACGAGATTGCCGTAATGCTGCTTTCAACATATCGGCCTCCTGAACTGTGGCAGTAGTCGAAGAGATGATAGCGTCAGGAGAACATACAACTGAAAATATGACAGTTTCCGTCACATGCTGAGATAATTCAAAATAGCTTACCGTTTCTTTATTGTGGTCATTTTTTAAGGTGTCAAATGGTAACATGTACGGATAGTGAGTACCAACCAACGTTAGGAGATTTTCATTGCTTCCTACATTTATGACCATCTGCTCCATTTTGGAATCCCATTCAAAGGCAACAACATCACCTTCCTTGCATTGGACTATCACACCATGTCTCACACTCGTCTCGTTCTGGCCCCAATGAAGGAAATGTGAAGTTCCAGTAGAAATTGATTTAATGCCTTTAAAATTAGGAGTCGATGTGAAATAGTGCAAATCAATTCCGACTAGCCACCCAGCTGGGAGGTCAACGAGGAATGTGGTCTTTGGTGGTCGTGACATGACATTGGGTGTGGATAGTGGATAGAGTTTACGATATTAACTTTCTAAAATGGACGAACAGAAACTTTCTTGGGATCACACTTGACTCACAATAGTTGCGAGGCCCATTGGTTTTTAGCCCAGGAGTCGGACTAGAAATTAAATAACGAGGCGGACACCCTAAGTAACTTTGGTGTATATCAGGACCTAGATGTATTTTCCCAAACGCGGATAGTTGATCAGAGAATTGAGCCAACTAAACAGGCAAACCATGCCTAATGTCAAAGAAAGCCACCTCACAAGCAAAAACAGAAACCATCCTTCACTATGTCATATTTTTCAAATTGGCTTATATCTTTTAAATCTCCGAAGTAAATCCTTGTACATATTTAAGAGTATATCCGTGTAGTTTTGTCTTGAAAGTTTGAAATGGGTCTGGAAATGCCATATGAAAATAAGTGTGCTGGTTTGATGTCCAGGAAGTGGCAATATATGAAGATATGCTCTCCAGTTGAAAAAGAACTCCAAGATAAACAGGTCTAACAGTATAACCTATCTTCAACATCGTTCGGATTACGGGGTTACGCTCTCAACAAAAGTCTTGTGTACCGTTAATCAGATTTCGAAAAAGTCAACATGGAGATTATTAGTTGTTCTTTGCATCTATTTAAAATAGAGAAACCACCTAAAAGAGCATTGTTGGTTTAACTTGACTCTGCTATTAAACACGCGCAGTTCCATATTTTCATTTCTATTTTTCCAAGAAAAGAAAACTAAGAGGAAAATAACTGCGATGTTTTGATATCAACTTCATTAGGTATCAGCTTTTTAGTGCCCTAGAAATAAGTCTTCATATGTCTATGTTATTGGTATTCTTGTTTAATAAATGTTACAGTATGTTACAGTGAAGAAGAGCATACAAAAAACCTGATACAAATGTATAATCCTATCCCATTTCAACCCTTTTGGGATACATGGGACAGTGTGTTACATTCTTAGGAACGTTATCGTTTCTTCAGATAGGTCAGAACACTATAGTTTTAACTTTGATTTATAAAACTAGATATGAAGCAATGAGAACTACTGCTAACATAATCTTCATTGACTATCACTGAGACAACTACTTGAAAACAACTTTTCACTCCTTCTTCGCATTCTCAAACTTCTTTTATCTACTCTGGTTAGTTCAGATTTCTGCTACAGATAACCAGTCTGCAATGAAAATGTAGATATAAAATGCCGCAAGTCCATATTCAGCTAGGCTGATAAAAGAAATAATCTCAGTATAATCCTGAAATAAATTCCCTGCCAAATATCATCTTGGGCACAAAAGAAATGTAATCTAAACACTCTTCATCATCTGCTCACGTTTCATTTTTTTATTCTCCTTGATAAATATGTTTTTGCCATTGCCATGAGGTTTTAAGAGATATGCAAATTCTGCATTCCAAAACTTTGAAACATTACAGTCAGCAATGACTTTACCAATAGTCCATTACTTATAACACGCCTGGATTTGGGCCCAGCGAAACACCAGGCTATTCCTCCTGGAACATGCTTATGTGACCACTATTCAATATCACGCCGAACTTTGCTCAAAAAAACCTGGTGTGCTTTAAGTAATGGACTATTGGTAATGTTGTAACAATAAAGTAGTTGAATTAGAGCTAAAGTCTGGACAAAACTGAGATTATGAAAGTTTATTTATTTACGTTGTGAGCCATTTCTAAGTTTACTCATAAGATAGATATGTTTTTGTGTCTTTATCAAGTGACTTTTGGAACTATTAAAAACTTTCTTTAGTCTTAAAATGTAGTTTTCTTTCCTCAGTTTGTCTCCGAAGCTACCAACAGACAGTTTATTTTCTATAAGAGCCGATAAATAATGACTACTCTTTTAGCTACATGTTCATTATTCCTCTACAAAGGCTCTGTTTGGCCCCTCATAAGGTTGTGATCGAATACGACAGTGCTGTATCTGTCTGATGCCCTTCCATTCCGGGTTGATATTTCTACCTAAATGATTGGTTGACTTTGGAACTAGAAAGAACGAAGTAGTAATAATGAATATACACAATGTTTGAAAAAAGTTATCCTAGTTCAACAAAGGGATTCTTATCAGTTTCCAGTTTCACACAAAAAAAAACAACAGTTAAGCACCATGTAGCCAGACAGTAAGTAGCACAGATATTAGAGAACTATGTCATAACAAACAAAAAATTGGCACCCTTATTTAAGGGAATGACAACCGAGAGATTCGAACTCTCGCCTCCGAAGAGACCAGGATTTTGTTGTTAAGGTAGTTAGCCTTAACCTGGCGCCTTAGACCGCTCGGCCAGGTTGCCTTTCATGTTTTTTGAGAGAGCAGGACAGAGTCAAGGCGTTGACTTAGCATCACATTCCTAGAAAATATTTATGTTATAGTCAATTGAATGTATGAAGAAAAAAAAAAAACCCTAGAATTATTTCATATTTATGTTATAGTCAATTGAATGTATGAGAAAAAAAAAAAACCTAGTAGACTTACATCAATTACTTAGAATTATTTCATATTTATGTTATAGTCAATTGAATGTATGAGAAACAAAAAAAACCCTAGAGAAAGTTCCTAGGGAGCTACTTCAGAGAATTGGCTGCTGGAATCTGGAAGATCGAACGAGATCTGAGAATGTCGGGTGAAGATGGCAACAAAACGGAGGTACAGGCAAAGCACATGAACAAACTGAAGGGAGCCCAAAACTCCTATACACCTGTCAAAAGCTGGATTAAAAAAATATATCCATGGCCCCAACGAGGAGAATGGGACGAAGAGGCAGCGCCAAAGAAACAAGACGATAAAGAAGATAAACAAAAAGAAAACAAAAGAGAACAGTCTAGCTCTAAACACATGATCAAATCCCAGTAAACACCGGCCCTTCTCCAGTCACAACACCAAATTACACTAGTAGACTTACTTCAATTACTTAGAATTATTTCATATTTATGTTATAGTCAATTGAATGTATGAGAACCCAGTTTTCCAGTGACAACACCAAATTAGGCACAGTCTACTAGTAGACTTACTTCAATTACTTAGAATTATTTCATATTAATGTTATAGTCAATTGAATGTTTGAGAATAATTATACCATCAGTTCAAGTTTGGTGGAAGTCTTTTCTTAAATGATGAAAATAAAATAATAATAATAATAATAATAATAATAAAAAAAAACCTTTCAGACTTACATTAATTAATCGTGTTATATAGACAATTGCAAGGGTGATAAAAAAAAGTCGGGGCTGACTCTAAGAATCTTTGTTTTCAAGTAAAAAGCATTACAGTCTAAGTGAATTTGTTTAGGATATGGTCAAATCAAAGTCAGAAGTCATCTTGGATTATACTGGATTAGCCAGTACTAGACTGGAAGAGAATAATGAGTAATAAATCTAGCATTTTATCCCAAAATAGCCCCTTTAAATACTCCTAAAATAGATTCCTTGAATGTATTTTACTATATTCTGAGGAAACTCATGAGAAGAACTGGTATTGCCCATATGCCCATCAAAGTTACAGCCCTTTTGGGTATATGATGTTCTCTGCTTTCTTGCTCGTTGATTCATTTTTTTGAAAATACCAGAGAGGACGGTAATAATGATAGGGAAATTGTAAATGACATATTTATATGGCCAGTTTCTTTAGTGTAGGGATATCCTTGTACCATGACTGCGAGCTATGACAAATGCTGTCTAATTTTTGGTATTATTCCAATTTTTTCCCCTGTCCTGTCATTTGCGCATGTATTTTGGTTAAGAATACACCAGCTAGGCTTCGATGACCGTGAGAAGAATAATTTTTGCCCTGCTGGTAATCTTAGTGCAAATGATAATTACTGTTTTCTATTGCTCCTTGTGTGATTTTTGTTGAACAGATCGAGTGCTTCTCTAGTGTAAGCAGCCTTTCAAACCCTCGCTTTCAATAAAAAGAATCATTTTACCCAAAGGTGGATTTACATACCTAATAGAACTGTCACCATCATTTCTCCGATAATTCTAGTCGTGAAATGGCCTCTATATAGAAACCTGACTTGGCGAGATGATCTTCGCAGGAGAGGGGAAGGCAATAGTGAGATTTTTTTTGGGCAGCCAAGTTTTTTAGAGCCATTCTACTGCTTTTCTATATTTAGTGCGTTTCACATTTATACAACAACCATTGACCAGTCCCAAAGGGGAAACTCTTCTGATTAAGGTTTGAACTATATAGTGTTAACTTCTTGGATAACATCTTGTATGGCAACTGAGGAGCAGAGGATAGATGAAAATTAAAATAGTTCTGAGATATTTTTCTATTGGATCGAACAGCTTGCAACATTAGCTCAGCTGATGATAAATTTAGTCACCTGATCAAGTGCTTTTAGAGGTGAACGAAGTAAATATGAGGAATCTCAGGCAACGGGTTCTGCTCATTTTAAATTTTAATAAATTGATACACTAACCTATGGACATTTATTTGTCTTAACTTCGGATCGTTCCCTTGTTTTTCCAAGATAGAGTTCATTATTGAGGATGTTTTTGACATTAAAGTCTGTTTTTCAATTGAGTTCAACTAAAACAGAAGGGTCAATGAGGCTCAGCAGGGATATATTGCATGAAACCAAAAGAGAACATCAACAATCAACAGAGTAGATTATAAAAGATCAGTTTGTTTATTGAAATAATAAAAATAATGAGTGGCTCCACTTAATTACTATGATGACCAAATAGAACCACTGGGGTATTTCGAGAGTTCCGTTCCCTAGTGCTGAAACTAGGCACATGCAAATTAAAATTATAGTTAATCTTGCATGAGGAGTGTACCTAATTGACACTTCCATGAAAGTGGGGGCAAATGAAACTACAGAAAAATATATATAAGGACAACATGGTAGCGACATTATCTATATGAACCAAACACAAACATGCGCCTCTTTACTTTATATGCCCTAACACTTTTCTCAGCCCTAGCGTTTGGACAGCAGTCCAAAGCTACTGAAACAGTCACCAGCCAACACAAGGGGACTGATGTACTCACATGCGATCCAACACTAGCAATTACTAGCACTAGGCGTGTGGTTGAGTACATCGACGACAAGTGCATTGTTAATGAGTACATCTTGTCTTCCTGTAAAAATATCCCCCCACCCGCTGTCACCTGCCCTCCTGAGTACCAGACTTGGGTCCCCACTACGGTAGTATCCCGTTCAGGATTTAAAATTAGCAGGTGGGAATCTCTTGTTATGAAATGTGAGACTACCCTCGTCATCAAGCCATCTACCTCCGTTTGTGTTTACACTGTGGTGTCCACTCCTCCTGGTGAAGAGCCCAAAACGGTGACAGTAACAACTGATGTTTGCCCTCCTCCTACCAGTTCCCCTGTTAGCTCTCCTACTACCGAGTGTGTCTACACTGTGGTGTCCACCCCTCCTGGTGAAGAGCCCAAAACGGTGACAGTGACAACTGATGTTTGCCCTCCTCCTACCAGCTCTTCTCCTAGCGAGTGTGTCTACACTGTGGTGTCCACTCCTCCTGGCGAGGAGCCTAAGACAGTGACGGTAACAACTGATGTTTGCCCTCCTCCTGCCAATTCCCCTGTTAGCTCTCCTACTACCGAGTGTGTCTACACTGTGGTGTCCACCCCTCCTGGTGAAGAGCCTAAGACAGTGACAGTAACAACTGACGTTTGCCCTCCTCCTACCAGTTCCCCTGTTAGCTCTCCTAGCGAGTGTGTCTACACTGTAGTGTCCACTCCTCCTGGCGAGGAGCCTAAGACAGTGACAGTGACAACTGATATTTGTCCATCGCCTCCTTCTCCTTTGACTACAGAATGCATCACCACCACTGTTGAGACAACTGTCACAGTCTGTGAGGAGTCTTGCACCACCATTCCTGTGACAATAACTACCGAAGTTCCTCCAGTCCATCAGACTACAACCCTCATAACAGTTGTGCAAAATAAAACTGTGACCCTGACAGTTCCTTGCGATAGAACTACTGTCCCAACTATTCCTGCCTCTATTATTGAATTACCAGACGAACCCACGTCTGAAGCCCCGTCCCCGGATGAACCTACTCCTGAAGAGCCTGTCCCTGAGAAGCCCATCCCTGAAGAACCCATGCCTGAGAAGCCCATCCCTGAAGAGCCCATCCCTGAAGAGCCCATCCCTGAGAAGCCCATCCCTGAGAAGCCCATCCCTGAGAAGCCCATCCCTGAAGAGCCCATCCCTGAAGAGCCCATTCCTGAAGAGCCCATCCCTGAAGAGCCTGTCCCTGAGAAGCCCATCCCTGAGAAGCCTAGTCTATCCACTTCAGTTGTCCTATCAGTGACTCGAGTTCCTCCAGGTATCCCACAGCATACCATGCCTGTTCCTGTCACCACTGCCCCGGTACAGGCAAACTCGGCCCAGTCTCTGAAGGTAATTTCACTGGTTCATCTTATTCCATGTCTAGCATTACTCGTGTAGTGCTATACTTTCGTTAAAATAATGTTGAATAAATTGTAAGTGTATTTTAATTGTGGCAAAAATCAGTTGTTAAGCTGATCAGTTCACTGGTAGATTTGTACCAGGTTTAAATCATAGTATGGACAAAAAGAGTTGTTGCCATGATGGGATCTTCCTATCTATGAAGCTGTACATGACGCCAAGCTGATTTCTGACTTCCCGTTCAGGATACAGTACAATGGTTATAACAAAGTGAGGCACATCGCGGAGTTGCTGGCACAGCAAGCGGAGTTACTGGCACAACAAGCGGAGATACTGGCACAACAAGCGGAGATACTGGCACAACAAGGTTATCTCCATTGCATTTCTTTCATTAATAGAACAATGTGAAAAACAAAAAAGAAGCAAATCATCATGAAAAACTATGACCATTAATTAATCGATATCAAGACTTTCTTTTATTGTGCGATGAATCGAGAGTAGAAAAAGGGTCATCATTCAATAACATTCACAAATCCTCGTCAATAATATAAGGTTAGGGTAAGTTAATTAATAAACGTTTGGTGAAAGTTAACCTAATACTATAATTTCACAACCATATATAGTCAGCTGTCTCACTCGGTTCTAGTCTATCAATATTTCATGTCACCAATATCACGCGGCCCGAAGCTACCTGAATCCGCATTTAAGCGTTTTACAAGGGAGATTGGATGGCATTCCCTCGCGGGCGCTTCCTCAGATATCAAGATTCTCATTGCACAAAAGGTGTTGCGGATGATTGCTTATGGTCAGAGTACGTTGATTCTAGTGCAGTTTTTCCGGGAGATCCACGTATCTGATGTTAACCTTGGGTATTTCATGACGCTAACTCTTATTGGAGACGTAATTATCAGCTACTTTCTGACATTATATGCCGATCAGATTGGTAGGCGTCATGTCATGCTACTAGGCTCATTTCTGATGATGGTGAGCGGCATAGTATTTACTATTTCGGACCACTTTGTTATACTTTTGATAGCTGCAATTGTGGGTGTAATCAGCCCTTCCGGAGATGAGACCGGTCCGTTCAAGTCCATTGAGGAATCTGTTGTTGCTCATTTAACCCCTACTAAAGAACTGTCGGATATCTATGCATGGTACGGGCTTTTTGGTACTGTTGGAAGTGCAGTGGGATCTGTGTCAGCAGGACTAATGATTGATGGACTGGTTGATGAGTTTGGTTGGAGCAAACTCGAGGTATATCGATTCATGTTTGCACAGTATGCCTTCTTTGCTTTCATTAAGCTGACCCTCAATTGGTTTCTCACAGACAAATGCGAACTGAGAAAACGAACCCTCGAAGAAGAGAGATATGAAGAAGCAGTGGCAGGCCAGAACGACACCGACCCACTGCTGAGGCCTACAGACCATCATGACCCAACGCCCTCTCAACCTTCCAAGTTCTCTATTTGGGGAACTCCGCTGAGTCGCAAGAGCAGGCGGGTAGTATGGAAATTGTGTATTTTGTTCGCGATGGATTCTATGGGTTATGGATTCATGCCCATTTCGTGGGTTGTCACGTACTTTTTGGATAGATGGCACGCCAGCGAAAGTGTTGTGGGCACCCTTTTTTTCTTCACCAATGTACTTAACGCCCTCTCATCATTGGCCTCTTCTTTCATGTATAAACGCCTGGGACCCATCGTGGCAATAGTAGCTACTCATTTCCCATCGGCAATGGCCATGTCTTTTATTCCTCTGGCTCCAAACTTGGCTTTTGCTATGGCGCTTTTACTTTTCCGAGCCTCCACTGCTGTCATGGACGTTGTCCCTCGGCAGGCCTTCTTGTCACACGTGGTTTCCCCTGAGGAACGAACCAAGGTCATGGGTATCGTTAATGTTGTGAAAACTTTGGCTAGGTCTGTGGGTCCAATTTTCACAGGAATGTTTGCAGAAAGGGATATGCTTGGATTCGCTTTTCTGATCACTGGTCTCTTGGAAGCAGGCCATGACATGGGAATGCTGACTCTGTTCTGGAAATACAATGGTATTGTCTCTCATTAGCGGCCAGGGATCGACGAAACACTAGCTAGCTCTAGTAGAAGGCAGTAACGGTTGGGATCTGGTATCCCCCGTACTTATCTTCCCATGGTGGCTTATAATGGAGATGCCGCTGTGCTTGCAATGCGAAGCAAAAAAAAATTGGGAAAAATCACATTAGTTTTGCCTGTGGCACGAACATGTGGAATAAGTAGAACAATGACTCCCTAAGAAACATACAATTAACTTGGATAAATCATGAGTGCTTTCGTTATTGATCTTCAAGTACCCTTCAGGAAAAAAAGTATTGATTTGTATCAATGTCGTACAGCCTCGTTACTGTCTATTATGAACACTACCTTTGCTTTGTCAAATCGAGAGAGAAGTGTAAGCAAGAAGAATGGGCTCACATATTAGAGTAACAAGTACTTCGGTAAGGTGAACATTAAATTATTTAGTACGTTAGTAAATCACAATCTATGAACGCTATTTGTGAAAGATTCAACTGAAAATCCTTGAAACATCAATTGTTTATCGTAAACATAAAAAAACAAAAAAAATAATTAAAAAAAAATAATTAAAAGCTACATAATTTTTATTTTCAGCCTTTTTTCTTGTTTGAATTCACTGCAATGTATAAGAAATACTTCTCCTTATTTGTGGATGCGACATTTTTCGCATAGCAAGAGGAATTTTTCTTTGTAAATTCAATTGACTGACTATGGCATTAATATGAAATACATCTAAGTAATTGAAGTTAAGTGTACAATTTTAGACTATGCTAAAGTGCAGGTTTCTTTTTTCTCATACTTTCAATTGACTATAGCATAAATATAAAATAATTTTAATCGAAGTAAGTCTACAAGTAGAGTGTACTTATTTTGGTTTTGTCACAGGAAAACTGGTCTTAGTTTTGTGTCGTCACTGAAAAATTCTTTAGCTTGAAGTTGTACCTGGGAGACTGGTTTAAAATGGTGCGATCATGTTCTCGGAAACCGGTTATTCTATGTTTGTGTTATCTTTCGATCTCTCTTCTTCTTCTTTTTCTTCTTCTTCTTTTTGTCGTGCTAGAGCCTCTTTCATCTTTCTTTTATTGGTTCGTGTTGCATCATTTTCCCATCTTTTATGTCATGAGATGTATTGAACCAGTTTTTGTTTTTGACGGGTTCATATGAGTCTTGGGCTTCTATCAGTTTGCCCATGTGTTTGGTTTGGACTTCTGGTTTGTTTCCATCTTCTCCGGACATTCTCAGATCCCGTTCGATCTTCCAGATATCAGCAGCCAATTCTCTGTAGTAGCTCCCCAGAATCTTTCTCTTTGCTCGATCTTTTTTCAGTCCTGCTTCATTCTTGCTTTTGGAAGTTTTCTTTTTTTTTTACTTTTTTTTTGTTTCTCATACATTCAATTGACTATAACATAAATATGAAATAATTCTAAGTAATTGATGTAAGTCTACGAGTTAAACTTTGTTCAACTGTTGACTAAGCAGATTTTAGGATATAGTCAACATTGTTTTTTCAAATGGAAAATTGAAGCCTTCGTGGCCAAGTGGTAAGGCGCAGCACTAGTAATGCTGAGATCATCAGTTCAAATCTGGTCGAAGGCACTTTTTTTCTTCTCGAATCTTATTTGCAATACAGTATATTTTTTTTTTATTTTTTTTGCTTTTCTTGCAATTACATCTTCAAATGAATATCATACCCGTCTCCTATCCAGACGTTAAGTGGACTGCACAATTTATTAACAGCAACGCTATACAATAAATTAAAATTTAGGAATACATTGGGAATATTGGCAGCATATATGCATCGACACTACATTAAGACAGACACTACAATAGATATATCATTGCGACGTTAGTTCGTCACCATATTGGCATAGATTTTCTGGTGAAAAATACATTATTTATAAAGCAAACCAAGTCCAAACCAGAAATAACTGATTCCTTTACAAACACCCTAGTACAGGAATGAGTGTATGTACCAACGAGCCCACACCGCAGCTTTCTGTCACTGTGATTGGATCATACACCAGCGTAGCCCGTTCACTTTTTATCCTTCTTGGATTTCCGCTGAGCATCTCGTTTCCGAGCTCGGGCATCATCCTTAACTTCAGCTCGTTCATCCCAGAATTCAGATTCCCACGCTTCTCTGTTGATGGGCTTTTTGTTGAGCTGAGCGATATGTGATTGAGTCGACAAGAAGGGAGAATCAGAGTGAGGAAAGAAAAGTCCAGTGGAAGCTGTGGCCCTAGGTTCAAGCGATTCTACTGCCTGGGATCCTTCTTCGTCTTGGTCCGGCTCCTTCTCATCAACATCCATCTCATCGTCATCTCCGCCAAAGAGAGAGAACCTTGCTTCCTTTTCGGGGTTAAAGAGACTTCGTAGAGTGCCTGTGTCGGCTGTGTTTTCAAACTGCAAAATTGGTTCACCCTGGGACTCATTAGCGGCGTCAGGGTTCGAATCAGAGTCCGAATCAGAGTCCGAATCAGAGTCCGAATCAGAGTCCGAATCAGAGTCCGAATCAGAGTCCGAGTCCGAGTCCGAATCAGAGTCCGAGTCCGAATCAGAGTCCGAGTCCGAGTTCGACTCCGAACCGCTTGATTTAGAATTTCTCTCACCCTCATCATTGCTATCATCATCTCCCCTGTTCGATCCTGTGCTAGACCCATCCTGACCCTTTTGCTTGTCATCGTTGCTTTTGTTTTTCCTTTCCTTATCTTCCTCCTCATCTTCATCGCTGGAATCGGATGATGATTCTTCGTCACTGGACATTTCAGTTCGCCGTCTATCTCGGTCCATAGGCTCTTCTGTAGTGGGATCTGTCTTAACAAACTCGGGCTCGTCGTAATACCCAAGGGAGCGTGAAGTAGTTGCAGATGCTGGTCTTTCTGATTTGAAAGGGAGATCTTCATCATCAAAAGTAAAAGTGTAATCTCCTTCTCCAGAGAGCAAAGACTCCAGAAGTCTATTCTGCATTTCTTTCTCTTCTTCCTTGGCTTCCTCATGGTCATCATCAAACAAGCCTGCTCCTGGTTCTTGGAATTCCACAGTTTCAATCAAATCATTATTGGCACTCCACCACTGGCCATTTCTATAAGAATAAGTCAACTGGTCGAGGGGTTTATCTCGCTGGTAACCCCACAACTTACTCTGTTTGCATTTAACTGGCACCACTTTTCCATCCTTGATCATTCGACACCATTGCCCTCTGAGTTTCTGTGCACTTCGTGGGGTCTTTCGGATTCGACCCTGGATGATGTTAATCTCTCGTTTTCGACGGTGTCTAGTCGCATCAAACTCCTGTCTGCACGGCCGGTTCTTGTCAATTTTCCACCGAGCCATAAAATCTGGTTTAGCTTTGGAAATCCCAATGACATGACCTTTGTAACGCACATTGTTTAGAGCCTTTTTGAGCTGTCCAAGCTGTTGGTCCTGTAGATCAATCTCAATGAACCCAAACATGGTCTCCATGGTGGGTTTCTGCCGAATATCAAGGGTAGAAGTTGTCTTACCAAATCGATTGAGACGATTGATCAGATCGGAGGAATCTTCCTTTAGAGAAGGGTTCAGGTTAGAAATGTGTAGTCTCATCTATCACTTCCAAACTTGAAATTTCTGATTAAGGTATTGCTTTTTTTTTTTCTAAATCTGTAGGTTGATGCAGACGACACTGGGTTCGATTTGAACAAACGTTAATAGTAGACCAGTAACTAAACAAATCATAAAGGTATAAGAAATGAAACAGCAAAGTGGGAAAAAGCATCAAGACTACAGAAACCAAACATTGAACTTACTGTGAATTGGATTTTTTTTGGGGGGTAGCCTATTAGATACCTAATATTTTAAGAAAGTCTATGGGCTAATGATCTGTCACCGCCTAAAAGCTGATTTAAAAAATCGGATACATGACACAGCTGTCAATTACCACCTTGGAGATATCAAAACAGGATGCCCTAAAACAGAATCTTCAGATCTTCGAAATTGATTACAAGTAGCAGTGTGGGCAGATACAGTTGTAGTTCCTTCAATAGCATCACAATCCACCGTATAAATAGTTTATGGGAATAATCAGACTCATTTTTCATTTTTATTTTTTGCTCTTATTCGTTCATTTCAATGAAAATTAATTTTGAGATTTTCCATGGTAGCTCGCAGTTCAACCCCACTGCATATCACGATCCCAACTCTAAAGTGAAATCTGCATTCCCAACACTTCAACTTCCATCACACGTCATGTCGGAGAACATCATCGAAATCCCCTGTTCGGGCGCCGATGGCGACACCATCTCTTTGGATCTCGACAAGGATATCATCGAGGACCCGGAGGAGATTTGTGTTCTTCTTGAAAACGAACAGTGCGACAAGGCGTTCTGGCTGGCCATCGGGTTGGCGTACTCTGCCAAGGGGCTAACAAACGAAGCCATCGAGGTTATTACACGTGCACTGAAATCGCCTTTGATGCGAGAATCGGGTGATCGGTTGCCATTGTACAATTGCCTTGTATGGCTTTTTCTCAAGCAGTATAGACGGGCGTCAGTAGATCAACGTTCCACAGTGTTGGAAAAGGCCACCGAATATGCCAACAAGGCGTTTTCCATTGACAAAACCTGGAGAGTTAACGTTCTGACTGAGGCTGTGTTCAAAATCCAGACTGGTGGCTGGGATGGAGCCCTTTCCAACTTTAACACCGTGCTTCAGACTCAAAACACCAATCTGCTGGCAATCATGGGCAAAGCACGGGTTTTGTACGAAAAGAAAAATTACGGTGAAGCTCTTAAATTGTACCAGTCCGTCCTTAGTCAGCGCCCAACGATGAAGCCTGATCCTCGAATTGGTGTGGGGCTTTGCTTCTGGGGATTGGGGTGCAAGCAGGATGCTTACCTAGCATTTGAGCGAGCCAACGAGCTTGCCAAAGACGAAAACGCCTTTGTGAAGTTTATGCTTGCGACGTGCTTGTTTGACAAGGCGCTTGAAAATGTTGAGACAAGCGATTTCGAAAAATACTATACGGTGGGAATGGGTCATATCAAGGATGCCTATGAGTTGGACTCGAACCACACCCCAACATTGGTTCAGTTGCAAAAGTTCTTCTTCACTAAGAAAGACACCGAAGCAATTGTTAAGCTTGGCCAAACTGCAATCAACCAATCAGATAATGCCAAAATATTAGGTCAGATCTATTTCTGGATGGGCAGAGGCTATCATCTTGCAGGCGATACCCAACAGGCCCTTTCAAGTTTTAGGCAAGCGGAGAAATTTGATCGGGATAATGTTGGCTATAAGATTGGACGAGCCCTCGTGCTTTGGAGATCTAACATTCAGGAGGCGACGCTATTGCTGGATGGAATTCTTAACTCTAATCCTAAGTGTCTTGAGGCAAAGGCAATTCTTGGTTTGATTTATGCTGAGCAAGACAGCCCCAAGGCCTTGCCTCTTTTGCAACAATGGGTGGCTAACTTCAAAGCATCAGATGTGCTGCCTGTGGACGAGGAGGTGTTTTTGCTGTTGAGTAAGCTGGAGACTAATCCTAAAGCTGCAGTGGAGCATTTAAAACGAGTCAACAATGACGAGGATCCTGCCACTCTCAACAACATTGCCATTCACCACTACTCTGCCCAGGATTATGATGCTGCATTGGCATCGTTTGAAAAGGCTCGTCAGTTTGCAAACGAGCAACAGAGCGTCACCATCACATACAATATTGGTCGTACGCAAGAGGCAAAAGGTAAAATCGAGGATGCGCGAGCGACCTATGGCTCTATGAAATATCCTGACGCAGATATTCGCCTGGCATTCCTGGATATCGTGGAAAGTGATGATGGAACACGACTAGAGACACTAATGGAACGCTTAGCTACTAACTTGGAAGTCAGAGCTCTTCAGGGTTGGTATCTCCGTCGCAAGCGAAAACCTGAGGAGCAGCATTTGATCAAAACCCTCACCGAGTTTGACAAGCATGACGTTTATGCACTGGTGTCGTTTGGAAACTGGTATTTGGCTAAAGCTCGAAGTATCAAGCCTAAAAACAACAGCGAGGTAGAGAAAAAACACAAACATTATTTCAAAGGTGCAGAATTCTTCTCTAAGGCTCTGGCTCTCGATCCTAAATGTGCCTATGCCGCTCAGGGAGTAGCCATCATTTTTGCTGAGACAAGCAAACCTGACCTGGCTATCAGCATCTTCAAGAGAGTTCGCGAAACACTGACAGAAGACTTGTCGGTGTATGTTAACTTGGGCCACTGTTTTTTCGAACTCAAACAGTATGATAAGGCTATCCAATCGTACGAGATTGCTCTGGAACGATTCAGGGCCGGATCTGACCTTACTTTGTTCTCACTTTTGGGAAGAGCTTGGTATGCACGAGGAATTTCGGCCAAGCAGCTTAAATTCCTTGACACTTCATTGGAGTACTGTCGAAAGGCCGTTGACCTACAGGCTGATCCCAACACTCTGTTTAACTTGGCCTTTATTCAGTTCCAAGTGGCAGAAGTTCTTCGTAAAACTGATGCAAGCAAACGCCAGCAGTCGGAAATCGAAGTGGCTATCAAGGGTATGTCTGAGGCTATTTCGTCACTCAAGCAGTTGGCTGCAAGTGATACTCCCCCTTTCCCCAAAGAGGAGCTGGAGCAACGAGCTTCCATGGGCAACACCATGGTCAAGCAACTTGAGCGAGCTCTAGTTGAGCAAAAAGAGTTTGACGAGGCCAACAGCGTCAAGCTCGAGGAGGCCCGACAATACCTCCAGGAACGAGAAAAGCGGTTGGCGGAAGAAAAGGCCGAAAAGGAGAGAGTGGCAGCCGAACGAGATGCCAAGCTTGAAGAGGAACGAAAGCAGCAGCAGCAACAGGCTCTCGAATGGGCCGAACGAATGAGAGAGTTCAATGAGGCTGATGAGAAGGCTGAAAAGAGTTCAAAGAAATCAAAGAAGTCTGCTGCTATGGACGAGTTTGTGGACGACGACGAAGAGATGGATGATGTTTCTGATGGTAGTGAAAGCGAAACGGTGCCCACCAAACGGAAGTCCAAGAAGGAAGGAGGAGCACCGAAGAAGCGGCGACTGTTAAAGAAGGCTCAGATTGAAAGCAAACAGGAAGAGCCTGAAGGTGTTGAAGATGATGACAACATGGACGATCTGTTTGGAGACGATGATGAGTGATATACGCGCGGGATGTGTAATTATAATGTATTTGTACTTGTTATTTGGCGATTAGCCTGGATAAAACAGACGTCTTATCCCAATTATGGTACTGTTGTCTGAGGAGGATAACACCAAAAAAAAGAATGGCGACATCCGCAGGATTCGAACCTACGCGGGGAAACCCCAAGAGATTTCTAATCTCTCGCCTTAACCGCTCGGCCAGGATGCCAGAATTGTTTTGTAAGAGATCAGAAGTCTCTTACTGTGAAAGCCAGCAAAAATATGTTAATTATTTCATATTTATGTTATAGTCAATTGAATGTATGAGAAACAAAAAAAAGTTAAAATTAGAATTATTTCATATTTATGTTATAGTCAATTGAATGTATGAAGAAAAAAAAAAAAGTTAAAATGGGCTACCATGTGGTAGAGTGGTAGTCCTAAGAACCCCGTTTAACCCCGTATGGTCTGGAGTTCGATTCTGGTCAAATCGGACTTTCGGACCAAAAACGTTAACCCGTGACCACCAGTTGCTTTCTTTAACTAGAAAGTCTGAATTGTTAAGTATAACCTGTTGAACAAAGTTTAACTCGTAGACTTACATCAATTACTTAGAATTATTTCATATTTATGTTATAGTCAATTGAATGTATGAGAAACAAAAAAAAGTTATAGTCAATTGAATGTATGAGAAACAAAAAAAAAAACGAGAGCCGAAAAAAGGAAGAGGAGGGAGACACTAGCACGACAAAAAGAAGAAGAAGTAGAGAGATTGAAAGAAAACAAAAACAAAGTACAACCTGCTTCCAAGAACACGAGTCTTACCTGTTAACCAGTTCGCCAATTACAACCTCAAGTCGATCAAATTTCCAGTGACAACACCAAACTAAGACCAGTTTTCCAGTGACAACACCAAATTAGGCACAGTCTACTAGTAGACTTACTTCAATTACTTAGAATTATTTCATATTTATGTTATAGTCAATTGAATGTATGAGAAAAAAAAAAAAAAAACAAAACGTGCAATTATTTCATATTTATGTTACAGTCAATTGAAATGTATGAAGGAAAAAAAAAGTGACCTGTTAGTGAAAGATAATCATGCTGAAAGAAAGGAAGTGGCACCTTTTATGCTGGTACTTTCTGCTGAGAGCTTACCAAAGCAGGGAATGCATTTTTTGAATTAGTTTTGATAGCTAGCTTTCTTAACAAAGATAAGCTAAAAAAGCGGAGAAGTTCAGCAATGAGATACGCATTCTCACGTTTGAAATTCTTAGATCTGGAACTTTCTGTTGAATAGAAATATCATTCAAGGCTGTAGTTGAGTGTATTTATAGTACGTAAACATGATAATCATGAAGGATGAGTGCATTTACAATAACAAGGAAAGCATTATTATAAACATATGTATCTATATTAAAGGAAATGTCTGTTTAGTCAAAAGTGACTTTCTTACCTGTAGACTTGACAATACCCACACTCGCTCGCTGGGCAGCGGCCAGTACCTGACCTGGCTTTCTTCGAGTGTTCTGACGATCTTCTTTCTTGTTCTTTTTGGGTTTCTTATAAGATTCATCAGTGTTTTCAGAATATGCAGGTTTCTCAGAAGCCTCAGTTTTATCACTGATGTATTGACTAGGCTCATCATTCTCTTGAGTTGTAGAAGCGTCGGCTTTTTTAGGCTTGGGTACTCGCTTGCTTCGGTCTTCACCTGCTTCTAGACGCAGAGTTCGACCTTCCAGGTACTTGTACATTCGTCCTTTGAGAGCTTTTCGTGTTCCCTCAGCGTCATAAAAATCAACAAACGAGAATCCCTTTGATTTTCCAGTGTCCTCAAAAGACATCATTCGTACTCTTCTAATATCACCACATGACTTAAAATGATCTAGAAGCATTTCTTCAGTAGCATTGAAAGGCAAGTTTCCTACAAACAGCACTCGAGACTCAGTGTCTGTGGGGTCCTGCTTCTCCGGTCGTCCTTCAAAAGAGTTTGCGTCCTTAATGAGTAATTTTCGGCCATTAAGGATTTGTTCAGAAAGAGTCACCAATCTCTCCATCTTATCCTTAGAAGGCACATCCACGTAAGCAAATCCCTTGGCCTTTTTGGTGGCCTTCGACTTCGGTAGATTGACTCTTAGCAAGTCCTCCTTCTGAATCAACACATCATCTTCGTTGTCAGATTTACCCAACTTAGCGACAATGAATCGAATGATATCGTCTTTGGTTGTATCGAACGAAAGGTTTCCGATCCAAACTCCAAACTCGGATTTTTTTGCTTTTTCATCTGTTTCTGTAGTGCTGGGTTCGGCTGGAAGCTTTCCTTTTTTCTCAAGACGCTTCTGCTTTTTAGATAGAGGTGCCGATTTCTCCAAATCGATCTCGATGTCTGCCTCAATTTTTCTTTTGCTTTGTTTCTCCTCGTCGCTCATGCTGGTGTTCGTGAAATTTTCTATTTTTTTTTCTTCTTGATAATGCATTCAAAATTTTAGGTTATCCTATTTAAAGTTGGATTAGTAATGCAGTTTATCAAGGTATGAATGTACTGAGCTTTGTGGTATCCACATTAACTTCAAAAGTCGGGGTGAGTATTTTTTGTTAGAAGCTGATACAAGCTGATACAAAATATATATTTGTTTTAAAATAATCTGAGACTTCCAGAAGAATGACGTAATCCAACCAAGGTTCTCAGCACCATATTTGTGAAGTTCTAGCCCTAATGACATCCAGACTAAAATTGTCTGTACCCGCGCTTCCTATTTTAAGAAGAACACATGATATCCAGAGATTATCAGAAGAACTCACTGATACAGGCACAGTACTTTTTTCTGACGGTGTTCAAGGATTACGGGAGTAACGAGATCCTGTAGTTGTTTCTGGAGAACGTGTAACTTCCATTTCCATCTGTCAAATAAGAAGAAAAGGCAGTAAACATTTCACTAAAGCGATTTAAACTTATCATAGATTGTATGTAGAGAGTTCAGCTCAAAATCAAATAAACTCATGGTTAAGGTTTGTAATTTCTCAAAGTTTACCCATTAACTTAATTTGTAATCTTGTCTAGCTTTGATAGTAAGAGCAGCGAGGTATAAAAAATCAAACTATAATCATTTCAATCTTAGTAACAGAACAAAGATTACACTCTCCAATTATATACTTGATTAGTGAGCCCTTTGAACCATTAGTAGCCACTCCACTCACAGAGTTTAATATGTTGAATAGTATTATTCGGAAACCAAAAGCTATTTTACCTCATTCAGTACAAATAATGAAGCTATCGAGTCTAGTTCTAGTGTTCTGTTTTCATTTGTTGTTCGGGTGGACTCAAAATGACAAAATGGATCAGCCAGAACTGTGTCTGTAACAAATAATCTACCATATGGGAAGGTAAAGACCCAGATGTAGTTTAATGATTTCCACTTAACTGCACTTAATTTCAACAAGGCTAGATGAAGGCTTTCAGAGTCTTGACGTCAGAGGAATATACAACATGACAGAACTTAGTGGGTTTCAAGATAAACCCTTTGAAGTGTCTATCAATTAGTTTTGAGATTGACTATATGTAACCGTCTCTTTGGAAGTAGAGATATCACATCATCTGGTCTAACAGGTTGAGGAATTCTAGTTAGTCTGTCTGTGTTTCTCATATATTCAGTTCACTATGACATTATATGAGATGAATCTAATTAGACACTTGCACGTTTTACCTTTCCTGCATTTTTTTCCAATTGTTTACAGCATAACAAGAGGTATCTTCAAGTATTTTAAGAAATTTAACGAGTTGTACATTTATGAATTGGAAAAACTTGACATTGGATATCAATCACGGTTCCTCGAATTTATTTTATGTTGTTTTATTGTTGCTTAGTGCTATAATTAATTGAGGGAAGTAAGCATTTTTCTTTTAATTGACTATAACATAAATATGAAATGTTTTTCTTTTTTTCTCATACATTCAATTGACTATAACATGTATTTTTTTTTTTCTCATACATTCAATTGACTATAACATAAATATGAAATAATTCATGGTTACGTAAGCCATCTAGCAAGTATTATGGAACATCACAAAAAAGAACAAAAACTGCCTGGCTAGCTCAATCTGTAGAGCGTGAGACTCTTATGTAAAGTCATCTCAAGGCTGTGGGTTCAAGCCCCACGTCGGGCTTTCTTTTTCTTCTCTGTTGCTACAGCAAAAGGTGGTATTGGGAAATTTTGTTATTTTGACATTTTTAGAAGTGTAATTCATCTTATAAGGTTCTTTCAACCCACATTAAAGTTTTTGACTGTGAAATTAACTAATAAGGTTTCCACGTGGAATGAGATGCATAACTAGCTCAAGATCTCAAGCCAGATCCACTGACTACAGCCCATTTGATGTCTCTTGAAGCTATCAGATACGACGAAAAATCCCACGCTTTGACCATCCTGGATCAGCTTCGTCTGCCCCACGAGTCTGAATATGTGCAGATCTCCAACTCAAATGATGGATGGACTGCCATCAAGGATATGGTGGTAAGAGGAGCCCCTGCAATCGCCATTGTGGCCATTTTATCGCTGGCTGTAGAGCTTGTGCACGGTAGCAAGATTTCAGGAGACAATTCTCGAGATGAGGTTGCAACTTTCATTTGTGACCGTTTGGACTACCTCAACACGTCTCGGCCTACGGCTGTCAACTTGTCTGATGCTGTGGGGTCTTTCAAGAAGTTGGTTGAGTCGCATACTGGCTCTTCTGCTGAGCTCATTGAGTCTTTTTTGGCAGCTGCACATAAAATGCTTTTGGACGATGTTCAGGACAACAGAAACATTGGAGCTCATGGGTTGGAGTGGATCAAGAAAAATGTACCCCAGGTAGCTGAAGGCCGGAAGATTTGTGCCTTGACCATCTGTAACACTGGTTCTCTTGCAACTGCGGGGTACGGAACCGCTCTGGGAATCATCCGAGCTCTTCACAGCGCTGGTTTGTTGGAAAGGGTGTATGCTCTGGAGACTCGGCCCTACAACCAGGGCAGTCGTCTCACTGCCTACGAGTTGGTTCATGACGGAATTCCTGCCACGTTGGTAACAGATTCCATGGCTGCTGCGCTCTTGCGAAACAACAAGGACATTGCGGTGGTTGTAGTTGGTGCTGACCGAGTGGTTCTCAATGGTGACACAGCCAACAAGATTGGAACTTTTCAGCTATCGATCTTAGCCAACTATTTTGACCGTAAGTTCATTGTGGCTGCCCCCACAACCTCCATTGATGTCCAGACTAGGACTGGTGAGGACATTGAGATTGAGGAACGTCCTGCTGTTGAATTGACACAGGTCAAGGGTGTGGATGCCAACAAGAAACCTATGACCGTGTCTGTGGCTGCTCCTGGAATTGATGTATGGAACCCTGCCTTTGATTATGCTCCTTACCGCCATATCGATGCGATTGTAACCGAAAAGGGTGTTGCTGAAAAGACCAATGGAGAGTTTGATCTCAAAAAATTTAAGGGAGAGTGATGGAACTGTATCTTTAGTTTGACAGGGTCATATAGACACATTTGGATTACTGTATGTGACTAACTGAATACATCAATTCAATGCTCCAGTTTGAGGAACAATGGGAGTCTAAAAAGACACTCTTGAAGCCCATACTGTGGAGAGGATATTTAATGGTTCCGCTAGCCATAGCTACCTTCATAATCTCGAAATTTAGGCTCTAGACTCACCATGTAACTCCTTAGCTCAATCCTCAATTCATTAATAATACATATCTAAACACCCACAAGCAGCTCGGTCTTGGCCTTAAGTTCCTTGGCCTCCTTCTGCAACGTTTTTAGAGCCAGCTTTTTTGCCTCTGCAAACTCCACTTTTTTGTATCCGTTAACTGTCACGCCATGCTTTTCCTCGTAATCCATCGCAGCTAGATCCTCATCGAGATTGACCTCTCCCATCAATTCAACGTTTTCTCCTCGAATGATGTATGTTCCTCGGTACTCTTCACCATACACTTTCTCTTGCACAGCAAAGTATTTCTCGTAAGTGTCTTGAAGAACCAAGTTAGCAAACTGATCAAACGATCTTAAAATACCGAAAAACTTTCGACCTCCTCGTAAAGTCACTACCACTTTTCCTTTTTGTTAGTATGACTTGATGAAAAATAATAGCTGACTATCATCGAAACAACTCACGATCAATAACCGGCAGCAGCGCTGCGGCAGTGGTAAATGCCTGAGATGGCAAAAGTCCATCTTCTCGGGTTTCCATAGCGATTATAGGTGCGTTGGAGTGCGTAGTATTGGTGACAATCTCGTAAGACGATGGTCTACTCATGCATATCGAGGTTAGGGTAGACTCCAATGGTATGAGGGTTAGGATATTGCCATATCAAAAATAGGGTTTTTACTACTACCAGGGATATTCAATCCATCGTAAATCATTATTCATTATTTCATCATCATACAACTGTCATTAGTGTGTAGTGCACTGATATTCTAGTTGGGGAACGCAAGTGAATAGAACGTCTCCCACACCTCGATCGCCTCCTTCTGGGCCTCGATGGCGTTCTCGAGGAAAATCTCAATGGCGTTACGGAAATCATCGAACTTTTCATTTTCGAACCGCACGTCCACCTCCCTCTTGATGGTGTTGCTCACATCGTCAAACTTTACCTTGGCATTGACAAGCTTCTTTTCATACTCCTGAACTTGGTCCTTGAATACGTTAAGTCTCTGCTGCTGAGTCTTTCCCTGTCGTAGCAATTTGTCAAGATTAGCCTTTCGCTTGTTCAGCTCCGATTCAATAGTCTGAGTCACCTGATGAAGCTTTGATCGTTGAGTAAAAGTCGATCGCACAGATCCGATGACCCGCAAGTACTCATCCAAAGTAGATCCGAGAGTTACCATATCCTGCTGGCCCTGTCGGGCATAAATCTCCTTGATTCGCTCGACAGCATCGCTGAATTGATACAACACATTAGACAAATGCTTAGAGATCTCCACTGTGCCCAGGGAAGACAAGACGGCAGCTACATCACCCATGGACTCTGCCAGATCCTTTCGCTGATGAGCCACAAGCTCCAAACCACGAGACATGCTCTTGAGATGCGACTCTGTGGCATCAATGTAGCCACGTTTGTCAGAAAACCACGGGTCAGTCTCCACAGTTGCTTTGGAAAACGAAAAGGATGAAGACAGTGAAGACATAAGTCCAGATCCACTTCCTTCTTCAATCCATGCTTCCTCGTCGTCTCCTCCAGGCGCGTTGTGTGAGTGCTTGATATCCTGGTTCAGTTGAGCTGACTGTAAAAACAGCTGGAAGTCAGGGTCACTCTGCAGTAGGTGATGACGAGAAACCTTTTGTAGCATGGTTTCCAGCGCTGCCCGTCGTGCCTCTACAAAGTCCTCATTGAATCGTCCTACAGCTTGCTTATCTGGAGGAGGGGGAATGACGATTCCGGGGTGTTTGTTTGCAAGAGCGTGGTACAGCCATCGGAAGTCCGAATATCGTCGGGTAACTGACCCAGCGTCGGTCTTAAAGTCAGGGTGATTCGTCTTGGTCGACACAGTATACACTGTGTGTGAAGAAGTGATATCTCCCACCTTAATAGGATCTCCAACCGAAATCTCAAATGTATATGCAGCGGTTTGGGTTGTATTGTTTGCTTCTCCCTCCCCATTGTCTGCAACCGCGGCGTCTCCAGCTGTACCCGGTGAAGATTCTTCAGCGACTCCTCCTGCTCCTTGCTCGAGAGGAACATCATGAAATTCCCGCAAATCCGTATCTAGCTTAGACTTGAAGCCGGCAACTGGTGATTCTCCAATGTCGGTGGTGACATGTAACCCTCCCAACTCGCTGGTCTTCTTGACAGAAGGCCCTTCTTTATCGGTGACCTTGGTTGCATCGTTCAACAATAAGGGATTAGATCCATCACCATTATCCTCAGTTACCATGATTGAGTTAGACATCAAATTCTTGCCCTTGCCCTTGCCTCTACGAACCTGCTTAAGAATGGGTTTTCGTTTCGGTGACGAGACAGCTGCTTGGTAGGAGGGTCGCTCAACCGATGTACTGGGCATCAAATCGTGGTCAAAATCAGAAGCATTTGAAGCTTGCGGCTCGGGTTCTTCTGCTGTCTTATGATCAATGAGATCGTCAACGGTGGTTTTGTGGACCGGCTCAGTTGTCACATCATGGTCAATGTTATGGATACTTAGATTGGCCAAGTCCCGAGTGGGAGGCCGGGGATCTAAAGGAGACGTGTTTGACAAAGAAGGCGCATCGTCCCAGTGAGACGCTGCTAGGTCCTCGTATTCCGCCATTCTTCCTTGGTTAGATGGATGGTGCAGTTGTAGGACTAAGTCTGATTCAACTTTAAAGTGGCAACGTGGAGGTTCCCTTCTTAGTAATCTCATAACTTTAAATTATATTGGTCAGTCAATGTTGATCACGTGATGGCTTAGATCCAACTTAACATTTGGGTTATAAACCAAGGGAAAAATTACAATTAAATCAAGTCAAGCAGGTTGGAGTTCATTGCTGAAATAATCAACTATTATCCCAATATAATAATTATTATATTAATATTAAAAAAATCAAAAAACTCATTCCTTTTTGTGGCATTTCAGATGTTATGAGAGAATGCTATTTAAATCCGTACCACTGTACCATTGTTCCACGATTCAGCAGGTATGAGACACCCTACTGCTAATCTATGCCATTACCAATTCATCAAAAATAATTATACTTTATGTTTATTTTTCAGTTATTACACCATCAAAATTTCTTGAATATATTGACCTCAACAAGAAAAAAAATATTAAATAAAAACTAAAACCACAAAATCAAAAATCGTGGAAATTTTTGAGTGATGATCTCCTGACTCATACGGTCAATACAGTTGATTCCCTTCCTTTCGCCCCTTCAGTCTTACAGCCTGTATGTGTATGGCCAAGAATATTGTTCTCCTCAACTTCCACTAAACATCTCATCTGCAATACAGGCAATAATTTTCTACAGAGCTTCGGAAAGAACAGTAAATGCGAAATATGCAAAAGTGAGTCTCTATGATTCCAAGTTGCATACCTTGGCAGGAACTGTATGCTTTGGTAGTTACGATGAATAAAGTGCTTACTCTCCTTCATACTTACATGACCTTATAAGTGGCAGGCTGACACCCAATATAATTATAAAACATGAGCGTTACAAAGTCGCACTACATTGAATCACCAAGTGTAATAAATGCAAGGGCCTACGGATCCATTAACTTAAAAGGAAAGCATCATCTACTAAAATGGACTAATGCATTTAGAGCTAAAATTGACAAAAAACACGCTAGACTTGTTCTTGCTAGCGATGAGGGCAAAGGAAGTTTGTTAAATGGGTGTAACAATCGTATTCCACAAAAAGTTACTACCCTACTTCGCAATTGATGTTCATCCGAACAGATTGTACATACGGGTAGAGCTAATAATAGATCGTCACTGTATCATTCTATTTGAAATCCATTAATATATCAGAAGCTTGGATCTTGTAGACTTCAAGTCGTACAAAATAACCACCACTTGTTTCAGAAAAGGGATCAGACCATTTTAGTGCTTGATACTCAATACTGTCTTTGTGTGAACGTTAGAGTTCAACAGAGTTCAACATGAAACTCAAGGATCATCATTACTAACTTCAACGTACGACTGGTACAGGCTTGTCAAAGGGCCGACTCTGTTTCTTTGTCTTCATCAATAAAACTTGTTCTGGTATTCCTCCGAAGTAAGGCACAAAGTAAACCTTGGGGCTGATGCGTAACATCCCTTTACTACTATTTATTCTACTCGATAATAAATACTCCCAAGAAATTCATCAAGAACAATGTGCCATCTTTGATGTTACCCCACTTCACAGTTAATATTTTCCAGAAGCAGAATGATTAACGCACCTACGCTGCAATGACAAAGAAGCAGCAGCAGGAGTTATTTTAGCCGAGAATTAAGGGAAACCGCTTTCTCTCAACATCTCTTTGCTACAAATAAATAAAAAGGACCGCATTGATTGCTGATAATTAGTTTTCTCGGCTATAAGTCATACTTGAACTGTTTTCAGACAACAGTACTTTTTGAATTATTCAAACCACAGTACTCACAAGAGAAACCTGTTAAACTCCTTTTTAGTAACTCATGAATGACTACTCCCCAAAATAACGTTGGGAATCTACCAACTCCATTAAAAAGCAGCATGGAACATGAAACAAATTCCAACTTCCATTTATAAAAGGATGGTCTAACATACCACCCGATGGTGTTTATTTTAGCCGGTTTTTTTTTTTTTTTTTCTAACAACAAATCCATTTTTGAATTAGGAATACCAATTACCCAGTATGGTAGAATCATACGATTCCGTTTGCAAAATAATGTGAGATGGCTAGCATACATAACAGAATAAAGTTAAGTATAGCTCCAGAATTTTTAGGAAGAGGTATCATAAATTTCTTGGGTAAGGAAATATCATCCTTAAAGAGCCACACAGTAGTATGATTCAAAATTTGGGTCCAAGAAGACATACCTTTTTGAAAGGGTAAGGGTTGGTCCAGATAGGCACTGTCATTAAAGGAATTCCCATTTTGAGAAAGGTATGAGCTAAATTAAAGTTGTAAGGGATGTTGCTGAAGTTTGAGCTTATTTTAAACGACACTCAAAAGGCTGGAATAAGCGATTGGGCAGCAGGCGCTTGATATCACAAATGGAACAGAACAGAAAAATTGGAATGTCGAGGTCGAGTTTATCAGATATTTTAGTCCTAAATCAATCTAACAAAGAAGATGATCTAGCGCCGCAAGCGACAGTCTTGGTTCTAGACAACCAGTAACTCAGATATGGTAAGGGAATAATTATCGGATGTGTTTTCACTTTTTCCTAGAGCTCATTGAACCTTGCTTTATCTTGTGTTGAGTATCCTTATTTGCCACCCCACTCTGATGTTATCTTGAAGTCTAATTAAGCTCAGACAGGGTGGTAGAAGTCTGTCTGGAATACTAAGAAGAAGCGAAAAAATCTTGATGGCGGAAGCTGAAAAAGATACTATCCAACTGAGTAATGCAATGATTAATGGCCAGTTTACAGACAGGAAAGTTTGCTATACTATGGCGGAGTTATACTGATGATATGTCTGATGTATCACATATGCTTCGGGTTCCAGTAACCGCTTCGCTGCAGGAAATTGCGCACATGCATATTCATAAGTCAAAACAATTATGCTGGAAAAAAATGGAAGATCACATCTGAAAGATGAGTTTTATAGCATGAACTAGCCATGACAAATGCTGGGAAATAAAAGGGGTCAACTTGTTACTGTGGTACTCTTGTGGAAAGGATGAACATATGTCAAGATATGCTGAAAGGTTACTAGTCGAACTTCTTTACTTTTTTCTCTGCTTTGTGTGAAGAAGCAAAAGTAAGAATGCGCAAAATAGGTGCTGCCGTTCCAACTTTATTTCGAGGGACAAGTGAAACACGGCAAACTTTAACTGAGTAGCGAAACTTTATAAACGGTTAATCCTAATAACCTTTCATCTGAGAATTATGACTATGCTCAGTATGACAGTATGACGAGAGAAAAATCATATAAACTAGAAATATAGATATTACCTTAACAAGTGTTCTACAAAGGTTTAACTTTTATCATTCAACCAGCATCAGTTTTCTGATTATGCTGGCATCCAAGTTTAAGCACCAAAGTTTAAGCCAGTTAGGAAGACATGGGTTTTAAAGCACAAATAAATGCATGTGCTGAAGGGTTAAGATTATTACATATATATGTAAGGTCCGAAAGCTCCAAATACTATTCTTTACTAACAACTAGAGATGGCTCAAAGCAATCCCAATAACGACATGCGGTACTATGACCGCTACCTCCAGCAACCAATGCAAACACTAACACCCCAACAGAACCATCATTACAATCCCTCTTCCTATATACAGTATGAAATGATGGGCCAGTACCCACTAAATGAACCACAACCTCTCCCTTCAATGACTGAACAACCCTACATCCCACCACCACCACCCCAAGCTACTCCGAAGTCAGCCACTTCACATCTACTCCCAATTGGTAACACCGAAGTAGATTCTCTAATGCTTATCATTCAGGCGCAAGAACTAGATGCTCAGAAACTGGCCAAGGGAGAAAGACTGGATAAAGATGAGAACGAGATTTCTAAGCTTCTCCCTCCTGTGGGCCTTGTGAATGGTGGAGTAACGAAAAAGCCGGGTGGACCTGACCTCAAACATAAGTGTGAGTTTCCTGGGTGCAACAAGAGTTTCCAACAAAAGACCCATTTCAACATCCACAAGCGGTCTCATACTGGAGATAAACCTTACATGTGTGACTTTCCTGGCTGTGGAAAACGGTTCACACAGCGAGGGAACCAGCGAACACACAGACGTTCTCATACTGGAGAAAAACCTTACGAGTGTGAGCATTTAAACTGCGGGAAACAGTTTGCACAGAGAGGAAATTACAGAGCTCATAAGCTGGTTCACCAGAACTACCGGCCTTTCACCTGCCGTTTGGACTCTTGTGGTAAGACATTTACTCAGCTTGGCAATCTCAAAGCACATCAAAACAAATTTCACGCAGATACTCTTCAACAGTTAGCTACTAGGTTCAAATTCTACAGCAAACAGATGAGAGACGCAGGAGGAACAGCTGTGATACCTGCTGAGGAACAGGAAATGATGAAGTATTTTGGGGAGTTGTACAAAAACGCCAACCGCGGAATCAAGGGTAGGGGTAAGGACTCGACCAAAAACCAACCAAGCCCAGAGCTGGTAGCAACAAGCAACTCTAACTATGTCACTACGACCTATGACAACTTTTCTCAGCCCAGACAGCAACCCTACCATCCATTCCCTATGCTCTATCAGGAGATTTCCACCATGAATCAGCCAGTCTGGGGACCCAATCAATGATATTTATCAGAATACTTATATAAGATACAATAACACTAACCACAGAAACAGGAATATGGAAGATATCAGATTCATTCTGAGTATATCTGTAACCGGAGAGTGAGAAAAATACAGTCATACAGGGGCCTGAGTGGTAATGAAGCACACCTAAGATGGAAGTAGTGACTCTCTTGCTTCGTTCAAGAAGACGAAGACGAATTTATGATTTAAATTCTCAAGTCTCAACAGCCAGCTAACTCAATAACCCCGACCCCATGTCTTCATCTCCAGGTATTAAGATCGAACCTTAAGGACTTCAAGGCTATAAGATTTCCGTCAAGGAGGACTGCTTCCACTACCTTGAGTACTGTCTGAGAATTGATCTATATAAAAACTTGGGGTAGTTCCCGTTTGAACTCTAGTTATTGCACATAATTAATTACATAAAATCGGTCCGAGCCCCTCTATTTAGTATGTCACGCCTCATTCATTGTTTTCCACTAAAAAGCAATTTTTGGGCCAAACAAAGACAATCCTTAACCACAAAACATTTCCTTGACTAACTGCTCTGACTCGAAGTTGTAGTCTCCAAGGCATCATTGTTCAACCTTTAGCAGATTAGAATTCATCTTTATCATGCACTAGTTTCTCAATAAAATGTTACTCATCTGGGTGGTATGATTAGGGTAGCTGTAGCAATACATAGGAATCCCTCCACCCTAGACAAGAGGGAGGAGGGGTTACAGTCTCCACATTGCATTTGACTTTAGGCTCCAAGAGATATAGGGGCCACAGCCACTTTCAAAGTTGTTAAAAATGCAGACAAAGAATAAGTGAAGTTTCTTTGTTTTCAGGTATAGCCTACTTTTCCAAACTTCTCACTCCTTCACTGATCACTATTGTGGAACCTTGACTTCGAGATCGACACTTGGGGTTAGGGATTGCGGCTATGGGCAAGATTAAGCTTTAAACTAAGGCTTCGGTTCTAGTTAAGGTTTATTATTATTAATATGTGTGGCGAAAGAGTATAAAAAATAAATCAAAGCGAGCTTAATACTATCATACCACATAGGTGTTTGTTTTGATCTATTTCTTTTCTTCCTCGCGTTCTGTTTATGTTTTGTTTTATTATTATGGTTTGGTTTGTTATAGTGTTCTTCCATGAATAAATATATACAAAAATGCTAGTCCCTCTCTAACTGCTCATTGACCTTTTCATAAACAACAAAAGTGATGCAAGTTGCAGGTAAAACTCGTAAGAGGTTGGGAAGTAACCCTCGGTAAAATCCCAACACACCATTAGTTTGGTAAATTTTTGAAATGCAATCGCCTATTGACGTGTATAGTTTGCCTGCGTCATATCGTTGTAGTTTGGAACGCAAAACCTGATATGGGTAAAGAAGTATGGTCGAAACAGCTTTACTTCCTGACGACAAAAGTAGATACTCCTTAGTCGAAAGATAGCTTGGTGTTGATCCTTGCTGGGTGGACCCCAACTGTTGATCACGTGACCGGCTTTTCTTAACCCGCTCCTTAGCCCAGTCATAGAATCCAAACTGTACTGCCGCTTGGACCACACCCAATAGAGAAGGGATCTGGCCTCTCCAGAACCCTCTGATGCCCTCCTGGTTGTATATTCTACGTGCTCCGTCCAACATTGATGAGTACGCATTCACGTGGCCAGCATTTGTCGAACAGATACGGGTTTTCAGTACCCATAGAGGATTGGTGGCCAAACTTGTGGTTGTTCCTGTGATAAGAGCATTGAAAAAGTATCCATGTGGGCCTTCGAAAAGATTCGCCTTTTTCACAACACCATAGAGTGAAAAATAGACACCATATCCAGCAGCATTTCCCAGCAGATTTATCCCGAGCCCTCGATATAGACCCTTGTACAGGTTCCGAAAATTCCCCGACGTGTGATGTGAAGACGGTTGTCGTAAGGACTTGATGACTGATTTCAAGTTTCCATCAAGCTGAAGTCGGATTTTCAGCAGATCAAGTGGGTGCATAAACAGCGTCGACACAGAGCCCGCCACGGTTCCCGCAACTAGGTCGCGTAGCCATGGATCCATGAGGAAATTTATCGAAAACTAGCTGAAACTTCACTGAAAGTTTCTGCACTTCAAAGTTGGAGAACTGGGGAATATGCAGATTTCATGTATGCTGAGTGGGATATGGAAAAATAAAGATTTCATTGTGGACGCCATTATCTAGGTCGTAACCCCGAAATGTGTGAATGAAAGAATGAAAACAACCCCACAAAATTCCCCAAGACGTACCAAGAAAAAATATATATATATAGAATTGATCAAGCCGTCTATGGATTGTGAGGAGAATATGAAAATCTACGCCATCAACCTGGACACATATAATGACACCCATTTGGACGACTATTGTTCATTGATACAATTTGTTAGAAAATATCACTCTCGGCTTACACATGACTTTCCGCATTATGATCTAAGCAAGTTACGGACATATCCATTCATCAATGGGTATGCTGTTAAGCTCCATTCTGAAGTGTGCGCCTCTTGTGAAGCCATAATATGAAGAAACAGTCTTTATGTCTGTAGTAATCAACAAAAAAAAAGTAAATTATCTTCCGATCATATATTCAATGCACCTCACAAGCACTTCAACACCTGGAAAGTTGGAAGTTTGCAAATGTTGAATCGATACTTTAAAATAGATCGGAAACCAAAAACGGGATCACATCAGATGTTTTTGTTCTCCGCTCTCAGCTCTAGAGATGGACAATCCAAAATACACCCTGAGGCCATAATGACCACGCTGTAGTTATAAGTTTTGAGCTGCTAACGAAGACTACGACGGTCTGGCTTAGGCTCTCATGAACATTCCATCCACATTGCTTAAAAGTTCACTTCGTCAACACGTCTACCGACATCAGGTCTTTCTTAACATGATCCCATCAATTCTCCTTTCGGTGGGCGATCTACTCAGCGTATCACCATACAGCATGTTACAACCAACATCAATCTTATACAGTAGTCACTTCATTTTCATATATACAGAACTCAGCCAGTTTAGGCAGTAGGGAAGGGAGAGAGAAGCCTGGGTTAGATATTTCACATTCAACGAATGACCCGCCTTGGACACTTTTGTAGCCGGCACATAGCATCCAATGCGAAAAGGTCTGATACTCACTTGATAAGACCAGGTCGGGGAGAGGTCTGGGACCATCCTGTTGTTAGTAATGTAATCGTTGGGCTTTAGCAAGAGTCGTCATTGATTACGACTGTCTGTCATCACGCCACTCACCGACATAGATGACGAAAGGAATCCATCCGTAATGAAGGGCAACTCGACCAAGATCGAGGATCTTGGAAATTCGTTCTCTGGACTCTTCGGAAAGCTGGAAGATCATTTCTGTGTGTGTGGTTCAGAGGAGAATGAGACTAGGTTTAACGCTGCATGTTGAACAGTTTTGCACTGCCGGGTAAGTTCAAGATAGTTAAAGTTAGTTGAGCGTCTTAGAAAATATTTGTTGGGATAATACTTGACCATGATGCAGAGAAGAAAAACAAGACCCATGGAGCCAACCCTAGCATGATTTCTGAAAATTTTACAACCAGTCTAAATTGATGATCAGTTGAATGAATAGTGGCATCTGATAACTCTAAAGGATCTTTGTTAGTTGGAGCCATTCCAGAAATTTAACAAACAGTGAACTTGGAAAATTGTCAGATGAAAGGTGTTTGGTTTGTTTATCTTCGCCTGAGATACTTTGGGGTTACGAGCTATTCTGAGAGCATGTTAGTTTTACTAAGCATCAAATATTACAGTTCCTGATCGAGCTTTGGAATAGTAAAGGTAAAAAATAATCGGACAGGTATTTTGGAATCAATGTAGTATCCCATTTTTGTGTCTTTTCAGTTGATGTCTTTTCATTGCAAGCAGGTCCATCTCCAACAATCAAGGCTCTTTTCCTGCCCACAATATTAATCATCTCTCACAAATGTTGCTAATCTCAGAATGTTCAAATATCTAGAATAATTTCAAAATGGCAAACAATGAAAAGTCACGATATTAAAAATCTGGTTCACTAAAAGCTCGTATTTCTCTTTGTCATAAGCATGGAATTAGTATTATTTAATTATTATTTCTCAAAAAAAAAAAAAAACAGCCCCAGATGTCAATTAGACTCATCGTCCAGGGGACATTGTTGTTCATCAATGGCTTCCCTGTATTGTAGATAAGCAGATTGCGCTTTCTCCAAAAGAAATAAATACTTGTCTTGAACTCTTGAGTTATTTCCATTATCTCCAGAGATTCGTAATCCCAGTTCAATTCTCCTGATTCCATTGGCCAGGACCTGGTAATATTTTGCCATAAGATGATGGTTTTCGAAGTCACTGTAAAGCATATCCTCGGCATCTATCCACTCTTCAAGAGACTGCACTGGTGGTAAACCAGCCTTGTAGAGTAGCACTTTCATAACTGGGCATTGGCAATAAATATGACAAGAGAGAGTTGCAGTAGAAGAAGTTGATCTGCAAAGTCCACACCCCACTTTTTTCCACTTGAAGAGAGAATTCAAGGAATAAAGGTCCAGTCCATGTTTAATATCTTTGAGTCGCAAAACCAATTGAAGCTTGGAGTGGTTCTGACTCTTGGTAGTGATAAGTTTCTTGCTTTTGATACCCATTTTTGATGGTTATAATGATTAGGAAAAGATACCAACACACATATCGCTTCTATTTAAGTTGAAAATATCTGAAACAAATGTGGTTTTTTTATTCACCACATGACAGTCTTCGTACCATGCATATATGCCTTTGTGATGATGAAAAAAATGAAAAAAGAGCATGAGAAAGGACATTTTAAGAAGTAGGAAAGCAAATAAATTCCAGCGCATTTTTTTTCATCAACTTCTTACTGGATTACTCCACGATTCTGAGGGGGTTTCCAAAATGTGTGTGTGATTCTAAAATAAGGTTAGTTTAAGATTAAGTGGTATTTGATTTGATAAACCCAATTTGGTGAGGCAAGGGATTCCTTGTTTGGACGGAACAATAAAATAATGAATGGACATATTTTAGTTGAAGTTTACATTGATTCGGAACAAGGATAGACACCACTCCTGAATTAATCTACGAGATCCCCCGGAATTCCAGTATTGTTCTACCTCGACTGTTGATATCCTCTGTACTCACACAAGATAAAACGTTATTTGATCGTACAGGTGTATATATGGTCGCCATTTATAATTTCATATAGCTGATTACCTATTCCGGCTATTGATTCAAATTATGCGCGCAAAATGCTAAGTTTTGATGATTATGATTGACAGTCTTCTAGGATGTTACTGAAGAAAACTTGGGTTTTAAGCCCACAGAATATCATGTGAAAAAGGGCATCCTTTTTTCGTTTCTCTTCATCTTGAATTCATTTAAAATACTAAATAAGTATGCCCAGGTTTTCTTCTCCTCCCACAATCATTTCATCGCCACAAGAATAAAAATCGTTGACCTTAAGTGGGAAAGGAAGCCGGTTATTCTTTGTTTATGATGTCTTTCGATTTCTCTTCTTCTTTTTGTCGTGCTATCGCCTCTTTCATCCTTCTCTTTTCAGCTCCTAGTTCATCATAGTTTTTTTTTGGTTCTCATACATTCATTGACCACAACATTAACCTTGAGTAATTGATGTAAGTCTAGGAGGTTGGTTTTTTTCTTTTCTCATACATTCAATTGACTATAGCATAAATATGAAATAATTCTTCTTTTTTTTTTCTTATACATTCAATTGACTATAACATAAATATGAAATGATCCTTTTTTTTTTTTCAGGTTTTTTCAGGTTTTTTTTTTTTTCTCTTACATTCAATTGACTATAACATAAATATGAAATAATTCTAAGTAATTCTTTTTTTTTGTTTCTCATACATTCAATTGACTATAACATAAATATGAAATAATTCTAAGTAATTGATGTAAGTCTACGTAGTTTTTTTTTTTTTCTTCATACATTCAATTGACTATAACATAAATATGAAATAATTCTAAGTAATTGAAGTAAGTCTACTAGTAGACTGTGCCTAAGTCTGCTGACTAACAAAAATGAAGATACTAATAATGTCATTGTTTTTTTTTCGATTAAGGCAACCTGGCCGAGCGGTCTAAGGCGCCAGGTTAAGGCTAATTCCTTAACACAAAATCCTGGTCTCTTCGGAGGCGTGAGTTCGAATCTCACGGTTGTCAATTTTTTCAACTTGGTAGAATGCGAGTTTTTTTCCAGAATGGCTTGAAGGCAACTTCATCATTCCAAATAATTCTAGAAAACCACAACTTCAGCATATATCTGTGAATCAAAAAAGCGTAGCTTTGGACAGGATCCTGCTTGGCAGTTGTGGATATAGCAAAGGAACGAATTCAAAGTGATATGTTCTTGAAAGGACAAAAAGTGATTTCTGGCAGGATCGAACTGCCGACGTTCTGCGTGTTAAGCAGATGCCATAACCAACTAGACCAAGAAACCGGTTGTCCGAAAAGCAAGTCAGACCTTATAAGCCCTAATATGTGCTTACGTAACTAATTCCGGTGACAACACCAAATTAGGCACAGTCTACTAGTAGACTTACTTTAATTACTTAGAATTATTTCATATCTATGTTATATTCAATTGGATGTAAGAGAAACAAAAAAATGTTAGTAACCTAGCAATTAAGACATATCTATCGACGTGATGAAGAGCTCGACAATTCCAAGTTGGCTTTTCATTGCAGATACCTTAGCAAAAAGACTGTAGCGAAGCCATAAATTGTGGACCTTGGCAATTTCACCCAACTATCATCAAGGGGTTAAATTAGGTCAATTTAACTCGTTCTTAAGGACTTACTTCAAGGGTCATTATTCATTGTTGCTTCGGTAGTATATCAGAAAACCAAATGCTAGTTCCTTCAAATCCGATATCTGAGAGAAATAAAAAGACATATACAGCACCCAACCATAATCTAAATGTCAACACTAGTTACATCACAGAATGAGACTCCCCAATAGCAAGCTGAAGGTTCTTGCATATTTCGTCAACTTTTGGGTATGTCCAGAAGTGGACCTTGCCATCAAGAATAGCAGGCATCATGTATTCCTGATCCCATGGGCCCTGGAGCAGCTTGAAACCCAAAAGGTCCACGATCAAGTGTGGTGCTACTGGGTGGAAACCTTCGAGTGGATAACAGGCAAAGCGAGATATTCCAAAAACGCCAATAAAGCGACGATTCTGGGGCAAGTTGAGTTTTAGGTTCGTGACCCAGCCTTCCTTAGTGTCAACAACTGTTCCAGTGTTTATGAAATCATAAAGATGCAATTGTGGGCCATGCAGAAATATATTATCAATTGTGCGGGGCCCAAGAGACAATGGCAATTGACAACTGTCATCGAGAACACAAAGAGTTCGAGTAGAACCAGTCTCCATATCCACCAAAAGTATTGAGAAGGGCTCATTTGCACCACTGGGATCTTCCATCTCATTACCATCAAAACTGCTATGTCGTGTTTCGGTAATGAAGACCTTTTCGTCACCATAAAAGAAGTTCCACTCGATACTTTCATTTGGCTTATGTAAAATCACCATATGGTTGGGTTCTTCTGTGAACACGTCGCTAGTAAGACAGTGCTGGGTGACAAGAACATATTCAGCTGGTGTTTCAAACACACAGAGCATCCAGTTACGCCAGAACTTGAAATCCAAAATTCCATATCGGCCAATTTCGGGATCGATTGTAAAAGTCCAATAACGACCTCCACAATCTTCCCGTGTAATCCACATTCGTGTTCCACAAGAATGCATGCTGCCATTGAGATCATAAAAATCGTTAATGCTTATGTCACCACGAGGACTGCGAGAGGAAAAGGGGTCTGCAGCATTGTCACTATTCACTCCTATGATACAGCCCTGGCGGAAATCGAAGTTGTGTCCCTTTTTCACAAACTTGGTGGCTGCGCATAGAAGTTGCACATGTTCAGGAATAGGTTCGTTCACATGAATATACTCCTCATCCACTGGCGAAGCCTGAAGATGCACTTCCTTGGAACTCGACGATCCGGAACAAGGTATCAGCGGTTTCCGTGCTGCGACTACAAAACGAGCCCTTCTGAGCCAATTGGCGTTATCAGGAATCCATGTCCAATGTTGCTTTAAGTATTGTTCAACGTAGCGATCTACGACCTTATAAAGTTGGGAACTTGTCAAAGCCAGTTCCAGAAGACTTTCCAGTTCTAGATGTGAGCAGATCTCAAGTATAAGCTCGTCTGGTAATCCGGCAAGCGAGGTTGTTGGTTGCCTCATCTCATGAGAGTGGGGTTATTAAACTTTGGTGGGGTAAGTAAGGCTGCAGTGTGACCATGTGAACATCAAAAGTTTAAATTCATTTCAAAAATATCAGTGTATCTTCTACCCCCTTTATGGAGACCCGAAAATTATTCGAAAGTCCTGTACTGTCTCAAACTATTTAGCTCTGCCTTTCCCATCATTTGTCCACTGATATGAATCTCGATTATGCCATATTCCCCTATCCCCATTCCGAACTCTAATGAGCTAATCTAATGAGATACTACTGCAAATGGAAGACTTCTGCCACACCACATTGGCATTGACGAAATGAGATGTGGATTCCACAGTTGCCACACGAAGCATAAAATGCTCGATTATCCTAAATTATTACCATACCTTCACCCATAGCACCACACCATGAACCCATTTCCAGATGATAGCGATAATGTTTCCGTCTTTAGCGACGAGTTAGGTGACTACTTCATCTTTGAACCCTTTTGCACCCTTGTTATCGACGATACTGAAACTACTGTCACGATTGACTTGATATCAATCTGCGGAGGCAGAGATACCTTGGCCAACGTTTACTTTTGCAACCATGTTCCTATTCCACAGGCTCTGTTTTAGCTGTGACACAGTACCATGGTGGCTAATATGCGCTTTTATAACATTGTCTTATTGTCATATAAACCAATAAGACCGAATTAAAACCCATTTGCTTCAACTTTGGTTACTGAATGCATTATTCATAACTGTTTAACATTTAATGAATTTTTCAGAACCTATCAAAAGTACCATTAGGTTCATTTTAGATAAGGCCTATTTTTTTTTATCACGCATTACATTTAAGTTTATTTTTCATATCGTCACAGTCGTAAATCAAATGGATATGTCGTTCATACAGATTAAATTCGTAATCTTCTCGGAGGTGAATGTTTATGGCACCTAGTTATTCATCATTGATTGTTTACTACATTAAGAATCACTTACATTAGCTGATTAGAATTTCTTCCTCTTTTCAAATCTTAGGAACTTGCCTGTCCTCGGCAACTTGTTCAGCGACTTGTTCTACCTCTGCCTGTTGGTCAGACCCCAAATTTGATTCCTCAGGAGCAGTATCGTCCAAAGGAAGTTTGGTGTGAGGAGAAATATCTCTAGCCGTAGCCCCAAAGCCAGGGCTAGGGATAAAGGTGAAAAGCTTTGCAGATTTCTCTGTTGAGACATTATCATCACCCTCAGGTAATGAAGGTTCAATATTGGTGTTGGCAGCTACTATTGGTTGAGCTGGACCACTCTTTGGTGGAGAAGACGGCGCAAACCGGGAATAGTCTTCCTCAATCTTAGTCACATTTCCACTAAGTTGGTTGCCAAAAAGATTAAAGTCGCCAGAAATTGTAGATCCTGGATCCAACGTGCGGTGACCAGAGGAAGCTACATCAGGATTAGTGGCCTTCTGGTTGAAATCCATGGTGTGAACATCTTGGTCTGTAGGGATTGGAAGTCCAACGGGATCGGGTTTAGTCTGATGGGGGAAAGCATCCCCAAGCTTCCTTTCTTGTAAGGCTGTCGGGTAATTAGGCACAATTCCTACTCCAGCTTGCCCAGACCTGAGTTTTCCGGCAAGTTGCTGTCCAAGAGAGTTCAAGGTGTCTTGATTAACTGGCACGTCTTCGCCACCAGGATTACTACCTCCAATATCCTCATTGATACCCAGACCTCGCTGACCTTCCTCAAGTGTAGTCTCAATTTCTGGAAGAGTCGTATCCACCTGGGCTGGAATATCGGGATTAACGGGTTGGATATCGGAAGCTCCACTCAGTACGGCAGACTCGCCTGTGGGAATAAGAAGCTTGTTTTCTTTGGGTTCACTCTTTGACTTTCTTCTAAGACCAGAAAAGAATCCTCTAAATCCGTGTGCCTTTTCGGTTTTCTCAGTTTTCTCGGTTTTCTCGGTTTTCTCGGTCTTTTCGGTCTTATCCTCTTTGCTCTTGAAAGCACTGAACTTGTTGCTCCACGATTTTCTTCTTTGTGCTGGTGCAGCTGGTGTATCTAAGAGAGCCTGGATTGGTGCGTTACCTGAGTTTCCCACGTCCATCTTCTTCTCATACTTGTCGGCAAGTCGTTCATGGAATCGTTCCTTTCCAATTTGCTGGACATTGGGTGGATTTGGGTTGATTGTTAGACTTGGTGGAGCTGATTTGGTGACATTGGGTGAGTTGGCGGCATTTTGAGAGCTGGAGTTATTGGTCGGGTTCGTGATATTAGACGCTTTTGAAGTATCTTGCGATTGAGTTGCGGGTTTTCGAGAACCAGACTTGACTTGGCGGTCAATGGCGCTGAAGCTAGAATGGATTGCTTCAGACACTGACGATTGTCTTTTGGTTGGGGAATGACTTCGTCTTCTGGCGGGGGGCGATTTTCCATCGTCTCTGACAACATAAACCGCATCTTTTGTTTCGATTCTGCTGCCTGCTGGAAGAGCTTTCCCATGTGACGACTCATAACTGGAGTAGGCTGCTTTCACCTCTTCAGGGGTAGCATGATACTTGCTGCGTTTGGACGAGTGAAGGGCTGCAGCTGCTGCAGTAGCGGCCTGGTTAGTCTGATGGGGTTGGTGTGACAAAGGTTGTGCAACTGACGCTGACATGGTAAGTGTTTCTGGTGAGTCGGAAATGTTCGCCCCACTCTTAATATAGATAATTTAGGTTTGGGGGCGATTCTTTGTTTGTAAATTGCTAGTCTGCATAAACGCAGCAACCTGAAGTCAGTGAATGACCATCGCCTCTGAAGAGAGTGAGCATTGGAAATTTTGTGGAATTAATCGTTTATTTTTATGTAACAACGCTCTCTGTTCCTTGAAAAGTCTTCTACTCCTCTTCAATTGCCCTGCTTCTGTGACACCTTTCACACACTTAAACTCCACTCTAGGCATGATAGTGCCAGGTCCGTAAACTCAATTAGTCTTAAGGATGATTGGGATTATTAAGGTTTGGACAAAATTGTGTTTTTCGAAAACCTGACTATTCATATTTTAGTAGATGGCAAATATGAACCAGTCAATTAATTGAAATTATTAATTCTGTTCAATGGGATCAGTTTCGTTTAATGTTTTCAATGGTTTTACTCGTATTAATGCCCTTTGCAGTTTTTTGTCAATGTCAGCTGCTCAATGCAGATTGGGTTTCAGATTTCTTGAGGGGCAACAAGACAACAAGACATCCATTGTATTATGTTCTTCTGACTTGCCAATTTCTGATACTGCTTAGGGTTGTTTGATGCGCTTGAAACATATGAACCGGAGTTACCACTGCCTCCCTCCAGTGAATAATGGCCAGCGGAATACGTTTTTATATCTTCAATGGCTGTGGGCAGTAGAATATATTGGTGAAGACTTTCACAAGGGTCTAGTTCTTTTATAAGGCAAAATCCTGTTTCATACACTTTAGGGACTAAATCAGGGGTCATGTGATGCAGTTGGTTGCGGCTTGAAATTGAACCTTAGGGTAAACTCAGTGTGTTTGGAGTTCACTGATACACAACTTGTCAAGACCCAGCTATGGTTGTGGAAGAACAAAGATTTCTAGTGCGGATGAAATTTCACGACACTGGACTCCAACACACTATTCTTTTGCTAAGGATGTAGTTTACACAGCTTGACACGTACTCAACTTGATGGTTGTTACCATTCTTAGTAACTTCACTGTGCATCAGATGTGATATATTAGATCTATGACCAGTGTCAATATTCTCTTCTGCATCTGGAATGTGAAAACCCATCATGTAACTCAGGAGGGAAATAGGAGTCAAGCTGATAAATTGACTACTTAGAAGTCGAAGCGGAGGGATGTACTGCTGTCACCTTGTATCCGTCACCGGCAGCCTCCGATGGAGCTAAACCAATATCTCATAAGTTGATATTTCTTACTATATACAAGTTCCAGCTTACCCTAGGAATTTCGTAAAAGGAGAAATGGGACCCCTCAGAACCAAGCCGAACTTAAGCTCCCAAACTTCATGTTGATGCCAAATTTGTCATTTGGAACTTTCCAGGCACATTATGTGATTGAGTCCTCAATTCATCGCGTGTCTGCAGTAATTTTCCAGAAATGTCATTAGACACTTTCTTTGTTAGTGGCGATGGGGTCATTATCAATCGTCTTCGTGAGGTGGCGTAGTTTCTAGAGTGAAATCTAGATATGTTCCCGATTTGACAGCTGAGAACATCGGGAATTTAATTCATCACTCTTCTGGCTCCTCATCCAAAGGTACACGAATAAGTTGTTCGGGAAGAACGGGGTCCTGATAGTCCTCCTCCGTGTATCGCGCTAGCGCTGTAGATGCTAGATTTATAGCTCGAATAACTGCAGACCAGTTGCCCATGACCTCGGCAACGACGTCTGTTTCTTCCGCAAGACAAGACACATGTTGAGCTAGCCCTTCTAGCTCGTCAGCCAGGTCGCCAGAGTATTGTCGAAGCTGAAGCAACTGCTGGAGCTCTTTTTTCTTGGCTTCGATTTTCTCATCAAATTCATTTCCAACATGGTTGAGCCGATTCGGCGCCAGAGATACCCTGGGTCTCACCATGGTGTGTTGTGTGAATAACTACGTGATTAATTAGAGTTCTGTTTTATGTAATGCAACTATTATTGTACAATCAAGTAGGGAAAGTTAAAGATAAGGTGACCTTCAAAATACTGATATAGAGAATCCAACCATTCAAGATTGTAATTATCAGACGTTCCTACTCCATGAAGTTCAGTAAAACATAATCATCATATTCATAATCATACAATCTAGCCTAGTACATACCATTGCTCTGGGTGATCATCAGCCGCTGGCCACCACCAATGATGGGGGTGTCGTTCTCAGCGGCAGCAGCAGCAGCCTCCTTGGCCTTTCGCTCCTCGTTGTCCTTTTGAAGCTCGTGCAACATAGTCGCGTTCTCTCGGGTGACGTTAATTCGGTAGGGCATGGTGTAGTCCTCGAGCTTGTGTCTCCAGGCAACCTCCTCCACAACATCCTGTCGAAGGTAATCGTAACAAGTGTACAGGGTAGCCACGTAGCACTCCTTGTTGCCGGTACCGACGAAGTATCGCAGAAGCTCCTCGCAGACATCCTGCTTGCCAGAAACAGCGGCAGTGTCGATGGCATCCTTCCACAGCTTGTCCTGCTTGGACAGACTGATGGACTTGGGGAACTTCTTGTTCTTCTTGTACAGATGAGCAGCAATCTGTCGGAAGAAGATGAGGTCGTGCTTCTCAAGTCGCTGGGCCAGGTCGATGGCGTCGTACTTGTCGTAAGCGTCCACAGCGTCTCGAAGAGTAACGTGGTCCTCCTCCTCAATCAGCAGGTTGTGGTAAGCGTTGTTAACAGCAGCCAGGTTGTGGTCAAGAACAGTGACAAGGAAAGACTTGATCATGGGCAGGTTATCGGACTTGTCGAACATTCGTACCACTCGGGAAACGTCAATTCGAGCAGCCAAGACAGCCAGCAGATCGGTCACAAGCATGGGGACCTCCTTCATGTAGAAGTTGATGGCCTTGTAGTAGATCTCCAGGTTGGCAACCTTGACAATGATGTCCTTGAAAGAAGAGTGCTCGAATGCATCAGTGGATCGCTCCATGATGGCAAGGGCAGCGTTGTCCCACTCATCGTAGTGGCAGTACAGGAACACGAGCTCAGGCCACAAGTGAGCAGCCTCACAGGCTCGGATGACCTTGGGGATGTTGACTCGGGACCAGAACAGCTTGAGGTGCTCCATCATTCGGTCAGGAGAGTACTTGGAATATAGGATGGCCAGCTCAGTGAACATGCCCATGTGAGCCCGTTCAAGACCCAGACCCTGCTCGAAAAGAGAGATAAGCTGGGTGAAGTAGCCATGGTACTCGTACTGGGTGACAAGATCCTGGAGCTCCTCAGCATGGACAATCAGGTTAAGACCGCAAATCTGAGCCAGTCGGAACTCCTTGTTATCGATACAAGCCTGGTTGACCTGCTTCCACACCTTGACGGAGGATGCCTTTCGGGCAGAGTCAACAGCGCCCTGGTAATCTCCAAGGTACACCAATACGGCAGCCAGCTTGGCCCAGTTGGAGATGGATGCGTACAAAATCTTGGAAGCAGCGTAGTTCTTGTCCTCGAAAAGCTTGTCACCAACAGACTCCACGTTGGCAACATTGGGAGAGTCCAGAAGCTGTTGCATAGCCCGTAGGTTGTCGGTAGCAGCATAAGAAAGGAGCAGCTGAGAATCGATAGCAGGCTCTCGAGACAGATCTCGAGCCATCTTGAGGTACTCAATCAGCTCCTCGTCCTTGCCAGCATGGCTGGCGATCTCAATGACCTGAACAAAGTTGGAGGGATCCTTGGCCTTGATGTAAGACTTGATGGCATCGCCAACTCGCAGACCGTAGATCTGAGCGTTACCAAGCAGAGAGTACACCTCGGGAGTGTCCACCTTCTCAGCATAGTCGGCAGCCCGGTCCAGGGACATGATATGGTCGGTAAGAACAGTCATGACCTGGCTGTGCTTGTCGTGCTTCTTGTGGATCTCCAGAGCCTCCTCAAACAGTTCGTTGTCAATACAGATCTGGGCAATGTCGTCAGCATCGTAGTGGTCAAGTCGCTCAATGTAGTTACTGACTCGGGACTTGTCAGCCTTGACAGCAGTCAGGATCATCAGGTTCTGGAGGTTCGCGTTCTCACTGAAGAGAGAAGGCTCCAGAATGATCTTCTCGAGCAGCTCGAGCAGCTCAGCGGGGAGATCAGCTGCCATAAATGCCTTAACAGCAATAGACACAGCCTCAGGAGAATCAGACTCGGGTACAGCAGTGCCTACAACGGCATCAACAAGGTGTCGCTGGTATTCCTGGCCAGAAAGGACCTTGCTCCAGAGAGCTTCATCCTGCTTCTGGAGAAGGTACCGTGCCTGCTGCTTGAACATGCTGTTTTCGTTGGTGATCTTGACAAGTTCGTCATCAAGACCACCCTTCTCGTAACAGATGAAAGCGAGATAGGGATCTCGCTTCTCGCAGTACTTTCCAACAACCAGAGGGTTGTACTCGTTGTTCTCCTTGAGGAACTTTTCGGGGTTGTTGTTGCTGTCAATGTAAATCTTAGCAAGGGCATCGAAAAGGGCAGTATCTCGAGAACCACCACTGAGAGTCTTCTCAAGGAAGGGTAGCAGCAGCTTCAGCTTGTTTCGCTTCTCAACCTCATCGACAAGCTCAGCAACCGGAACCTGACCGACTACAGACATGAGAAGATCCTTGATGATGGACTCGTCACAGTCAACGTCAAGCAAAGCACCAATCACCTTGGGAGTTCGTGCAGGGTTGACTCGCTGAACATACACCTCAATGAACTTGTACTGCTGGTTCTTGTACAGGTACAGAACCAGGTCGTGAACAAAGTCGTACTTGTCGCAGACAATGATGAGAGGAAGCTGATCGGGCAATTGGGCATCCTTCATCAAGAAGTTCTTGACCTTTTCAGGGTTGTAGTGGTTGTTCTCACGCACAATTCGCTCAATCTCATTGGTCTGACCAATAGCGGCAGCAGCAGTGATGTACTTGAACACCACATCGGCATCCTCGCTGAGGTTTACAATGGACTGCAAGTAGTAGTACAGACCTTCCTGGGAGTTGAACTCCTCAAACACCTTGATGAGGTTGAGAGAGCCCACAAGATCAGAGTACTTGGTAGCAATCTGAACAGCCACCTGTAGGTTCTGTCGGATGTTCACCTTGAGCATTTCCCGCAGACACTCGAGGGTCTGGTCGACGGTGAGCTTGCCGAAGTAAGCGACCAGAGCCTCGGGGGCGAAGTTCTCAGAGTGCACAACCACACGCTTGATATCCTTGAGGTCGTCGTAGTTCTCCAGAGCCCGGTTCATCAGACCAGCCTTCTCACACAACGAAGCAATTCGGGCTCGGTCGTAGTGAGAAAACATCTCAGAGCCCAGAATAGCATCAGCGACCTGGGGAGCATTGATCAAGTTGACCTCCAGAAGTCGGGTCTGCAGGTTACCCTGATCAGGCAGGTTCTGGTTGAGAGCGTCCAGCAAGAAAGCAGTGGCAGCCTGGATGTGGTTTTGAGACAGGAAAATGTCAGTCACCTTGTTGAGGTTCAAGTCCTCACCCTTTTTCACGAGAGAGGTAGCGAATTCAGCTCCCTTATCAGGGTTAACTCGAACAATGTTTTGCAGCAGAACAATGTAGTCAGGGGTGTATCCAACCTTCTCACAGTAAGGAACAATGTTTTCAAACTCTCCAAGCTCTGCGAAAGCCGCAACAACCTTGAGAGGCACATTGGCTCGGACGTACACTTGCAGGGCCAGCTTGACGTCAAACTGTCGTACAATGTCACCAAGTTCCTCGCTGGATTCCAGCTTATCCTGCTGAAGCCACTTCTCAAACAGCTGCTTTCGGTCCTGCTGGAGAACAGGTCGTGCCAGCTCAATGGACTCTACCTTGTTAAGCGAACCCTTATCCAGCAAAGTGGAGAAGTACTGCAGAATGGGAGAGATACCTCCGGGAGGAGCCTGGACGTTTTTGAGCTTTTGGATGGTAGCAGGAGTTCTAAGTCGACCACCAGGAGAAGAAGCAGCAACCTTAGCTGCATTAGCGTAATCTCCCTGGTTCAGAAGCTGAGTGAACTGCTGTTCATACAGATCATCGGCTCCAGGAAGGCCGCCTCGAGAAGCCACAGCCAAGGCAACAGTGGCATTGCCAAGACTGCTGAGAATGTACTGAACAACGGTTTGCTCGTTAAGCTCCACAGAAAGCACCTGACCTTTTCTGTTTATGCACAAAACACCCTTTTGTTTGAAAGGGGCAGCGGTGAACACAGACTCACTGGAGATTCGGTTCATGTAGATACACAGACCCTGCTCAAGGTCGTAGACGTGCACAAAGCCGTACTTGGTGACGACATACACAACACCGTACTTCTCGCCAGCATGCACTGCGACGGGGAAGTCGTTGGCAGCCTCAGGAGGGAAGAAAATGTCCACCTGCTTCTTCTGGTAGACAGGGTTCTCGTCCTTGTGGTCAATCTCGACGGCATGCAGCTTGCCACGGTTTGCAAACACAAACAAATCTGACGGGCTGGCTCCATCTGGAAGCTGCAGCTTTGTGAAAGAGGCAGCATGGCCCTCAATAGCCTGGGAGACATTTCGCTCTCGGCTGTACAGTTGAATCTGGCCGGCGATTCGGCCGTCTCGCTGAGTAATGCCGACTAGAGCACTCCAGCTGCCGTTGCTCACGTAATTGATCACCTGGCAATCACTGAGAGAGTGGTGTCTGTCAGTAAGCTTGACGGGGTCAGTGGTGCCAACTCGCCAGTGGAGAATCTCGGTTTCAGTGATAATACCAATAGTCTCGTTATCAATCCAGTTCCAGAATACCACAGGTACGGAAAGCTGGCTGCTACCCAGACGCTGCTTGGTCTCCAGGTTGAAGGCTTGCAACGCTCCTTCCTTGGACCGCACAGCGATAACAAAGTCTGTGGGGTGCATGATTGCCGAGTCAGCCGAGATATTTCTTCGCACTACATTGTTGTTGTTGTGGAGGTCGATGATGGCTACAGTGTTGCCAGTGTTGGACGTTTCCCGGACGCTGGGTTAGTAGTTGAAGTAAAGGTAGAAAAGCTTCATCGTACTCACCAAACAAATCGATCACTCTGCAAGGTACATGTGTTGAATCCGATCGATGCCTCAGGAACCCCCAGCGATTGAAGCTGGAGATGCTCCTGAAACGTAATGGGCAAATCCTGTGACATGTTTGAGGATGGAGAAGAGAAAGAGTTGGGAGTAGCATGTAAGTTTGGACTAGGAACCTTGATGATGTGTCCTCAAGAAGTGATAAGCAGGAAATATGGATGGGAAGATGAACAAGTGTTACGCCATAATGATCAGTTTGAAATTGTCAATAAATCTATTAAAATTGTTTTTTCTCAATCAACTCGCTCGCTACCCGATATCCACACAACTCGTTTTATTGGTGGACACGGTTTGCTCCGGGGTTAGGGTTAGTGTATTGGCATTTAGGTGGCAACTGTAATTAGGATGAGATGTGATCCCTTTGGGAGTTAATTGAGTTAAAGTTTGGAGAGAAGATTTAAAAACAGTCAATGAGGGAAAAAACAAGAAAAAACAAATTGTGAAAAGTCGTGGAAAAATAAGATACGAAATTTAGAGACAAGTGTTCGAGCTGAGAAGATTTAAAAGTATATATATATGTAAATAACATCCGAAATTTTCCAAAGACTGAGGGAGTAAAAATCCATAAACAAAAACACACCTGTTGATCAGTCATGTTTGTTCCTCCACACAACATGCAATGCACTCTCTACAGATGAAAATTATCTAAACCATCAAATACTGCCACGTTGAGAATTGGTCTTGGCATATGCAGAGCTGACAGATTGGGTGGCCAACAACGTTTTTCCTTGATCGCATTATCTATGAAACATGTGAATGGTTGGGGTACTGTGTTGTTGAATTAGTCATCTCTCTGGAAGATTTATTACTACGCTCCATAAAAGAGCTACCTCCAGGATAGTTTCATTGAATGGGAAATAACATCGGGTTCTCAATAGCTCCATCATTTCCATATTACTATACTACACCACGCGGTGAACCTCCATCCATTCATTTATTCATTTTGATTTTAAAGTAGAAAATAATAATAATCGCCTTGTTCATATATTAAGGTGTTCACGATTTTAGCTTATAGGCTTTGGCTGAACACCATTGTTTTCTTCTAAAAGGGCAATGTTCTGGAGATACTGGATTTACAATAGTACATCACAAATATCGCTAATCCAGAATTAGCAAATAACACACAGTAATCTTCTCATTCCTCATCAGCTTGTTAGACCTCTGACTCTCGACGCTACGATAATAGGGAGCTTCCTCATGTCTTCTGCAAAGAAATTAATACTCTCCAGAGAATCTGCTCAGTCTCCAACATGTTAGATTGGATGGATATGGTGACCTCTGTCATTCTCCTAAGCTGGGTCGAGGCATCTACACAGCCACGTGCAGGGAGTGGCTCCTCTGTAAATTTTCATACGGCGACACGAGTAACTTTATCAGCGTTTGGAGTTGCGTACTGTAGGGAAGAGGTTGAGACTTGACAGGACACACAGGTGTAACACGACATTTTTCCAAATCAACCTCAGTTACATCCAAAATACTATCGGTGGTTTTTCACTCCTTAATACACTTACCCATAGTTGAGTTATTCAATTATGCTCCTTTAGTTGCTTGTAGGTAAAACTGACCAGATACACTCAGAGTAGTTGGTTGTTGTGTGATACTTTGCTAACTAAGGCTACTCTGATGAGTAAGGGTTTCTTATGTTGAGAACCTTTTGTGCAGAGACCAACCATGACGTTTCACATAAATAATTAAAGAATAGGTTTGTTTGAATGGGATAATACATTTGTATCTTGATGCATCCTTAAGGTTCGTAAGTTTAAAGCTGGCTCCAAAGATTTCAATTTAGGAAACTCTGCCAGGCTACCCATGAGCAGTTTTCACTTTCTTTCTCAGTTCTACCCATAAAACTATTAAGTAATTATCTAATTTGAAATACAGCCATTCTCAGGCTTACGAGGAATCCGTAAGTGTTTTTAAAAAAACTCTTGAATATCATCAATCACATTCCGCCTTTTCTTTTTCGCCATGAAATGTTTGACTGCCATGAAATAGTTACCAATGTCAGATTTAAAGAACTCAAATTTCATCACATTACTTGAGCCAAACTGATGAAATAAATTAAAGGACCAAATGGCACAAATCTCTTGCCTCTACAAAAGGGGGAACTACCAATATACTTTCTGGTTTTCTATGCCCTAGTTTTAAATTTTTCAATCGCCTGGCTAGCTCAATCGGTAGAGCGTGAGACTCTTATTCAGGTCATCTCAAGGCTGTGGGTTCAAGCCCCACGTCGGGCTCATTACTTTTTCCTCAGGGAACATTGTTTAACTACTTTTCGCATGGATTAAGAACTCTAGATTTTTTTTTCTCAAGATCTACGATATCATACTTTTGTTCAACTGCGCTTATCCAAGGAACAACATAAAATCAATCAACAGGTTTATTAGAGAAGACAAAAAAGAAGTACCAAATGAAAATATCCCTTTGTGGTTTGTTACAGTAAAATTATTACCACATCTTATGAAATCAACGCAAAATATTTACATAAATACTTTCGCTTCTCTTGTTTACACATCTGATCTATAAACTACTGTGCCAAACCCTGTGAACTTATTGAGACGTGTTTCTTTTATTTCTTACGTGGTGTTGGTTTCATCTACTTGTTTTTCAATTTTATTATGCCTTCATCAGTATTTTGGTTTATCTTTCTAATATAACCAGTTGATTGTAACATTAATATGAAGAATACCAAAATAACGTTGTCATTAAATAAGGAAGAACATGTTTAATTGATGAATGCTGTTAGGAACCTACCTGTTGAAACATCAGGTGATGAAGGTTTGTTATTATTTTTTTCTCATACATTCAATTGACTATGACATGAATATGAAATATTTCTGAATGGGTTTTTTTTTATTATTATTTTCTCATCATTCCTTTGACTATAACATAAATATGAAATAATTCTAAGTAATTGAAGTAAGTTTACTAGTAGACTGTGCCTAATTTGGTGTTGTCACTGGAAAACGGGTTAACAAAGTCAAACTTCGGCTCCTGTGTGGCAGCGTTTTTTCAAAAAGTGTTAGGAAACGACTCTGGTAGTTTGTCACGTGGACATCACGTGAAGCCTCATGCAATGTAATGCATGAGATCGCGCCTTAACAATCGCGTCTCTAGCAAGCAAGCAAGAGATCCTAAGATAATGCAGTGGATCGCCCTCCAGTAGCTTGGCATTATCTTAGTAGAGTTTCCGGAGAATATATAATCACCCTCTTAAGTAGTATTTTAATATATCTCAAATTCATAGTAAGAACTGGAACTACTTGGCTAATCGATAACCACACTGAGGAATTTGGTGTTGTCACTGGAAAACTGGTCTTAGTTTGGTGTTGTCATCTACTTTTTTTGTTCTCATACATTCAATTGACTATAACTACTTTTTTTTTTTTTTTCTCATACATTCAATTGACTATAACATAAATATGAAATAATTCTAAGTAATTGAAGTACTTTTTTTTTTTTCTCATACATTCAATTGACTATAACATAAATATGAAATAATTCTAAGTAATTGAAGTAAGTCTACTAGTAGACTGTGCCTAATTTGGTGTTGTCACTGGAAAACTGGTCTTAGTTTGGTGTTGTCACTGGAAATTTGATCGACTTGATGTTGTAATTGGCGAACTGGTTAACAGGTTAGACTCGTGTTCTCGGAAGCAGGTTATTCTTTGTTTTTGTTTTCTTTCAATCTTTCTTCTTCTTCTTTTTGTCGTGCTAGTGTCTCTCTCCTCTTCCTTTTTTCGGCTCTCAATGCGCCACAGAGTGGCGGTATCCGCCACAGGTATGAACTAGGCCGGTCCGGTTTCTAACAAAAAGCAAGTTAGCGCCGATGGTTTAGTGGTAAAATCCATCGTTGCCATCGATGGGCCCCCGGTTCGATTCCGGGTCGGCGCAATTTGGTTACGGCCATATCCTGGTGAAAATACGGCTTCCCGTCCGATCAGCCATAGTCAAGCACCAGAGAGCCTAGTTAGTATTGTAGTGGGAGACCATACGAGAATCCTGGGTGCTGTAATCTTTTTTTCTCCTAAACGAAAATAAATCATGTATTCCAAGGCCTTTATGTTCCAAAGAGTGTAAGGTTCATCGTGGCCACGTGTGATATCTTTTGGTCATTATCTTGCCTAAAATAAACATATTAGTAATCCTAATAGAATGTCTATAAGTTGGAGTTTCTATCATTTGGAACCTCATCGTTGTTTTCGACATTCTAACGCAGGTCAGTAGTTAGTTAATTTAATAGATCGTTCTTTTCGATATTCTAACTCAGATCTGGTAGTGTCTTTCATTTGTGGCGCTTGAATTCGGGTACGGAGCACCCATTCTACAAGCATTCCCTTCCCTATCAACAACGCGATCATCTACGAGAGATAGAATAGCTCAAAAGCTGTTTGACACTAACGACGAGGCCGAATCTTTGTCTCAGGTTCTTCACCAAGTCACTTCCACTGCCACAATTCTCTCTGCTACAGAGGACCACCACGATGTCGGACGACCTCTCTACTGCTGTCCATGCTGTGACAGTTAAAGGTATTGATACTCAGTGGACATTCATCACTGACTTGGAATGTTTAGCCAATTCACGTCACATCTTTGATGCTTTCCGTGTGGGGCCAGCCGCCTCTCTCATGGGATTTGCAGGATGGCCCCGGTCACCGCATCCTCACCACGGACGTGCTTTGCATGCTTCAGTATTTCCTCAAGCCACTGGAACATATTAATGCCTCAGAGCTCCCTGACGAGATTTACAATGTTTCTATCATTGAATTCCTTAAGTACACGGACTAGCAGGAGTTTTGGCTTCTACGCTGGATCCACATCATTCCCGAAACGAATATCTCATTCACCTCCGTTCTTGGAGCGTTCATTCCTTTTCAGCCACCTGTTGTGCTCCGTACCCAGATGACCTCTTGGGGGACTCTCCGGGTGAAGGCCATGCAACGTGACCAAGGTTCGTTTCTTATTGAGTGCGTGAGAAATGCTCTGAATAGATGGACCCCCGCTGCCGCCATCCACGAAGCAGAGTATTTCCGTGTTCATGCGTGGCTGAGTGCTCTCGCCGACCATCAGGTTGAGTTTAGCTTTCCACTTACGCACTTGCAACAATTCATCGGTTCCTACTTCGGGCTCCGGGAACTATTCTCTAATGAACTCACTCGTCGCCCTGTGGATATGCGCAATTTCTCTCAAATTGTGTGTTCTAAGATTACCCCGCATTTCCGTCCTGCCGTTACACTTTCCCGTTCGAAGCCTTCCAACCCAGTGCCTCGCGCCAGACTTAATACCATCAAGACTCGCTCTCGTGCTACATCTAGACGGTCTGCTTGGGAATACGCTCCGTTGTACTACTGGGCCCAGTCTATCGGCGTGTCTGCCAGCCAAGCTCGCAAACGTCTTTTGCAAGGTGTCTGTGCTGCGTGTGGTACCACTGACCATCCTCTCACTGGCAACTTCTCGGCGTCTTGCCCTTGAGTGCCGGGAAACGCCCAACGGGTTCGAATGTGCACTCTGTTGCCAAGAAGATGCGAACTCTTTGCAAGGTTTCAGACGTCATTGATATCACTAAGCAGTGAGAGACTACCGTTCTCTGGGACGTTGAGTCTGTCTTCATCAGTTCTCTTCAATGGACGGATCCGTTAGTCTGTAATTCGACCCCGCCAAGCCGTCTTGCTATTCTTGTGGGAGCCGAAGTCGTGATGTTTCTCCTTCCACGCCAGTTCTGACCGTTGATGCTAGGGAGGCATCTACAGGGTGTATGCCTGAGATGTTTGTCACTGGCCACGTCCGATCGTACAATTCGGTTGTGCAGCGCTCCAAGCGTGGCTTGGCAACTTACCGCACACTGACGACTCCTGGCCTCGTGTCGTGGATGGTCGTACTCAACAGTCGCAGGCGAATTATTATACGCCCACGTCGTTGGTGACGAAGTCTTTGTGTTCGGCCATTGTTCACGCTCGCCGGCAGCTCGTTCCAATGAATCTTATGTTCAAGGATCTATTCCCTGCGGTGCGCATCCCTCCCTGGAATTGAAAGGTTGTGGTGACTTAGGCCCGTTTCCGTCTCACCCTCCACATACCAAAGATGGCTGATTAGACTAGTTAAACGACACTCTGTGTGCTGGAATTCTAATCTTACCAAATCAAAGTGGATATATTAGTAATCCTGATAGGTCATCGATATGGTGGGTTCCTACCGTATTGGAATTGTTGTTTTCGACAATGTAGCTGAAGAATTGTCCTTTCCAACATTAAAAAATTAAAAAGAAGGTCCCACCGAGATTCGAACTCGGGACCTTAAGATTTGCAATCTCACGCGCTACCGCTGTGCCATAGGACCATTTGTTGAGATTTCGAACGAATATTTGATTATTGTTCTGATTTTCGTGTGGTCACGTGACTTACTTTTTGGTTATAGTAAACTGAATGCTAGGAGATAAAAATCGCATTGAAAATCAAGAAATACATGAAGACCCAAAAAATACGTCACAGGATGGTTTTGGGCTGATAAAGTGTCAAGGTTAATCACAAATGTAGACTGAGTAGTCCACATTATGCGGTTATGAATACTGTCCTGCAATTGGTTCTTTTGCGTACTGCTGCAATCAGTTGACAGGCATTGTCCCTGTGTGTAGTTGTTTGAGCTTTCTGATAATTGTTGCACCAGCAAGATTATGGCTGATTTCGCTCTGAGTGTTTCCAGTCGTGACACACACACTCTCTCTCTAGTATAAATACAATAAATTAATATTTACCTTCTATCAGCATAGACACATAACCCTTGACCTTGGCCAGGTTTCTCTGGAGCCCGTCCAGTTTGTCTTGCTGACCGAGCTGATGAAGAAGTTCTTCATTCTTCAGACCAATCACATATGCCCAAACACAGTCGGAAGCTGCCACAGCTGCCTGTAAGGAAGATTCCATTGCTGCTGTTTTTTCTGCAATGGTGTCGAACCTGTCCACACACACTAAACTACACACATACGATAATTGTTGTGTGATTCCCATATTCAGAGCCCGCCAAGCCTTTTGCATACTTTCCTGACGCTCCAATCGAGTCATGTCAGATGATTGCTGGACCAGATGAAGTATTTCGTTCATGGCAGCCTTGATCACATGATGGCCAGGTTCGAACTTGGCCATTGTTTGACGCAACATCTCCATGTTCTTCTCAGTCGGTTCCAGACAGCAAATGTTGCCTATTGCCATCCAATACAGACTGTCGTTGGGTCTGATACGTCTATAATACTCAAGCGCGTTTTGTGGACGTCCACATGAATGTGCACCCAGTCCAGCCACAAGCCATGAAAACGATTGCAATTGTTCGGCGTCTTTTTCAGGTAGCTTCTTTGCCAGTTCTACAAACTTGTCGAGTGAACGACGACCCTTTTTGAACGCCAAACTACAAAACTCCACAAGAGCAAGGTACAGGTATGCTGTACAGCGCAGTTTGAGCTGCATCGTTAAGCCTTCAGAGACATGTGAAAAGCTGGAAGCCGTTTGGGTGTTGGGGCCGTTTTCAGTAGACTCTGTCAGCTTGATGCATGTCTTTAACAGCTCTCGGGCAGCTGATTTCGTCTTGTAGTACCGTAATCGTGCCAAAGCTATCAGCAAATAAGACAGCTGTACACATTGTTGCTGAGTAAGCCATTGGATATTAAACGTGCTTTCCTGACCTCCAGTAAGTTTGATACTTCCATCCACGTACCAGTTTTCCCAGCTTTTGTCTGGTTTATTCGCTGCCTGCTGGTTCAGCAACCTCAGAAACTGTTCCAATCCATCACTCGCCTCTTTCACTGGCAAAAAATGGTCCCTGCGTAGAGCTAAAAGTAAATTCAGCATAAGACGAAGCATGGTAACTTGTGGTACGTAGAAAGACAGATTGGCCTGTTCCTCGACTTGCTTGAGTCGTTGCAAGCCTGCCATAATGGTTTCTGAGCTGCCATAATTGAGATCAACAGCCTTGATATATCCATACAGAAGAAGAAACGACTTCGCCGGGCCATCGGGTAACATCTCCCATTGTTTGGATATTTCAAACGCCTGTGGGAGACTATTGTCGACTGTCAAGTCGAATTGGTACATTTGAAGCGTATAGTAGGCGTAATTTTGGTGCATGTTGCTAAACTTCTCTAAACACTTGGAGCAATGATACAGAGCCGCCTTCCTGTTGGTGTTACTTAAGACGCGCACGTTGAGGCATTCCATCTGAAGTACCAAGTCCCACAGGCCGCTCTGACTTGCTATGCCGATCCCCTTCATCAGCAACGACTCCACGCGATCTAAGCATGCTGTCTCGCAGTACAAAACTTGTGCCAAGATGTATATCGTGTATGAACGCGTTATTTGCGGGCAATTTCTGTCGTTGACGACGGTTTCCAGTGCCGTAATTCCCACCGTCAGTAGATGCCGATACTGTTGAAGATGCTGGGGCGTTTTCACCTGCGACACCACGGAAGACGCAGTCCAGAGAATCTCATGCGCCGTATATATGAGAAGATCTCTTGCCTCAGGGCTCAGATCCGCCTGTGAGTTCATCATGGACAGTGGATGTGGAGTAACATTTACCTGCATAAACTGTATTATGTGTGGAAGAATAACAACATAAAAAAAACCAAAAACAAGACCAACTAGGATAAAAGGGTGGCCATGTATTTGGTTTTCTCATTGGTAGAATTCTGGCGATTATGATTCTTTACCAATGTAGTCATCGTCATCCAGTCATTTAGGCAAGTGTAGAATTAGTATCATTAATAATGCAACACGGCAATGGAGGGAAAAATGAAATGGTATGGAAAATGTGATGAGTTGAGTTGAGTGGCAGATACGAATGATTGGTTTTGATCAATTGCGCAGACGATTGTCTTGTCGATGCATTCTGGGGCCTAAATTGGCAGCTTATGTAGAAAAAAGTATATAGAAGTGTGAAAGTAAATGTATACTCAATATGATAGAGTATGACAAGAATGAGGAGATCAAAAATACAAAAGCTCAGCAAAATGACTACCAGGAATTGACTGAAACGTAAATGAAGCAAAAATGACAACCGTGAGATTCGAACTCACGCCTCCGAAGAGACCAGGATATTATGCTAAGGAGTTAACCTTAACCTGGCGCCTTAGACCGCTCGGCCAGGTTGCCCGTTTTGAAAATAAAAAATAGAGTAAGTCTCACCCTGAATATAGATTAGTCAGCAAGAACTTAGACTTATTTCATATTTATGTTATAGTCAATTATTGTATGAGAAAAAAAAAAGAACATATTCCATATTTATGTTATAGTCAATTGAATGTAAGAGATAAAAGAAGGAAATGAATTGATGGGACCAACAAAATAGAATCCAAATTTGGTGAACTTTTTTTCATGATTTAGAATGTATACGGCAATCAATTGGAACAAACCCCAATAAATAACGTACTACAAATTCTTAGAACTATTTCATATTCAGTTTTTTATTGACTAATCGAGAAACAACATAGAAATTTTTTCTTATGTATTTGAATACGTCAAATACGTCATTATATATATATATATATTGAAATTATACAAAATAAATTAATAAATCATGCCGTTAACCAAAAATCAATTATAATACACCACTATCTCGTTGTCGGCACTGTCCGAATTGTGACTGTGCATTAATCCAATAAATTTATTACATGTAATAAAAGAGAATCGAAACATTGAGAAACAGAGATTTTTGTGGAATACTGTGACCCACTAATTTACATAAATTATTAGAGTGCCTCTTAATATCTTCTTAAATAATCGATGGTAGGAAAGAAAAACATCAGATACTGGATTTTTTTATGATAATCTGACCAAAAGCGCAAGAAGGTTTGGTGTTTGGGCTGGGTCTAATACATAGGACTAGCGAAGGGTTTGTTTCAGGACGAATGGCAGGTCTTAAAACTACCATTTTGAACATTCGTTTGTAACGACTTTGCACTCCTCTACAGCCAGCTGCTAGGTTTCTTTTAGATACTTTAATTGCAGAGGATCTAGGACCGCTTCCCCCTCCACCCTTGAGCCGTCTCAAAATCTAAATATACTAAGGTGCAGGGCCAATATAAGAACGAATATTTCCAGGTTCGAGCTATGATGTTTGTTCCTGTATCATCTCCTCGTAATTTAGGATTTTCCAGGAAGAGAGCGAGTTGTAAAGTCACGTGATAGACATTTGTGGTGAACAGAGTGAGATATTTCTAGTTTCAGAAAAACTATAAAATCCGATATAGTGTAGGGGTTATCACTTCCGCCTTTCACGCGGACAACCCGGGTTCGATTCCCGGTATCGGAGTTTTCTTTTTGATTTTTTTTCGTACCCGGTTAGGACTGTATGAAGTGGAAGAAGTTCCATTCTCAGGCCGTGAAGTAATGAAACCAATGAACATGAACTACTATTTTACATACAATAATTATCAAGTTACTAAGAGTAACATTCAGGGTGTGGCAACGTTTTGGTAGGACGTCCACAACAACATCACTGAATTCCTCCATAATTTTGTCGGTTTCTTCATTGAGTACTTCCTGGTCTCGTTGGGGCGCATAACCCGGCGGACAGAATTCTCGAATCTCCCAATTAATGTACTTGATATATACCTTCGTACGAATGGCATCCCGAGGAGAAGTTCTTGTCCATTCATGTGTGATAGGACATAGGCCTTCACCAACATCTGCCAACTGCCCAATTGGATAGGGACCAGTGCCTGTTTATCAACTACCTCCATGTCATGGGCCAACCTCACTGCTTTTGGTGTGCAAGGTTCGACCTCCAACTGCAATCGCCGCACATCAAATTCTGATATGAAGCAGGCGCTTGCTCCGCTATCTAGGAGAGCCCGTACCTTCTTTTGATTGATGACGCACATAAACGACGCTGTTGGTTCACTACCCTCTACCACCCCTTTGTCCTATTTAGACCCCTGACCGTTAGTATCTCCCCACCATTACTTCCCCTAGCCGGAAATGTCGTGTACAAAATATCCTCGTTTTCAAAACCCCCTTCCGTGCCTTTGTCCTTGTTCTTACCCGGCGTAGCCCACAGTCCTAACGGCTCCTGCCATTTCTGGACTTCGCCTTTATCCACAACTTCTACAATTGCGAGGTCCGTTGAGTTTGAATTGATTACATTCTCTACAGCCTCCGCACCTGATGGTTAGAGATCTTCAAGTGGGGAGACAGCCATGGTCTCGGTCACAACTGCCTTCAGGCTTTTCCTGAGCGTGCTAACTCCTGCCAGATCAACTCCGCCACTCCTTTCATACTCTCCTTCTGAAATTCCTTGAGGGTATCCTTCAGGACAACTTGAGGACACTCTCTAGCAAAGTGGCCATGTTGTTGACAGGCGTAGCATCTCCTCTTGGGAACGTAGGGACGTGGTTCCTGTCGTTGGTAGTTCCTAGGTTCGAATCCTCGCGGATCGTGGAGTCGCGTGTCGTTGCTGCCTCGTCCATAGTTGCCCCACGGCTCCTAACATCGCTGCTCGTAGCCTCGTTGGTCATCTCCTCGACCACCATTGTACCGATTGTTGTCTCGGGCGTGCATTTGGTTAATCTCGCCAGCGACTTTGTTCATAAAATCAACCTCCGTGCTATCCTCAGAGTTGGATCGTCCCGTGGCCTGGTTTCCTGTAGCATAGAGGAGAGATGCGATTAGCGTATCGAGATCGGCAGTAAAATCCGTTCTTCGGGACTGCACTGCCCGCATCCATTCCGGTCGCATGCCTCGTACGAAGTTAGCAGACGTGAGTTTCGGTTCCGGTGTGAAGTCGACTGCTTGCATCAATTTTCGGAACCGCAAAATGTAGCTTCGAGGGGTCTCGCCTCGCCTGGCCGCAATGCTCAAAAACTCGGCACGGGTGTCGGTATGGGTGTCGTACTCGTAGTTCGAAAAGGTAAATTCTGCTTTAATCGCATCCTCAAAGGCTGTCCAAACATAAAGCTGGTCTCTCTTTTCCTCAGGCATTAAGTTCCACCATTTGCTAGCCTTGCCAGTCATTGCGTCCTTGACGAGAATGACCTTGTATTTCTCGGGCACAGCATATTCCTTGAGTCTCTGGTTGACGCCCGAAAGCCAGGATCGTACTTCTAGTCCACTGTCCTCTTTTTCATTGCTGAAAGGCTCAGTCTTGTGGAATCGGACCATTCTGGTCCACCTCCAAAGATCATCCCGAGCCGCTAAATCAGAGCTTTTATTCAAATTCATGTTTCCAATTGTTCAGTAACTTCAGTAATTATCGTTTGTTCAATATCTTCGTGTAATTCTCCCTGTTCTTCTTGTTCACTTGCTGAATTGTAAATCCCGTAGTATCACTGGTACTACCCCGCAATTTAGAAATTGTGAAATATCTTTAGCCCTGAATCGTATCAGCGCTGCTACCAAATGTAAGAGATCGTTAGTCTCTTAGTCGTTCCCTTAATAAAACCCGAAGCTATTGTAATAGTGCTTGCTCATTCATACTATAACACACTTATATAACATTATCCTTCCCTTGCCCGAACCCGTACCACTGCATGTACATGCAGTTCCCCGCACGATTGTTTTTTTTTCTCACACATTCAATTGACTATAACAAAAATATGAAATAATTCTAAGTAACTGAAGTAAGTCTACTAGTAGACTGTGCCTAATTTGGTGTTGTCACTGGAAAACTGGTCTTAGTTTGGTGTTTTTTTCTTCTCATACATTCAATTGACTATAACTCGAACTCTTACACTGTAAGAGATCCTTAGTCTCTTAGAAGTTCCCTTTAATAAACCCGAAGCTATCGTAATATTGCTCACTAACTATATAACTTAGCCCTATTTATAACATAATCCTTCCCTTAATCCGGACTCGTCCTGTTGCTTGTACAAGCAGTTCCCCACGCGAACCCCACACGAACCCCACACGAACCCCGCACGATCCCCTCTTGTTTTTTTTTCTCATACATTCAATTGACTATAACATATATATGAAATAATTCTAAGTAATTGAAGTAAGTCTACTAGTAGACTGTGCCTAATTTGGTGTTGTCACTGGAAATTTGATCGACTTGAAGTTGTAATTGGCGAACTGGTTAACAGGTTAGATTCGTGTTCTCGGAAGCAGGTTATTCTTTGTTTTTGTTTTCTTTCAATCTTTCTTCTTCTTCTTCTTCTTTTTGTCGTGCTAGTGCCTCTCTCATCTTTCTTTTGTCTGCTCTTATTGCGTCATCTTCCCATTTTTTGTGCCATGAGATGTATTCGAACCGCCAGGTGAAATATGTCTCACTTCCAGACACAGACACGGTTCCTAACAAACTCTATCTGGCAACCTGGCCGAGCGGTTAAGGCGAGAGATTAGAAATCTCTTGGGGTTTCCCCGCGTAGGTTCGAATCCTGCGGTTGTCGCCATCTTTTTGATTTCCAGATCGTCGAGTACCTTTGTTCTTTTTCATATATTGGTTTAAACTGCTTTATGATCAGGGCAACCCATCAACTTTGATTGTTATAAAAAGTGACAATGATTAGCAATTTCAGAATTCAGTAGTTGGAGTAGAGCCACGAGAAGTGCTGATATTCTTGAGGTTTGTTTTTGAAAAAAAAACTCCAAAAATAAACTCCGATACGGGGAATCGAACCCCGGTCTCCACGGTTCTCAACATGAGAGCGTGATGTGATAGCCCCTACACTATATCGGATTGTTGAGAGAAAAATATCTTTGAACATATACAAAATCACATCTGACATAAAAAAATGTCCGACGGAGATAGAAACAAACCAGAAGTTCAAACAAAACACATGGGCAAACTAAAAGGAGCCCAAGTATCCTACGAACCCGTCTAACACAAAAGCTGGTTCAAATACATATCATGGCACAAAAAATGGGAAGATGATGCACTAAGAGCCAAAAAGAGAAAGAGGAAAGAGGCCCTAGCACGACAAAAAGAAGGAGAAGAAGAGAGATCGAAAGAAAACCAAAACCAAGAATAACCTGCTTCCGAGAACACGAATCTAACCTGTTAACCAGTTCGCCAATTACAACTTCAAGTCGATCAAATTTCCAGTGACAACACCAAATTAGGCACAGTCTACTAGTAGACTTACTTCAATTACTTAGAATTATTTCATATTTATGTTATAGTCAATTAAATGTATGAGAAAAATAAATAAGCTCGCGCTAGTTCCGCATTTGTAACTCTCACATGCGATGGAAGTTCTATTGTTCTAATTTCATTATTCTAGCTATCTACATCATTGAATTCTGAGAGGAGTATTGAGTCTTAAATCTGTTCAATCACCTTCCCAATACATTTCGTTCTTTGTTCGCTTTTCTGCTTCACTCTTAATTAAACTTCTTTAAGGGGTTTTAGGGTTCAAACAGCATACGAATGAAAAACCATAATAATTATTCATTACATCTACTCGTCCGAAAGCTGATACTCTTTCCAGTGTGAATCGTCGCTAGTCATGTTTGACAACACCATGTGTACAATAGTGGCTGCATGACCCGTGTTGACTGCTGCAGAATCATAAGGTTCAATTTAACGCACTTCATCAAACGCGTCTTTCAATCATGGACGACACGGCGGCGAATACGGCAATACTTCTACCGCTAAAACAGCATATTGAGACACTTCAAACTCATATCGATGAGTTGGAACACAAAGTGAATCGTCTGACATCTCGTCAACCTAATTTCCATGTCGTTCTTTTGAGCCAATGGAAGCATGGTATTGATCCTCTCAACCCATGCATCGTGGACGAGTACATGTCGTTATTTCCCAAGGGGGTGACATTATCATACGGAGGAGTATGTGATGAGCCCGATGGACGGCTATTTCTGCAAGATTTGGAGAATTTTGTACCGCATACTGGTGTAGAGGAAGTTGACAACCATTCTCGAGCAGTCCTACTGGCAAACAGTATTTGTGGTGACGTACTGCAAAGTTGGATGGATGCATACAAGTCTGGGTGGTTTGGAATGCTTGAATGGACTCGCATGAGTGAATGGTTTTTGGCAAGGTACCAAATCACCATGGACCCTTTGGACTTCAGACAAATATCAATAGGGCGTTTGATGGGCCTGAATCGTACAGGAAACTCACCTGCAGACCACGTTAATTTGGCAGGAATCATTCTCACACATACCCATCGTCTGACAGGCCCACTGACTAAGCAGGAACTGGTGATCATGCGTCGATTGGTAGGGCCACCCATTCCCATGCAGACTTCTTGGGAAGATATGAATGAAGCTTTGCGGAAGTTTTTGAAGCAATACTCAGAGCGGAAATTGTTGGAGAATAGGATAAAGAAGGAGTGCATATAAGACAGGCAAGTATGATAGACGGCCGTTGATGATGGAGTATGGCTGAGAATAGATATGAGTTATGATGATTGAACTGAAGCTGCTCCACGACTGAGTAAGCCAAATTAGTATTGAATCTTGCAAAACGATATTGCTATTGTGGAAACTAACAAAAAGAGAGGTGTACCATATAAAATATTGAAGAATCCTAGCATTTATTTAATAAACCCTAAGGATTCAATGAAACTATCATCATTGAAAGTCCAGTTGACTTCCCAAACAAACCTTAATCCGACTCCTAACCCACAGACTGGTATAAAAATCCTAACCGCGTTGAACAGTCGACTAATTGAAAATAAACTTTTCGGAGCATCAATCACAGTTGGATAAAGTTTTTCTAGGATAGGCGGTTATTGATTTCAGGTGGATAAATCTTCACAACAGAGCACCAGAATAGTGCATCTGGTCAATAGATTCTCTTGCAAGGTAATTTTTGTCTTTGTTGACACGCTCATGCTAACTTCTGAACGAGTAACCAGGAGCGCAATATTTTACAGACAGTTTCTATAAAAAGTACCAAGTCGAATAGTAGGTCTATTTACAGAACATACAGTAGCCTAATCCCTGAGTTGCTCTCATATTTTGAGAAAGCTATGCAAGTGCGAAAATGTAATAGCTCCGGAAAAATAAACTGAAACCGAATCAAAGAGCAAGAAATGATCAAGATAACTGGTCTACTAACTACATGCTGTCAGTCTGTTCACGTTATTACTTCTCTAAATATTTTGATAAGGTTTACACTAGAAAGAAAAGTTTATACACTAGCTTGCATATTCGGCTATTGGCAAATTGTTTGAAGACCCTAAACGAGATGTATGGGAGGTATTACTTCATCGGAATTAATTGTGTGTATTAGATATTTTGTCTTCACACTACTGTACAGTTTTATTCTCTGTAAAACTTTTGGAGGCTCCCAAATAGAGATCCGACCTCACATATCTAAAACTCTAAAAGTCTTGGTATGCATAATTCTAGAATACTTCTTAACCACCAAATTTCTGCTTTCACAACTAAAGACTCAACATGACTAACCACTCGAGCTCGTCCGAAGAAGAATACGAGCCTCAGGCTTACTATCAACATGATTTATCGCCATCCGAATCTGCAGTGGTGGATGATCCTAAACCTCCCCTGCGTAGGTCTGGATCATTTGCTACTGCAAATTCGATATCTTCACAACATCTCTATCGACGAAACTCTCATGGTGTTATCCAGACTTTATACGTGGAAGACACTCGTGTCGGAGATCCACTGGATCCAGCAGTGATACAGATGGAAGAAGATGGGTTGAGGCTACATAGAGCAGTCAGTGGTTACTCAGGCAGAGCGCCAAGTGCTATTGACGAGGATCAAGTCGATAGAGCTTCTGTATGTACAGTCAATTACACCCATCAGCCTAGCATGAGACGCCGAATGGGGTCAGTTGTGTCCCATTTGGCAGCAGGAAGTATTATGGGACCCCTTGAGACAGATGAAACTGATTCTGATATTGTCTTGCCACCTTTTGGAGGCGGAAAAATGTACCCTAAGCCCTTGCCTCCTCAGGATGATTATACAGTGGGATTTGATGGACCTGAAGATCCCCTCTCTCCTTTAAACTGGAAAATGAAACGGCGGGTTGTTAATGCAGTTATCCTTGCCTTGGACACCTTTGCTGTTTCTTGGTGTTCTTCAGTATACTCTTCTGGTTTGCCCCAATTAATTGAGGAGTTCAAGGTCGGCCAGGTGGTACTACTCCTTGGAGTTTCCTTGTTTATTTTGGGGTTTGCTTCGGGTCCGATATTGTGGGCTCCTATGAGTGAACTGATGGGGAGACGACCTCCAATTCTGGTTGGAATGCTGGGATTTACAATTTTCACCTTTGCAACTGCGACTGCTAAGGATCTTCAAACTGTGATGCTGACTCGATTTTTCGGTGGCTTTTTTGGCGCAGCACCTTTGGCAGTGGTGGCGGCCTCCTATTCAGACATGTTTCCTGCGACCCAAAGAGGATACGCTCTAGCAGCTTTCACAATGTGTGTTTTTGTGGCACCAAGTTTGGCTCCCATGGTTGGCGGGTTTATTGCCAAGAACCCCTCTACAGGATGGCGATGGGATGAGTACATGACTGGAATTCTGGGAGGGATAGTGACGATCTTAACAGTTTTCTTTTGCGAGGAAACTTTTGCCCCTGTTATTCTGTCGCACAAGGCAGCCAAGCTCAGGAAAATTACTGGAAACTGGGGTATCACCTCTCTGCATGACCAAAGAGAGTTGGATCTAGGAGAAATCATCAATCGAAACGTATTACGACCAATCAAAATGCTTTTCACCGAGCCTACACTTTTTCTGGTTACTCTGTTTGTCGCCTTCTTGTATGGAATCATGTACATGGCCCTGGGAGTCTACCCCATTATCTTTTCTGAAGGATACGGGATGGCTCAGGGTGTTGCAATGATCACATACATTGGGTTAATTATTGGAGAGGCCATTGGATGTATTATCTGCATGGCTTTTGAGCCATTTTACAATCGAAGGGGCTGTACTCCTGAAGGACGACTTCCTCCAATGATTGTCGGAGGCTGCTGTCTGCCCATTGGTCTGTTCTGGCTAACTTGGACTGGCCATTACCACGAATCCATTCACTGGATTGTTCCTACTGCTTCCGGGCTTCTTACTGGAATTGGGTTCATTACAATCTTCTTGGCCTCCATTAACTACATTGTCGATTGTTATACACTGTTTGCCGCGTCAGCAATGGCAGCTAACACGATGATGAGATCTTCTTTTGGCGCTGCCTTTCCTTTGTTCACCCCTGCCCTGTTCCATAATCTTGGAGTTAACTGGGCAGGAACTCTCGTTGGAGGTATCGCTATTCTGATGCTCCCTGTTCCCATTCTCTTTTATATTTTTGGCAAGAGAATTCGAAGCAACAGTAAGTATAACGTGAGACCAAACTAACAAAACATCAGTAATTAAGTTATATATAGAATAGAATAGACACACTTTAGAGATGTTAAGTAGCTCAGTTGTAGATGGGGATGAAATCTTGCTCAATATTCTATTATCAAAGCATTTTTCGTGGATCCATGCCACAAGACCCCTACAATAACTCTGGGCAGACACAGTCACGCTTTTCCTTCTTTCTTTGAGGAGAGAATAAAATTGCAATTTACCTGAACGGATTGTGCTTTACCGATAAATGAAATCGACCATAAGACAGACATTCAAATTTCCCCACACAAAAGTGGGTAACACTTTAGATTTCTTTGTTTCGAACTCAACATATTGTTAACTTTCATTGTCCAAAACTCAAGATATTAGGAAGAACAATACTGTTACTTAAGGAAACACTTGTCAGCAATTTTGGTATACAGGGGGGGGGGGGGGTGGTTTATATTGAAAGGTTTCTGTTATGATGATAGTTTGCAGAATGAATGTTAAATGCTGCAAGCAAGACACTCTTAGGTAGGGGGATTATATTTCATTTCAAGCAATCAAAGAAACATAGTTAGGTTTCACGGTCACTGTATTTATATGAGTCAACCAAACATAGTAGTTGTTTAATTGCAATAGTCTTCACCTGACATCAACAAGGGGTAGCATGGAAGTATGAGGAACATATATCGACAAAACACCAACCAAGTCGGAATTGTTTCCAGAATAATAGTAATAATAATAATAATAATGTGCTTCCAGAGCTTGTACTGATGTTGGGAATACTCTGGCTCACGTAGATGTACAGGCTGAGCCTTACTAGAGCGCCATCTTGGAAGGCTGTGATGGTAAGACTATCTGGATGAGAACTCTGAGAAAACAGCGCTGGGGAAGGTCAATCGATCCATGTAGAGCCATTCAATGTGATGGTGAAATGTACCCTGGGAAAGACATGTCGGTTTTTCGCACACAATTATTTTCTTGGTACTTCTGACATTTCGTACAACTCCACAGATGGAGAAGGATTCCATTTGACGAAAAATCAAAACAAAGAATATTAACCGAACATCCAAAAAATTAAAGATCCTCGGAAACCAGCTTATAATCAATCGCTTCCAGAAAATGCCTTTCTGCAGCGAGAATGGCAGTATGTGAAGCTGGGTCTGGAAGCGCGTGTATTATGCTCGATACGCCTTCGAATTCAGAATGGATTTTGAGAGCCACTATAAGGGCAGCCACAACCGCCAAATCTGGTTGCAAAACTTGGTTTTGTGGAATATCCAGATTTCCAGAAGTAGTAAATCTGCTCAATGGTGCACTCTTGGATTGCTTCCACAAACTCGTGGGGGATTCCGGACAACCCTTGGGACGTAATGAGAAGTAACGCAAGTACAAATCATCGGCTTCTTTGATTATCAGCAAAGGGTATCTATTAGTTAGCCAAGTTGGATGGTTCATCAAGCCAGTGGATAAGGTTGGAGAAATTAGCTTTTTACATATACCAACATGAGGAGTCTACTTCAACGAAAAAAGAACCATCAGACTAATGGGTTATGCTCATCTCGATCAAATCGAAATTACAAACACAAGGTGTTATAAATTATGAGTACGCTTGCCTTAGTTTCATTTATTATAGTGCTCGTCCATAATGCCCCTTCATTTGATTGTGAAAGGAACTCATCTTATTTAGCTCCATTCCTTAAACTCTGACCACTAAATTACTTTTTGGCAAACGTAACCAATTCTAACGGTTCAGATTCAACAGGCCTACCGATTTGGTGGGATAAAAAATTAGTTCAAAAAAATCACTGATCAGCTTAGAAGCTATGGGAATCAAACCCACATTTGTTCCTCCACTGCCAGTTCTTTCGAACTTGACATGGACAGGAATTGAACCTGCAACCCTTCGATTACAACCAATTTGACTGGAGTCGAAAGCTCTACCATTGAGCCACCACATCAGTGAACTTGGCAGAAAAAGACGCCAGTTCATATTTAGATCGAGGTGTGCTTAGTCATGCCCGAGTTATAGGTCAATTGAATGTATGAAGAAAAAAAAAAAAAACGAAGAAAAAAAAAACAAAATTGAATGTATGAAGAGAAAAAAAAAACAAAAAAAACCAGAACGCTAACGTTATAGTCAATTGCATGTATGAGAAATAGAATTGAGATATTTTTCGGCTCATAATCATGATGCCCCTATTTGAAATCAATTAAAGTGACCACACACTTAAACTACTTGAATTGTTCTTTTAACACTCTATTATAATGTTCATGTATATGTTAGGTTACAATGTGAGCTTTGTACAGGAAGCTGCTGACAAGTCCGAATGTCAACAGAAAAATGACAGTGTGCTGGAAACGAATAATGGTATAGATAACACAAATTAGGGAGCAAGCTCCAAAAGAACCAATTCGCCAGTTACAACTTCAAGTAGACCAGTTTTCCAGTAATAACATCAAATTAAGCACAGTCTAACTAGTAGACTTACTTCAATTACTTAGAATTATTTCATATTTATGTTGTAGTCAATTGAATGTATGAGAAAAATATACAAAATCATCTCAGTTTTTTTTGTGCATACATAATATTGCTCTAGCTTATTTTTAGTAATTCATTATTTGTATCTTTTGCAACAAGTTTTCCCAGGGTTCGAGAACTATTGCCTCTTAAAATTTATAGACTATTATTTCCGAAAACTTATTCAGAAAATAGAATCTATTCTTTGATATTTCTCATTTGGGATAAAATAATTAGAGAGTTAAGTTGATTTATTTACAAACTAGTAATATTCGAGTAGTAGGCAGCCCTTTGATGTGGCAACAAGAATTGATTTGTGAAAATTCTTGATCATACCTGGATAGTTAGAGAAATGTATCCCATTGTTTGATAAAACTAAAAGCAGAAATCTAAATGGCTGAGTTTAGCTGTGTTGTTTTGTGGAACGCTAGCTATTTTGAGATGTATTAAATTGAGAAGCAAGATGTGTTACCTCCAATTCTCTTAATAATCCAGAACCTCCTCCAGGGCATATTCCAGATTCATTTCAATCCTTAATTAATTTTACTATGAGTATTAAAAAAACTCTCAGAAAGGAAATTCTCCTCATATGTCGGGTTCCTTACACAACATTTGCTATTAGAAAAACAAACACAAGTCACGTGATATTTCATTAACACACACTGTGGATTCATCTAGGTCCCAAAAAGACCATAATTGGTTGTATAGTGTAGCGGTTATCACCTTGGATTCTGAAGATTACTTGATTTCCAATAACCCCGGTTCGATTCCGGGTACGACCTTTTCAACATTTTATTTTTGAATAGAATAATAACTGTTGACACACATAATAATCCATGATAAATTATTGTTGCCTACAGTTTGGAAACTACAATGGTAAGGTGTTCTTAATTTATTTATTTTTTCCCACTCCTACTCCACATCAAAAGTGAAGAATAAAAAATTAAAAGATTACAGCACCTAGGATTCTCGTATGGTCTCCCACTACAATACTAACTAGGCTCTCTGGTGCTTGACTATGGCTGATCGGACGGGAAGCCGTATTTTCACCAGGATATGGCCGTAACCAAACCTCCGCAACGGAGAATTGAACTCCGGTCCCCCGCGCGCTGAACAAAGGTTCTGACAGGCGGAAATTCTAGCCACTAAACTATTGCGGATTTGTTGTTTGCTTGTGCGAGAGACTAACAATATTTGTTCTCTGCTTACTAATAAAAGTGAATGAGAAAAAAAAGATCAATTGAATGCATGAGAAAAAAAAAATTGTTTCATATTTATGTTATAGTCAATTGAATGTACGAGAAAAAAATTGGATATATGAGAAACAAAAAAATGATCAAGAAAATCTGAATTGTTAAATGATCCGCTAGACATAGTTTAACACGTAGACCACATCAATTACCTAGAATTATTTTGTATGAAAAAGAAAAAACTATGCAGAAAAAACAAAATCTTACAAGTATTTGAACAATCGCATTTTTATTGTTTTTGGTTGAGAATCAGACATTTCAGTATTATCATGAGTATACTTACACATCACATGTTGTTAGTAGGGAGTTAGGGAGCTCCGGTAGTAGCACACACTTCTTGGTAGTGTGAGCTGAGTTCTTTGGAAGAAAGGAAGAATTGTCAGAGTAACAATAGACCGAGCACCTATTGGATGTTCATCACTTGCGAGGTTATGATATATCTCATAGGAGTAATCACTCTTGGGGATTCTTTTCAACATTATTTCATAGTCAATCAATTCTCTGTGTAAAATAAAAAAGTACAACAGCTTATTGTATCCAAGTATATTGTCAAGAAACTTGAGAAACCAAAGTGAAAAGGAGATTAGGAAAAATTAATCAAAACATACAAATAGTACCTTTCTGGTCCTAGTTTTATTTTTTTTGGTATTCTTTTTCTTGTTGCAGTACTTACTTTATTTGAAATGTTTGGCAAAAACCATTATTACAAGTGTGATTGTTTGGAAATAGAAAAATTGACAGTGGATACATTTATTCAACTTCAGACCGATTTTAGGCCTATGCAATGAAATTTAGGGATGTTTGTACACATCATGCTGATTCGAATCCTACAAAGTAATGTTATTTGTCTAGAAACTATATTGGTTTCGAAAGGAAAGAAAGAATGTTCACAATGTGCTACTCTTTTGGATATTTATGACATCACCCCTCGAGATTAATTACATTTAACAAATAATGATGTAGTGTCAGGAGTATCGCTCTATTCGCAAATCTGTATGATAGCTTTAGTGAAGGCTTGTTCAAGACTCACGATTACTTCTGAATTGTGTGATGATAAAAGTGCCTCACCTGCATGTATGGACAACCAAGATCCATAAGCTGTTGGCAATGTGATAAAGCAGACTTGAGTCTTTGTCTGAAAACTTGGTTATTTCGAGTTTCGTTTTTCTATGAGTCAATGCTTTATCGAAGATACATTGCAATACTCATCATAGGATAAATCAAATATTTCCCTCATTGTCTGTTCGTTAATTCATAGTCAGGTAAATATCATTATTGATTCACAAATTTGCTTTTTTGCTTGCAGGTACTAGAATTATGGATTTGTCAGTTATAAAAAAGCATTAGAAAACCAAAACCGGATTTACTTTTGTCATCGAAATAGGGAAAAAAATTAATTATAGCGGCACCTGGTTTCGATCCAGGGACATCAGGGTTATGAGCCCTGCGCGCTTCCGCTGCGCCATGCCGCTTGTAATTGAAGTTTCCATATGGTTAGTTCGTCCCAATCTGAAAAGCATAATTTTTTTCCACATCAAGAAGAACGACGACTATGGCCAATCCGGCACGTGAGCCAGATGGAGTTGGAGCACTTACGATGGGGAACGGGCCCAAAAACTAACTTTGGGATTATGGTGACGAGCATGTGCGAGTCCAGACCCGAGAACCTCTGGAGACCAAAAGCATGGCTACAGAAGCCCGGGTACGAGCGCAATAGCGACGAAATATGGGTACAACTTATGGTTCTCATGCGGAAAAACTACTGCCAAGACGCACGCAAGGCGGAGGTCCTTCATTTTCTCAGAGTTCTGAGGCTCAGGGTGGCTTATTATGACTACCCGGAGTCCTCTACATTCAAGTGGAAAAAAAAGGGCTGTGGGATCTGCAGATCGACTGAGACCAAAGGACTAACAGAACACATCTTCTGCCAATGTCCAGTAGTAATCTCGATGCTTAAAAAAGCGGACATTCCGGTGGTTGATTACCTAGAAGACTGGATTTCGGAGAGTTCTTACTCTACTTCCCACCTTCCAAAAGCAAGAATGAAGCAAGACGAACAAAAGATCGAGCTAAGAGAAAATTTCTGGGGAGCTACTACAGAGAATTGGCTGCCGGTATCTGGAAAATCGAACGGGACCTGAGAATGTCGGGCGAAGATGGAAACAAACAAGAAGTTCAAACCAAACACATGGGCAAACTGAAAGGAGCCCAAGTCTCCTACGAGCCCGTCAAAACAAAAGACTGGTTCAAATAACATCCCATGGCACAAAAATAGGGAAGATGACGCATTAAGAGCCGCAAAAAGGAGGATAAGAGAAGCACTAGCACGACAAAAAGAAGAAGAAGAAGAGAGATTGAAAGAGAACAAAAACAAAGAATAACCTGCTTCCGAGAACATGATTCGAACCTGTTAACCATTTCGCCAGTTACAACCTCAAGTCGATCAAATTTCCAGTGACAACACCAAACTAAGATCAGTTTTCCAGTGACAACACCAAATTAGGCACAGTCTACTAGTAGACTTACTTCAATTACTTAGAATTATTTCATATTTATGTTATAGTCAATTGAATGTATGAGAAAAAAAAAAACCACCATTGACAACACCAAATTAGGCACAGACTACTAGTAGACTTACTTCAATTACTTAGAATTATTTCATATTTATGTTATAGTCAATTGAATGTATGAGAATAAAAAACAAAAAACAAACTAACAAAGTTTAACTCGTAGAGTTACATCAATGACTTAGAATTATTTCAGATTTATGTTACATTCATTTGAATTTATGAAGAAAAAAAAAAAAAAAAAACAAAAAAAAACACACACATTGAGGCATTCGATCAAAATTGTATTAATATGTCTAAAGTTTTTACATGACCTAAAAATGCGTTTCTGCTTTTCCAGGGTAGTTATTTAAAGAAGCTTATTTAAACAAAAGCTGAGTGTTTAGAAGATCCTGAAAAACACGTAAACCTCGTTCATCCGGTGTGGTGGTGTATTCAAGCTAACCCATGACATATAAAAAGGGTTACGTTCTTTGATATCTGACCCCATTTTCCCATCTCTTTAGATAGGTGAGCTACTTCTTTAGCATACTCATTCTATTCTACACATATACGGACAATACCAGTATGCTTTTTAGATTTGAATGAATTCACTAATTAAAAATGTCTACGTGATATCCACATTTTATAACAATGGAATTTTATTATTTTGTCTTTTCCTTGTCACTTTTTGGCAAAAACAAAATGATCACGTGACTAACCCAGAGTAATGTGGGAATGGCTCAAAGCAGTTGGTAAATTTTAATGGCAACTTGCCGGAGTGGTTAACGGGACAGATTCGAATTAACGTACTATCTGTTGGGCTTTGCCCGCGCAGGTTCGAATCCTGCAGTTGTCGATTTTTTTCTTGCGTTGGACTTCATTTTTAGTCTTAGTCATTTCAATTACATCATCCTTGCCAGTTGATGTGCTCTTAGTCAGTTCTAAGGCAAAGAACAATACATAGCCGAAAGCTTCAAAAATGTTTACGGAATAATCAGAGCTTGTTAATAAGCATATGTACACGCTATGATGAAGATGATCATTGCAGGATAATCCACGAATCCACAGCAGGGAAATCATAAAATAATAATCGTTCGAGGGATCAGCTAATGTCGGTGTAGAGTGTAAACCCCCTCAAGTCTCACTAAGAAACAGCGTGTGAGAGTCGCATTTCAGTATCTAGCATGGCACTGATGTTAAGTCATAAAGTCATAAAGCATCCTCTCAAAACGCACAGGCAACTTGTTGCTTTTTTCCACGCCTTCGCTAACCCAGACACCAGTTCCCCCAATTTGGTTTGCCATCACTACATCAGTCAAAAGTCGATCTCCAACCACTGCGATTTCTGATGGACAATCAATAACCTGATTTTTTTTCAAAAGCTCAACGATTTCATTATGACACCCTGGCTTTTTCACCGAATGTCGAAAAACTTCAATGCCTGTATTCTCTTGAAGTTTGATAGCGTCCTTATACCCTTTGTCATCATCCGTGCCTGCAGAATTAGATACAATGAGCAGCTGTAAATTCTGAGAGTAGTGCTTTTTCAGTTCCTGCATCTTATCATGGTATTGCTCATATACGTGGTCAGCTCCATCTTTGGCGAAACAGTTGTCCTTATCCAGGATCACAGCCTTGATCTGAGCACCATTTTTCCCTGGGATCGGGACAGGCAGCTGGCTGAAATTTGGAACAGTTACATGCGGCTTGATGAGAGACGGATTAAGCACCAATTTGAAGGTGTTCAACGTCGCCGACAAGTTGAGCCCATTGACCATTGTTTCAGGGATGTCAAATTGAGTTTCGTAGTTGGATTTCTTGAGAAGAAGATTACCTGAAACTTTAATATGGCACTGAATAGTCTATAGTCTCCAAACAAAGGTAGTCCCTTGATGTAAGAAGTTTCAGGAATTTGTCATTACTCATTCTGAGAGCGGTTGCATTAGTTATTTGTAAAGACTAGAAAAAAAGAAAGACTTTTCAGCAAAAATATGGGCCCAACCGGGAATTGAACCCGGGACCTCTCGCAAATTGCTCAGGAAACCCTAAGCGAGAATTATACCACTAAACCATCGGGCCATAATTGAAAAAGAAACATCTCAAGAAATGTCGTACTCCAAGACGCTTAGTCATCATTATTTAGGCACAGTCTACTAGTAGACTTACTTCAATTACTTAGAATTATTTCATATTTATGTTATAGTCAATTGAATGTATGAGAAAAAAAAATCAAAAAAATTATTTATGTTATAGTCAATTGAATGTATGAGAAACAAAAAAAATATACAATCTCTAGTTGGTTTCTTGAACTGGAAAGTCTGAATTGCTAAGTATAACCGGTTGAACTAAATTTAACTCATAGAACTTTCAACAATTAAGTAGAATTATTTCATAATTATGTTATAGTCAATTGATGTATGAGAAAAATGATTTCGTGCAAAAATTTCATGACGAAGCCGAGCTGTTTAGTATCACTTTTAGATGAACATAGGCTATTAGCATATCAAACTTTAACTAAAAGCCTGTCTTGTGAAAAATCTCCAAATTATGTTGGAACTACCTTTATTTGCTAAGATACTGATTGGTACTTTTTCAGATTACTTCCTACTCTTGTCATTCCATACAAAATAACACACTGTTTTTGAGGTGTCGCTTTCATCAATTATTGATTTTTCTAGTTTACAAGTAAAACAATCATGGGAATAGTTGCCTAAAACCGACTCAACTGGCCCTTATGAAGCGTTTCGTTTTTTACGAGCTCACTAATGCTTTCAACTTACCAGGCTTTTATTGAAATAAACTTAACATTGTTTATGTATTATGTAAAAAGCTTCAAGCATAACAATCCATTATTTTTGATCCCAAATCCATCAACATGGGACACCTAATAATATAACTTTCATTTCATTTTTCTTGTCTACATTCCAGCAATTGAGGCCATGCGATATGCTTGTCTGCCTGCTGAAAACAGTCCTACACTTAGAAAGAAAGAGGTGTCTTAAAGAAAGAGGTGTCTTAAAGGTGTCAGGGATGCATATTCGTTTCATGCCCTTTTTCCCAATGCCAGTCTAGTAACACCAGTTACCATAATATTGCTTCCAATATAAACTCCCATCATAAGTGATTGCCGTGCACCTTGGTATCATTGGAAAAGGGCATTTCTAGAAGATCTAGAGAGATACTGTTAATACCTACAGCCTTGACATTGATATGCTTGAAATTGAGAATATCTAGGAGGTCTAGATCGGCACTGAGCCACTCTATAGTCTGGTAGTTTACAGTAATAACATTGCCCATTGAACGAATTTCTCTGGAGATGGAGTATGAATATCCAGATTATGATACTTTGGGATCTCCATACTCCCTAATACTCACACTTCAAGCGACCTGGTTACAGGACTATGTTTGTCCCACGTTAATTTTTGACTAGACATTTGTAATTCTATCATAATCGCTGGAGATCCAGGCAATTGTATTGTGGTGTAGTAAATATGATCCATTTGAAGCTTTGGTCTTGACAATACTTAGAAATGTAAGTAGTTAATACTGTATTTCTGTATGGTCATGTATCCGAGCCTCCTCTTCAACTAAACGATAGTTTTTCAGACGTGTGAAGTGGGTTTATGATCATATCATCACAAAATCAGTAATGTGTAGAACTCAGACTAGGAAGTAAGGTTGTGACACCAAATGGCGTTTCAAGGGTGAATGCAGCTACCAAGACTTACATAACTGGGATAAAAAATCAATTTTAAAAAAACACTGATCAGCTTAGAAGCTATGGGAATCAAACCCACATCTGTTCCTCCACTGCCAGTTCTTTCGAACTTGACATGGACAGGAATTGAACCTGCAACCCTTCGATTACAACCAAGTTGACTGGAGTCGAAAGCTCTACCATTGAGCCACCACATCAGTGAGTGTTGAAAAAATTCAAATGTCATACTCAATACATACTAGGCTTAGTCAGCCACCTAGTTAGGCACAGTCTACTTGTAGACTTACTTCAATTGCTTAGAATCATTTCATATTTATGTTATAGTCAATTGAATGTATGAAGAAAATAATTTTTGGGCATTTGTCAAGTAAACCTCAATTATTATAAATAAATTATATTTTTCATGAAAAAGCGTAAGTGAACATAAATTTCGATGTCATGTTTATATTTTGATGATTTGATTACTTATTGACTAACGAGTATGGGAAACAAAAGCAACGAGTGCGAGGGGGCTGAGAGACGAAAACAAAAATATTATTAATTAGAACATGCAATGTCATCTTTATGGTCAAATATCATCCCAGTAACATTTACCAATGGAATGGTAGAACTCTGTGCCTGTGCCAAGATCCACCAGTTGTCAAACCGCCCAACTAAACCTTGGCAATATGAATTGTCCTCCAATTGTACTAGTTTAAACCTCCATAAATTTAATTCAATTTCTTTTTCAAACAATTGTTATAAAATAATTGATTAGCTACTATTCCTCGGATGCGCTATATTTTGCATTCTTGTTTAAACTTTTAGGCGTTTTTTTATCACTCCAACTTGTACCCACTTGAAGTGGATACCATGAAATCCACTTGTTCAGTTACATTAGCACATAACTGATCAAGGTCCACATCCTTCCAGTTGGCAAATCTGATCTTGGAGCAGGACATCCATTGAGACTCCTGCCAGATTTCCAACTCGATATCTCTGTTTGAAACAAACTGTCCGACTTGTTCTGGTGATCCATACGCCCTGAACCTCTTTCCATCCTTTGTTCTGAGCTGCTTGCCTTTCAAAAGCGAGTAAGGGTTCATTTTGGGAAAGTTAGAATGCATAAACATACCTTCCTTCTCCACCAATCTATCTCGGGTTTTTTCATCAATCTCACCTCTTGCAGCGCTGCCAAAAAGCTCATAGGTCTTGGTTGGGTCAAATTGTAGCATTGCTGTGCCTCGGAAAGATCCATCGTACCAGTATCCAATAGCCTGGACGTGACGTGGTACCTGGTAAACGGGTTCATCAAGTACAACAGCTGCAGCCAAGAAAGTTTCTTTGTCTCCCTGACCCATCATTCCTTGAGAGAACAGAGGGTAAAAGTAATTGGGACCATTCAGATTGTAGTAAGTGGCAAGCAACAGCGATTTGAACTTGGCAATCTTGTTAATAAATACTTGACCCGATTCAGTAGAAGGGTTTGCCATTGAACCTACACGATCAGCCAGAAGAGGGCCCTGGTATGGATCTTTTTCTTCGCCCTTTTTAGGTTTCACGTCGTCTCGAGCATCCCCCAAAGCCTTCCCAGCAATGGTGAAAAAGTCTGGGTGAGTAGATCGATCCCAAAAGTCGGGCCATAAGATATATCCGTATTCTCTGTATACCTCTGAGGAAAAAACATCTGTAGGGTCTTTGATGGGAATGTTATCAGCATCCAGAAGAAGTACATGCTCAAACGAAGACGCCAGTGCAGAAAGAACTTTGTATTGGTATCCTCGGAAAATAAAATGCTCCATGGCTTTCTTTCCGAGAACCTCTGGCAAAACTCTACATTTGGCGTTTAACTGGGGGAAAATTTCTTCACAGACTTGTTCCTCATACTCTTCTTTGTTCGCCAAAAACACCTCCACAGGCAGCTTGCAGCCAGTACGTCGTAACATACGCAAAGAGTTTGTGACAACTGGCATGAAACGACCTCCCGCTACAACAGCGATACCCGCGCCCTTGTATATGTCGGACAGGTTAGGGAATTCCTCCATAACTTTGTCAATTTCTCCAATCAGGCCCTTATGCAACCCTGTCATCTGCTTGACGTGTTTGGGGTTTATTTGCAGGAATTCTCGTAGTCGTGCATCTGTAAGACGATGCTTCTTTAGTTTTTCTTCGTTGATGCTTCCCTGCCCACCGTACTTGTCGAATTTGGGAATATCCAGCTTTTGTGGTCGTTGGTCATAAAAAGCTTGAAATGCATGCGAATACAGTCTATGTTCTGATGTCATGTCTTTATCCTCCTTGTCTTTTTCTTTCTCCTTCTCTGCCTCTTTCTCTTTTTGCTTAGCCTTTTCTTCGTCCTTTTCGTTCAGCTTCTCATCTGCCAACTTTGGGAGCCCCACAGGAGCTTGTGGCTCAAGAGAGATCTGGTTGTCTTCCTCCTGTGGTTGCTTTAATAGATCCAACTGTTCACTTGACTCAGCCATGGAATCAGTAAGCGCATATTTCCTCTGACGTAGTAGTCCTCCAGCAATTACTAGGTGGATGAGACCCCCTAGAATCAGAGCCACCACCAAGAGGCGGGCTACTTTTCGTGGGACTGCCATTTGACTGGGTGGTTTTGGAATGCAAGTAGAAGGGGAAAGCGGGTTTTAGTCACCTTAATAAAAAGAATTCCCACTCGTCACGCCTGAAGATGAGATTATAGATCTGAACATGAAGGCTATTGTATTTAAACTTTCAGTTGTTTTTACATTAAGGTGTGGTATTGTGTAGGAGAAAACAAAGAGGCAACTAGTCCACGACTACAAGCAAATAGGGTTGTTTGCTTGAGACTTGGCATTTCCAATAGGTCTCCTTACCTAGATTGTTGTGTGGCCGTTGTTTTCATTATGTTCAATCGTCCATTGTTTCTGCTATTGTGAGCTTAGGTGAAGTGGTGGTGGCTATGAAATTGAAATGAAAAAAATAAAAAATAAAAACACCACTAAACTTTTCTTCAATTGAGTTCTTAAAATCATTTCCTCTCATTCGTTGATAAGAGACCGGAACGGAACGAACTTCTTATGTCTGATGGCCACTTAACCTTATGTATGGTCATTTTATTGCATTGTCTACTGGTATAATAGAATTACATCATAAATAGTACGCGTTTAAAAAAAAAAAACAAAAAAAAGGGAGACCTTAAAATGATAGGACAGAGGAGGATCCGCAGCGCAGCTATGCACAGAGCCACACACTGTTCCGCAACTACACGGAATATAATTACGGATAAATATGAAAACGTACTAACCAAGTGGCAGTACACACAGGAAAAAAAACTTACCGCATGGTTGATGTAGCATTAACAGCCTGGCTGCCTGCACGAAGGTTTACATACAAGTAAGGAGAATGCACCTATGCAGGTGGCATCTTTCTAGGTTTACGCAACACAGAAAATGCGTTATCATGCCATTGGGAATTGAAGATAAAAGTACATAATACAAGTAGCAAGCTCCAAATTATTTAGATTTACACAACAACTCATATCGAGAAGCGTGAGAAAGGAAGCCGCGGATGAGGAAAGTTAGCACTAAAAATAGAAAACTCTAATACCCAACAGACTGTGCGGCTGACCATGGTATCTCACAATTACAGGAATCCTGGCACTGAAGACTTGGCATTGAAACGTTATTTTAGAACACGACTGACTTCACATCCAGTAAGACTTGGCACGAGTACATTTGAAGTCTATTATCAGAGCAACCAGTTGGTTCTTTTGTGACTTTGTTAACCTATCAGCCCATATTGCCACTGTCAAGCCTCAAAACTAGTCGAGTTGGCGTTTTATCCAGTTGACCAAATATGGGTGAGACATGTTTCTTTGTATATACATTCCAACCGAAACCAAAATGGACCATAGAGACGCGGGGAACCTGGCTATGCAGAACTTAACAACCTGAAGGATTTCAACCGAGAGTGTTGACTGTTTTGTGACCATTGGTGAATGTCCTACTCACCTAAAATCCTCATGCACACGTAAGCTTGAAGCACACCTGCGGGTGATGGCAGAATCCAGTTGCAAACTGAGAAGCCAAAATACAAAGGCTTGGTGATTCCAGGTCTCGCATCCCTGTTTGCCATAGTGACCGCCCAAGTTAGTGCACATGTCTTTATCATGACTAGCGTATTGAGGAGATAAGCTCCTATGAAGAGGTGGCAGAAGCTCAAATATCTAGGGTACTGTGACGATGTCATTCTTGAAGGTGACCATGAGATATATTGTTGACTGAATTGCCCTCAAGGGTATTTGGAGACCACCTACCGAGATAACTATGGACATTATAAAGTTTTTGGCAGCAGCCCCAAAACTCTGATGGCTACACTTAGTATTGCATCTTCAGCTTACTTACATCATTCAAGCTCTCTCAAAGAGAATGTCATTACTATTTACAATAATAAAAAAGTGGTTCCAAAGTCTAAAGGGCCCACTGACGGTTTCCTAGACGATCGTACACCACCTGTCTGTTTTTCTTTCGGTCATCCTTGTAGGCGCCGTATCGATGACCAACCTTGCCAACCTGGGCCTTCTTGAATCGGAAAACCACACCGTTGGGCTTGGTCTGGGATTTGTTGACCACATCAAAGATGTCGCCTCGTTCCTTGGCCTTTTGGAACTCCATCTCAGCAGTTTCTGAATGGTCAGCAACAACATGCTGCAGCTTCTCAAGAACGTCAGCAGCAGGAGGCAGATCCAGCAGTTTGGCGGATTCAAGAGGTCCAAAGGGCTCTGATTCTGCAAGAGTCATGAATCGAGAACCTCGAGTAGCCGATGGGACAGGAACTTCGGAAAGATTCTGCTGACCCTGCTGTTTATTGAAGTAGACCCGTTCTTCTCGCTTCTTCTCCGCATCCTGGAAAGAGTATGACACTCGCAATCGAGGCAGCATTTCTACAACGGAAGTAGAGAACTTATCCAGATCTTTCTGATATTTAGGCTGTGTTAGGCTGGAGAACAAAGAAACCAACTGAACAATCGTGGTACAACTTCAGAGTATGCAGTTTAACCATATAAAGGTCTTCAAGACTAATCGAATTTTTTTTTGGTTTGTTCATCATAAAGGATCCTTCATCAAATTCTCAATACTCACATCACACTTGAACTCAGATCGGATCTTGTCAAGTTTCATCAATGCTCGAACTCGCACCAACTGAATACCATACTTGACAGTAACATCTTCCAAGGACATGCCATTCTCCTTTACATCTCGAATGATGTGACTTCGAACACTCTCGGTGATCACTGTGTTGGTTCGGGTGTATGGGTTGTCAGGGTAAGGAGTGAAGGGATCGTCATTGGGCGAGGTCTCCACAACAGTCAAGTCGTCTCGGTTGGGGTTTCCCTCATCAGCCTTGGGTCGAATATAGTTGGTTACATGATGCTTGGCTGGGTAGAAGTACTTGTTGCTGATAGCATCTCCTTTGATGTTTCGCTTACCGACCCAGTCCTCATATTGTAGCCGTAAAAGGGTTTTTCCCTGGATTAGCTTCTGGGGGAAACGAGTTTTACCCCGAGTGTGATGAGCCACACGTGACCGGAAAAATCGGACACCTCCAAGTCTACTGGAAAAGCCCGTTGCAATGGGGGTTGACATGGTGTGGGTTGGTATGTCTTGTGGTGTTGAGAAGTGTTAGGTTTGGGCAAAATTTGAGTGATCCGATTACTAAGCAAACTTTCTGTACATAGGTGGTTAGGGTTTGTTAGGTTTGGGAAAAATTCAATTGACAGAATCGAATTCGAAGAGAGAATTTTTTTTTGCTGAGAATGGCTCCTACATTTGTAATGATGCTGAAAATAACTACTTTAACCGTTTCTATAATGTCTCATGTAGTTGTAATTGAATTGAAGTAGTGCCTGATCCTTGAACTCTAGCGTCACCCTCATAATCAAGTATAAAAGGAATACTTTCCTTCCCTCTGCAAAAAAGAGTCAAACAAACAAGGATGATTTCTTTGGATTCACCCTTTTGAAGCCAATAGACCGAGTATGATAGTGTCAGAGGACCAACTTTTTCGGTGATATACATAGGGGTTTACTATAGTGAGCGGATAATATCACGATAACTATCATTAATATCTTCATAAAGTAAATCATGAATATTGAAAATGCCCCACTATTTTGATATGACTTGGCAATATAGGTTTGGGGTGGGCTCTTTCATGAGAAAAAACCACACTTTTTCACAACTTTGAAAGGATGGGAGATTGCGTTCCAGCTTTATTGTAAAACAATGGTTACGAATTAATATTTAAATACTAACAAATCATTATAACGAAAGTGTGAAAATAATTTGACTAATTTGTCAGCATTCAACATACATATTGTCACATAAGATCAATACGTAAAATGAGATATAAATCAAACAATTTAAACAAGTTATCTAGTTAACACAGAAATAACAACTTTTTTGCAGCTTAACAGCCTCTGCTGTAATCTTCTGGACTCACTTTGTTGTTTTGATCATCTTAGTGAAAAGTGAGACCTGCTAGGAATCGTTCCATTCACATGACATCACAATGTCTATTTGTCGAGCCTCACCCTGGAATGTGCCAGGATGGAATCGTTTGTTATGTTTTATCCCGAGAAATGGCTCATAGAAGAAGTTATTCGTTCAGATAATAGGTTTCTCATAAGGTATCTCAAACTCATAGTAAGGACAAGAACTACTTGGCTATTCAACAGCCACAGTTAAGAGTGTATAATTTTACTCATACATTGAAAAAATTGAAGTAAGTCCACATTTTAGACTGTGCTTATTTGGTGCTGCAACAGGGAAGCTGGTAAAACAGAAAAGCTTGGTTTTGGGGTTGTGACACAGATCTTAGGAAATTCGCTATTTCTTTAGCCTGGTTTTTTTTTCTCATACATTCAATTGAAATAACATAAATATGAAATAATTCTAAGTAATTGAAGTAAGTCTACAAGTAGACTGTGTCTAATTTGGTTTGAAAGTTCTTTTTTTTTTTTTTTTCCTTCTCATACATTCAATTGACTATAACATAAATATGAAATAATTCTAAGTAATCGAAGTAAGTCTTTAGTAGACTGTGTCTAATTTGGTGTTGTCACTGGAAATTTGATCGACTTGAAGCGTTTTTTTTTTTTTTTTCTCATACATTCAATTGACTATAACATAAATATGAAATAATTCTAAGTAATTGAAGTAAGTCTACTAGTAGACTGTGCCTAATTTGGTGTTGTCACTGGAAAACTGATCTTAGTTTGGTGTCGTCACTGGAAATTTGCACTAATTTTAGACAAAGATAAGATCTAGTTAGGGCCGGATTCTTATAAGGCCATCGTGGTTGTGTAGTGTAGTGGTCATCACTTCAGATTTTGACTGTCTTGACAGAACTTTCTGAGAACCCCAGTTCGAACCCGGGCACGACCTTTTTTAATTTTTTCCTGTTATCAGGCTATGCCAAGATGCCCAAAGAAACCATCCACCTAACCTATTCGTACCAAGGCTGTTTTTATCTATTATGTTTTTTCTTTTTTTTTTTGACGAGGATCGGATCTGGAATTATAGCTGGAGTAATTCGAAAACCACAAGAATATATTCTGGTTTACAGGAGAAACAAATGATGGAGGAGTATAAGAGGTTCGTCCCGATTAGGTTTTCTGTCATTTATATCGTTTGGTATCATCAGAAAAGGAGGTCATAGTAGCGTGTCACGTGCGACCTTTCACAACCCTAAACACACCACCATCTCATATGTCTAACCTTATCAGTCTCGATTCTTACCCATGATGGAGTCAATCAACGATGTTATAGAGTCGCTGAGGGGCAAAACCTCAACCACGAAAGCTGAGCTGGATTACCAGTCCGATTACAATCCGGATAAACCAAGCACGTGGTCCCCTACACTTCCCACTGACCAGGAAACTCGTGATTCTCTTTCGAACACCTTTCTGACACCTAAACCTGAGCTTTCCCGCTCTTGGCTCAAGTATATCAACAATGATTTTCATGTCGACAAGTTGACGGAGTTTTCTTCTTTGTTGTATGGACTCCCTGAGCCGTCAGTACGTTCTGACATCCAGTTTGACCGACTGGGGATTGATGGACGTATAATTGGTTACAAAGAATATACTGCGAGCGGTACTGGTGACCTAAACAACAAAAACAGTATGTCTGTAAATCGTTCTGCTGGCGCGAAGACAGACTTTGTGCGCGGACGGTCTGGACTAATGCCCTTTGCGCCTGGAGGAGTGGATCTCGCTGAAAAGCAAGAGCAGACTCAATTGCTACACAGGGACAGCAATGGTCTTTTCGATATCCCCCCAGGGTTTGAACGGGGCCTGACGCTGGAGGGAGCGGCGTCAGACTCTGATCTGGGGTCCTTATCTAAAGATGAACAAGGTGAAGAAACCTTGGATAACGCGCCAGAACTGGAGCTTGCTGACAAGGTGACGAGCTTGAATATCTCAGATGACACCCAAAAGCATGCTATTGATGAGCTGCTACCCAACGACATCACCTTTGGACGAGCTCATTCCAGTTTCAACATCTCACCTCGAGCCAAGGACTGGGCCCATGTGGTAAATGTCAACAAAGAGATTTCTAATTTCCATGAACTTGTTCCCCAAATGGCGAGAGAATTTCCCTTCGAACTGGATACTTTCCAAAAAGAGGCAGTTTATCATCTTGAGCAAGGTGACTCCGTATTTGTGGCTGCCCACACTTCTGCTGGTAAAACTGTGATTGCAGAATATGCCATAGCAATGGCACAGAGGAACATGACCAAGGCAATTTACACCTCTCCTATTAAAGCTTTGTCAAACCAAAAATTCCGTGACTTCAAACATACATTTGATGACGTGGGAATTCTCACAGGTGATGTTCAGATCAACCCCGAGGCATCTTCACTGATTATGACCACAGAAATTCTCCGATCCATGCTCTACAGAGGTGCGGATCTCATTCGAGACGTGGAATTCGTGATTTTCGACGAGGTACATTATGTCAACGACGCTGATCGAGGTGTGGTTTGGGAAGAGGTGATTATCATGCTTCCTGAGCATGTCAAGTTTATTCTTTTATCTGCTACAGTGCCCAACACCTTCGAGTTTGCTAATTGGGTGGGACGAACTAAACAGAAGGATATTTATGTCATCAGTACTCCAAAGAGACCTGTTCCTTTAGTGAACTACTTGTGGTGCAAAAACCAGATGATCGAGGTGGTTGACGAGAAGAAGCAATTTGTTGTTGGAGGTTACAACAAAGCCAAGGAGATAATGACCGGTTCAACCCAGCCCCCTAAACCCAGTACCAGGGGAGGAAGTACCAGAGGAGGCGGAGTCAGGGGAGGGGCTCGGGGAGGAGCAACAAGAGGCAGAGGTGGAGGACGTGGTGGAAGTTCCGTGATCACCCCGAAACAACAAAAGTCAGCCACTATGCCTAGCAAATCTGACTTTGTGCAGATGACAAACAAACTCCACACCCTCAACCTGCACCCCATGTGTGTTTTCGTCTTTTCACGAAAAATGTGTGAACAGTATGCAGGATACCTACAAGGCTTGGACTTCTGTAACCAAAAAGAAAAGTCAGAAATTCACATGTTTTTCGATAAAGCTGTGACTCGGCTTTGCCAAGCAGACCGAAACTTGCCTCAGATTCTGCAAATGCGAGATTACTTGTCCCGAGGCATTGCTGTTCATCATGCTGGGCTTTTACCAATTGTGAAAGAGGTTGTAGAAATTCTGTTTGCTAAGTCTTTGGTCAGAGTTCTTTTTGCGACTGAGACGTTTGCGATGGGTCTCAACCTGCCTACAAGAACCGTGGTGTTTGCTGGAACCAGAAAGCACGACGGTTCAACCTTTAGGTCTCTTCTCCCGGGAGAATACACCCAGATGGCTGGAAGAGCAGGCCGAAGAGGTCTAGATAAGACAGGAACGGTGATTATCATGGTTCCAGGCGATGTACCACCTCAAGACCAACTCAAGGAAATGATGCTGGGTCAACCTACAAGGCTGAAGTCACAATTCAGACTCACCTACAATATGATTCTCAACTTGCTGCGAATCGAGGCACTCAAGGTCGAAGAGATGATTAAGAGATCATTCTCCGAGAATGCCAACCAGCTGCTATTACCCGAACATGAAGCAAGCGTGAAAACTTGCGAGGATCTGTTGGCTCAGCTCCAGAAGGTTCCCTATCCAGACTGTGACCCCTATATGTCTGATGTTGTGAAGATCGGTCTTGCAAGCCAAGAATGCCAGAGTTATATCATGCAGCAAGGTCCAAAGTTTGCAAACATGCGTGAGTACTTCAAGGTTGGTAGAGTAGTGATTTTCCGACTGGATAAACGACGACTAATTGGATTCATCTCTCGTCCTGTAATTGGAGAAAATGCTGCGTTGCTTACTTTCCCTTGTTCCGGCGCTTCCACAACTCTGCCTATGTTCCCTCAGCAGCCAGGATACTGCAAATTGCTATTACAGCCCCTCACTCCGTCTTCCACTAAATTGGAGATGCATAACATCAAGCTCACTGATATTGAGTTTATTTCTAAGTATATTATCAACAATGTCCGCGAGGTTGCTCGATATGAAAAGGAGGCGGTTTCTGAGGCGTTTGAAAATATTATAAAAATGTGCAAACGGTCTTCTGGCATCTCTGAATGTTCTTGGGATCGACTCAAGGTTATGGAGTTACAGCAAAAGTGCCAGGAGAAACACCTACTTGAGCAACAGTTCTCGACTATTCCATGTGTCACCCCTCTTCACCCAGACTTCCTCAAGTCATTCAATCAGGAGTTTGAAGAGTACGAGATCCGAAAGAAGATCACAGATCTCAGACAATCACTGAGCGATCAGAATCTGGAGCTTCTACCAGATTATGAACAGCGAGTTCAGGTTCTCAAGGATCTTAACTATGTGGATGTTAAAAACATTGTTTTGCTCAAGGGCCGAGTGGCATGTGAAATCAACTCAGGATTTGAGTTGTTCATTTCTGAGTTGGTCTTGGACAACTTTTTGGGTGACTATGAACCAGAGGAAATCGTGGCACTGCTCTCAGCTTTTGTTTATGAAGGCTCCAAGGATGTTGAGGAGCCACTGACCGTCACTCCACGGCTCGATAAAGGAAGAGACCGAATCAGGGAGCTTGTCAGTCATGTAACAGACGTACTCGAACATCGACAGGTCATCATGACTGCAGACGAACAGCAGTTTTTGGAACGGGGTCGATTCGGGCTCATTGAGGTTGTTTACGAGTGGGCCAGAGGTATGACCTTTGAGGCCATTTCTGAACTCACCACAGTTCAGGAAGGAATCATTGTAAGAGTCATTTCCAGATTGGACGAAGTGTGCCGGGAGGTTCGTAACGCTGCCCGGATTATTGGCGATGCCACGCTTCAAGATAAAATGGAGACTGCACAGGAGAAGATCAAGAGAGATATCATCTTTTGTGCCTCCCTATATCTTTAATTTGATAAACATGATTCTTGCAAGTTATTACTATCAGTACGCGCATCAGCAAATTCAAATTTTTAGTCGCCAACAGATGGTAAAGTTATTTTGAGCTATATCAATAAATTTGGCTACAGCAGGGACCTATCTATTATATAACGTAAATTTTCAACAAAGCTCAACTCCATGTGTGTTGGTTGCTGGTACTACTTTCTTTTTACTTTTGACATAGCCACAGTAGTTTCAATCTTGTCATTAGACCTTCAAAGGTTCTGAATGTGAATAAAAATATTGGTATGAGTAAGGCCCAAGATCATTTATTGGAATATCGAGGGTTCAGTACCTAACGATCATATTACGCATCAAAACCCGCATCCTGTCTGGATCTGACACCTCGACCCATCCTGATTACCAATGGCTGTGTATCGGAACGTATACAGGATAGTAAAGTAAGTAGCAAGGTGAACTATTCAAAAATTGAACAGATGTTTTCACTAAAGTGAAAAAATGACAACCGAGAGATTCGAACTCTCGCCCCCGAAGAGACCAGGATATTGATTCAGTCACCTGAACCTGGCGCCTTAGACCACTCGGCCAGATTGCCTGTTTTTGATCGAGCCAAAATTTATACATTCACAACCCCCAAGCCATTTCATTGGTCCCCCCAGTCTACTAGTAGACTTACTTCAATTACTTAGAATTATTTCATATTTATGTTATAGTCAATTGAATGTATGAGAAAAAAAAAAAAAAAACCCCAACTGTTTACTAGTAGACCTACTTCATATCTTAGAATTATTTCATAATTTTGTTATAGTCAATTGAATGCATGAGTAAACCCCCCTCCTAGCATGACAATACGAAAAAGAAAAAGAGAGATTGAAAGAGAAAAAAAACAAAGAATAACCGGCTTCCGAGAACATGAGTTCAACCTGTTAACCAGTTCGCCAATTACAACTCCAAGCCGATCAGTTTTCCAGTGATAACACCATATTAAGCACAGTCTAACTAGTAGACTTTCTTCGATTACTTGTTGATTGTATGAGAAACAAAAAAAAAAAAAAAAAAAAAAAAAAAGGGACTGGAAAAACCTAGATAGTTCTTTATCAACGTAGTCTGTACTGAATAGTTTGCATATTAGAAAGTATCATTTCATCTTGATTTAACGAGCAGGTTATACCTTTTAACCCTCTGGGTGGGCTAATGAAGGTGACCATTCACAGTGGATCTTGAATACTCGTTTAAAAAAACACCACCAGTTTATTAGTCCCTTTGACAGAATCAAGAATTTTCATTGTAAAAGACTTCAACTGAGTAATCTTTCCTTTGAAGAACAAAGGCCGTACTTCAATGAAATTATTCTTGTTCTTGTGATAGAATTAATAAAAATTAAACAGGTTTCACCGTTTACGTTATGGGTATATTGTTGTGAAACAAGTAAGTGCCACTCGTTAATTCTGAAAGTTAGTGAGGATACCAATACGTGCTATTTAACAAGCCTGCTACGATTTCATGAAGCAAAAACCACTGTTCATGTACAAAAAGCGTAGTTAGGTATTCAACAAACCAATTTTTGTGTCACAGCTTTACGTCTAGACAAACTTTCAATGTCTAGACAAACTTTTCTTCAGCATACCATGTCTTTTTGGTAAGCCTATGCACTTATACTAGCATCCTTGCGGTATGACATGGTCTCGAGGTCCACGTAGTGTTGTAATTCTTGTCACTTGTACCTGAAATACCTGCTTTGTGTGATATGCTGAAAGAGATAGTTGTATGTACTCCATTATTGAAGAAATCAAATAAACCTAAGTGTTGGGTGGAAAGTGACAAGACATTTGGTAGCCGTTACTTAGTGAGTCTATGACAAGTCAGAGTCGGAAGCCGAACCGTGTTCACCAATATGCATGATTGCTGCAACCAATATCCTAGTTCAATTTGCAAACCATACTGGTCTGTTACTTTTTGAGTAGTTGCATTTATGATGCATATAGTGTTTTCGGTTAGGTAAACACTTATAGTAAAAATAGATTATCATTGCCACCAGAAAATATCTGCTTTAGAAGTTAGATCTGGTACATCCAAATACAAACATCTCTCTCAAGGCACGATTGAAGAGGCACGAACTAGCACAACATCATCAATACATCCCTTGGAGCAAAGCTAGTGGTACTAAGGTTTCCTCTAAAAATTAGACTTGCATTTAAACGAAACGTTAATTCTATTGCCAACCTTAAATATAAGTTACTTCTACATTCTTAAGACACAATCACCTTGTCCTTGAACTACACAATGAAACTGGTTAAGAAGTTCTGGTTAAATTACAATTAATTGAATACACATGCTATGATTTTTTTGAGCTTTATGCTTGTTTGAGAAACTCCTCCATGTTCAGATGTGGGCTACCAGCTCCAGAACGCGCCTCATGAATGGGGCCTAGACTCCCTAGACTACCCGGTTCAATAACAGCATCCTCCAAGTCAGTAGAGGATCCATCCGACCTATCACTTTTTCTGCTGCCAAAAAAGTTCAACTTTCCAACGCTAAACTTGGAAGACGAAGAGCTTCCTTTCCGAGGAGAGGTCAAAGTTCGAATTCCTTTTTGGATAATGCTTTCTTTACTGTTGGAATCCTTAGAGCCATCAGTCAATACACTGTGTTCACTTTGGTTATCAGCAGCGGTATTATGAAAGGGTTTGAAACCAGATGTGAACGTGCCAGGCTCTCCTCGGTAAGACTCTACCGGCTGAACTCTCCAATCTTGGTCAGTTGAGGAGGATCCCGACCATGTGGGGCCAAAAGTGTGACCAAAAATATTGGCAGGCGAACTGGATCGATTCCAAGATTGTTCAAAAGGATCGAAGGAATGTTCATCTTCATTTGGTTCCTTTCCTTGCGAAGATTTCCCTTTACCTCTGAAAAACAATGAGTTGTTATTTTTATCTGAATTCCCCTTACCCCAATGGAATCCAAACATACGTTTGGGGCGTGCAGCAGGAGAGCTTGTGTCCATATCGAACTCGCCAGAGAAAAGAGAAGGACTGTTTGGAGTTTCGGAGACACGGAAAGCATCAAAGGAGCTGGAGGGTGAGCTGGTTTGTGCTCTGTTCGGTAAGACGGGTTGCTTGACTGGCAACTCTTCAAAAGACGACTGAGTTAAGGAGTCGTCCAGATCATCAGCGCCGAACAGATTTGAAGGTAGAAACATCTTCACTGCAGTGTTAAAGTTGTCGTCTCCTTCAAAAGTGGAAACTCGACGGCCATTATCAACAGTAGTAGCAGGTTGAGCGGAAGGGGTAGTCTGGTGTCGTATGGATTCCCGATTAGATTGGATATCACTTTGAGACCTAGAGTGATTCTCACGAAGTTCACGATTCGCAGCTGAATAGTCAAAGCTAGAGTGATCAAAAATCTGGGAGTTGCTATTGTTGGCACTAGTGACCACTTGGAACTGCTGATATTGGATTTTCGCGGATTCTAGTAGTCTTGTAGCCTCACCATACTCGCCATAAACTTGAACATACCTCTGTTCAAGCTGACGTTGTACATCCCTCCATTTTTGGTCTAGATCTGTGTCAAAATGAATCTGTTGCCGGAGAATCTCCGCTTTTCCGTCAGAAGTCTCGTCGAGAGTCTTCATAAGCTCATCAGCTGTACTGGAGTCATAATTCCTGTTATTTCCATGCTCAGCAAGTCGCTTCCGAAGTGTCTCGAGTTGTCGAGCCTCAGAAGTCATATTTTTGACCTCCTCGTCAGCTAAAGAAAGTGCTTCCTTTAGACTTTCCACTTCAAGTGACTTTTTATTAACTTGCTCCTGAAAAGCATCTGTATCAGCATTCATGAGGTCCTCCATTTTCCGGTTAATGATTTGGGAAGTGTTGGTCCATTTTGATTCCTCCATTCCCATCCGTTTTTGTGTCAATTCCAAGTTGTTGATTTGCTTCTCGATTTTGGTTCTCTGTAGCTCAATGGCCAGCTTCTGGTCCTCCAGAGCTTTCATTTCTGACCTCAACTGGGATCTTGCTATGTCATCTTTCCTTCGTTGGGCCCGCAACTCCGCCAACTCTTCCTGCAGTTTGGCTTCAGTAGCAAGAAATTCTTTTTCCACCTCTCTGAATTGCAAAGTCGCCTCACGGATCTCCTGTTGTGCTGCTTCGACTTCCTCTGTTAGTGATTCCACCGTATAGGCCGATTTATCAGGGGTTAATTTCTTGTTGGATCCTTGCTTGTGTCGTTTTGCCTTGTTTCCTGAAGATGCTGTTGTTGATTCAGACGATGACTCTGTGGCTCCTGATGTGGCACTGCTCAAGACCACAAAGGAAGGCGGATCCACCAAAACTGGAGCCAGGGAGTCCAGCGTTGGATGGTCGACCCGCTTCCTTGTGTGCACACGTACTGTAGTAGTGTTGGATCGATACTGGTTGGCATTCACAGCCAAAACATTTACGGCGTAAGTCTTATCAGGATGCAGGTTCGTAAGTATCACAGATGTCGAACGTGAGCTTTCTCCCGCCTTCAAGCCGTTCACTTCAATGATATGTTTGTGTGTCGTAGCCTTGTCTGGTTTAGGCCATCGCAAAGTGATGGAAGAGTCACCTACATGATCCACACATAAATCGGGGCTTTCCGGGATATCGACGCCCAAAAGCCGGATGAGAGTAGTCGCCGGGATTTTAAGAAGCCGGGTGGCACGATGCAGCAGCCAGAAAACTGCAATAATCGCTGCTATCAAGCCCATGCTTGTGGGTGTGGGGAGAAGTTAGAATATTAGAGTTAGAACTTTCATACAGAGCTTAGTAAGCTGCATGATGAAGAGTCAACAATACCAGAACACTTGAATAAAACTACCCAGATAAATAATTTGAAATGAACAAAAAAAGTGTGGTGATCATTGGCACTAGTGGCTAGTCAAAAAAAAGAAGGATAGTCTTGTAAGCTTAGTCAGCGGATGTGGATGGTGCTAGGTGGAAGGAAATTCACGTTGTGTGAGTATATTGAAACTTGCAACCTTTCCATTTTCATCTAACAAAGAAGGCTAGATTGTCTTTGATAGTTCCTCCTGGTTCCTGTCTACCTAGGTAAGCCAAACCATCATAAAAATATTGAGAGGGTAACTCACAGATATCCCCATGATAGATTCTTACATGATATTGCTCTTGGAACTATGAAAAAACTATAAAATGATGAATTTTTCAAATATGGTCAAGAGAACGAGATCAAGACAAAGACTAGCCAGTGCTCCCAAAATGAAAGTCCAAAATAGTAGTAAGATTGATGTCTTTAGAGGAATATGCAAGGTATATAGTGTACTCTCGAGTCGTATAGCTTGAGAGCAGGATAAAGCAATTTTGGATATGGCATCGCAGCCTGTGAGTGTGCATTTCATAGACAAGAGAAGTACCACATGATCAGAAAAAATATTGCCTGGGCATATTCATACTCTAGGAAGAATTTAGATCAAGGAGGTGAGGTGATATATTATACAGACAAATGTGAGTGAGTGTCCTTGCTGACATAGAAGACAAGACGTTTCGGGTCAGAGAGACACCTCGTTCATTGAATTATAAACGCCCCACACAGGGTAGCGATGGTCCTTTCGAATAATTTCGAAGCGTAAAACCAATTCACTGGTTTAAACACAATCTTTTGGAATCATTTCCTGCCAAGCCGAATATTCCCCGCACAAATAGAGTGTGAGCTTATTTACATTAAGGTTTGGTGTGATGCCATCTGATTGTACCTGAGAAGAGACACAAAACCTGTAGATTCAGATTCATTATACAACCTCACGGGGGTATGGTTGGAGAAGATAGAGCAGGGGTATGTAAGAACGACCAGCCGCATGTGATTAACTCCTGACAAAGCATTATTAATCACATTCACTCTGCCTCATGTGACCAATTTCTTGAACCCATCTCCTGTAGACCGAGATACTTTACCGAGGCCATGTGCGAGTCACAGGCAGTCACAGGTAGTCACAAGCACACTTATTCATGCATCTAAGGGGAGTTGCATTTGGAGATATGTTGTGATGGGCCTTTTTGTGTCATCGCCAAATTATCAAAGCAATTAGAAAAGCCACTTATTCGGGATTCAACTGTATATAAATCCAACTATTATTTCTCCATTTTTCAGGGATTGCTCATATTTCAAAACAAAGTTTGACCCAGTGCAGCCGATTGGTCAGAGGCTATGGCATGAGATACGTGAAGTCAAAGATGTGCAATGACGTCGGTGGAGAGAATTCATAGGACGGTCAAGTACAGTTGTTTTTGTTACTAATACTGGTACTTCCCAGATCTGTGTGCATTTCTAAGCTGTGGCTTGAATGAAACTGTGGCTGACCCGTGACTACCAGTGACCAACAGTAATGCTACTGCACTATCAAACGCAATCAATAAACCTTATTGCGTGACACCTTCATTTATATAAGGGGGCGAATGGATCGCTTTGTTTATTATTCTCAGCCTGAATGTCACCAAGTGCACTTTCTACACCTCCAACCCCGGTGAACGCCAAAAAGGCTGCCATTGCCGAGGCCGAAGCCCCATACAAGTACGACTACCTGCTTCCAGTATACCCTGACCTCAAATGGCCTGACTTGGAAATTGTTCCCTATGAAGATGCCGGAATAGACGCCGACCCCAATTATACGAATCTGCTAAAAGATGCCACCGCGGTAATTGAATTGACGCCACGATTTGGCACAGAGATTCACGGAGTGCGTCTAAAGAACCTGACTGATATACAAAGGAAAGAACTGGCTCGACTGATCTCGTTTAGGGGATGTGTTTTCTTCAGAGAGCAAGAGGACTTTGAAATCGAAGACCAGCTAGCTCTAGGACGGTTCTGGGGAACGCTGCACAAGCACGCCTCCACTTCTGTACCCCGTGATTACCAGCGAGACGGTCTAGATGCTGTACATGTCGTTTACACAGATCACAACAAGAAGCCGAATACAGCATTCCCAGCAACACACTTGTGGCACGCAGATGTCACCTACGAGAAGCAACCGCCATCATACACTTCTCTCAAGGTGCTGGCTAATCCTCCAACTGGCGGTGACACACTTTGGACCTCCAACTACGCCGTTTACGACGCGTTATCTGAGCCCATGCAAAAGTACCTTGAAGGTCTCACAGCCCTACATTCTAGTTTCGACCAAGCCGCTGACTCTGCCCGAAGTGGCCAGCCTCTGAGAAGAGCCCCTATTGAGACAGATCATCCAGTGATCCGAACACACCCCGTCACTGGCTGGAAGAGTGTTTTCCTCAACCCTGGCTTTGTCAAAGCTCTAAGAGGAATTCCTACATCCGAATCCCAAGCCATCATGGCTTACATCAACTCGTTGGTAGCCACCCAACAGGAAGATACAGTTCGGTTCAAATGGAATGCGCAGGATGTGGCATTCTGGGACAACAGAACCACTTCGCACAGCGCATCGTTCGGTTACTACCCTTACCGACGACACGGAGTGCGTGTCACCGTGACTGGTGAGGTACCTGTGTTCGATGCCTCTGGAAAATCCCAACAGAAAGAATTTGACGATGCAGTAGGACTGGTGAGAAACAAGGACGGATCCGCTGGAGGAAACTACAATGATTAGACTGTGTATATAACGATAACCGTAATATTAGAAACTTGATTTGAGAATATCGCATGCATCAAATGTAATGTAACCAGTGTCCAGTTCGAGGTGATTAATAGTGGCATCTGGATTGTAATTCAAATTGCTTTGCTTTGCTTTGCAGTCCTTATCAAGAATCCTACTCCCCACTTGATATATCTACTTCATAATAACAAGAACCAAAACTATTAACTACCTGTCTATATGCCTACTCATCATCCTCCTCTTCATCGCTACCTTCCTCATTTTCGTGCTCCTCTTTAGTATCTCCCTTCAACTTAGCCTTCTCCTTTCCTCTCGCCATTCGGCCCTTCTTCTCCGTCTTGGCCTTAATGTTGGCTGCCTGCTCAGCCTTTCGCTCAGCCTTGATCTTGGCTGCAGTCGAGTGACGTTTCTCTAGTTTCTTCACCTCCGCCTCGGTCTTGTTAATTCGAGTATGGTGGAGGACCTTTCCACTGCAGACACCGTCCTCAATCTTGATAAGATCCAAAGTCATTCGGGGTCCAATTTCCACCAATTTCACGGCCCGTTTGCTAGGTCCTTCCTCTAGGGGAGCCTCCTCGTTTTCTTCAGGGTTTAAATCCACAATAGCGTCCTCCTCGACCTCAGACATGTCCGAATCGGATGTGAACGCACCAGCATCAGGATCCAGCAAATAATCAGCCATATCGGACTTCTTGCTGAGATTGGGGATCTTCTTTCGTAGTTTGTATTTGAGTTTGGTGAGCTTCTTAACTCCTCGAGTCACGTCCACTGCCCGGGTGTCGATAGCATAATGTCTGAACTCGATGGAGCCTGTCTCCTTGTCCTTGTTAAGCATGACCACACGTCGGATAGATGGGATTCGGGTGTTTTGGGCAGACAGCGGTGGGAACATGTTCTGGAACATTTGCGTCACCAGAGTTTCGTGAGGGTTTGTAGCATCGTCACTCTTGAGAGAAAAGTTGTTCATGACCAGCAAGGGGGGTTGCTTAAACAACTTTCCATCGTCGGATTTTGGTGATCGAACAAATTTACGAACGTCCTTAATCAGCGAATATTGTGACACCTTGAAATGCAGAGTGGGACCCCGAGGAATTCGAGCCATTCGTAACGAAGTCATGCCTGTGCTTCCCTTGGTGAAGACCATCAGGTGTGACACTCCCAGAGGTCCAGCCATGGTAACAAAGTCTCTCAGTTTGTTTCCCTTTCGTTCCTTAAGCTTCGATGCTGTATGGGGGGCCATGGCAACTCGAGTATCTCGCACCAGCTGGGTGAGAGCATGCTGAGCGACAGGAGAGGCTCCAATGCTGCCGACCTTCTTGGAGTTCATCTTGATGATCATGGACTTGGGGATCTTGTCCATGTCCTCCTCGGAAATCTGAACATGCGTTCGCTTCTTGCTTTTTCGGTGAGCCATTGTGGTGTGAAGTAATATGTGCCTCGAGATTTGGAACTTTCAGATTTTGGAATTTTTTGGGAAAAGGTTTGGTTGTGCAGGAATAAGGTATTCAGTGGAGAACCATGAAGAAGAGGATAGGAAAAATACACAGAATGTAACTAATGGAGGAAAAGCGAATTCTTCTCGTCATTAATTTTACCATCTTACCTTTATATTGATTGTGTGTTCTTTAGCTTAATTTAGTTAGTTGATGCAAAAATGCGAATCAACAAAATGTAACAAACTTTGGTTGAATTTACTAGTCCTTTTTTCTCTTGTCTCTAGGGTATTAGATTTAGGGAAGGGTGTAATGCAAGTGATATCAAAAAATTACAGTCAAAAGTACACATTGATCAGAGGTAGAATTCTTATAGCTGGACTATACCTTCATTCAACCTATTGGTTGATTACGTAATATACATACGATTTTTCGACACCACCCTCGATAAACTTTTTCAGTTCACATTTATGCACATTTTTTTCCAACCAAACCTTGATTCTCATCACTACAATGGCCAAGACTGAAAAACGAATTAAGCGAGCTAAGAAGGACGAAAAAGTGAAGAAGGACGACTCATCTGAGGAGGACAATGATGCTGTTGCACGTGAAATTCTCGAACAAGGCGAGTCTGACACTGAAAAGGACACACTTACCAAATCGGTGGAGGTTGATGCGGACGATGAACAGAACAAAACTTTCAAGGATTTGGGAGTTATTGACACCATTTGTGAGGTCTGCGAGGAGCTGAAATTTTCCAAGCCCACCCCTATCCAAGCCCAAAGTATTCCCTATGCTATTGAAGGACGAGATATTATTGGACTGGCTCAGACTGGATCAGGAAAGACTGCAGCATTCGCCATTCCTGTTCTGCAAAGTTTATATGAGAACCCCCAGCCTCTATTTTGTGTCGTTTTGGCACCCACCCGAGAATTGGCGTATCAGATCAGTGAAACTTTTGAGGCTCTGGGTTCCGCCATGGGACTTCGAACGGCTGTTGTCGTGGGAGGAATGAATATGATGACTCAGGCTGTAGCCTTGTCGAAGAAACCCCATGTGATTGTGGCAACTCCTGGTCGTCTGGTTGACCATTTGGAGAACACAAAGGGGTTTTCGCTGAGAACTCTCAAATACCTTGTTATGGATGAAGCTGACCGATTGCTGGATATGGAGTTCGGACCTTCCCTTGATAAGATTCTCAAGGTGATTCCCAGGCAACGAAAAACTTATCTTTTTTCGGCCACAATGACCTCTAAGGTTGAAAAGTTGCAAAGAGCCTCATTGGTGGATCCCGTCAGAGTAGCAGTTTCAACAAAGTACCAAACCGCAGATAACCTGCTCCAGTACATGGTGTTTTGTCCCTTCAAGCACAAAGATACCCACTTGGTTTATCTGGTTTCCGAGAATGCTGGAAACTCAATTATCATTTTCGCACGAACCAAATCTGACACCCAGCGAGTGTCTCTTCTTCTAAGAAACCTGGGATACGGAGCGATTCCTTTGCATGGAGATCTTAACCAGACTGCCCGTTTGGGAGCTCTCAATAAGTTCAAGAGTGGATCTCGTTCAATTTTGATCGCCACAGATGTGGCTTCTCGAGGTCTGGATATTCCCTCTGTGGATCTCGTCATCAACTACGATATCCCAAGTGACTCAAAGTCATATATCCATCGAGTCGGACGTACCGCACGTGCTGGACGAGCAGGAAAGTCTGTTGCTCTGGTTTCCCAGTATGATCTGGAGCTGTACTTGCGAATCGAGGCAGCTCTGGGAAAGAAGCTGGACTCTTACCCTCTGGAAACTGAAGCTGTGATGTTGTTCTCCGAGCGAGTGGCCGAGGCGTCACGTGCTGCCGTCCAGGAGATGAAGGGTGAAGAAGGAACTAAGAAGCGAGCCAAGTTTGATAAGAAAAGACGAAGAGATGAGATGGATATTGGCGATGAATAGATAACTGTTTGAAGTAAATAATGGAAGCATTGAAAACACTATGACTATTTTATCTAGTAGTTGACACTTACAACATTTTATGCCACGACAAAATGGCGAAATGTAAAAACATGAAGGTCCAACCTACCCTGGATGGATGTGTTATTACACATTACTGAGTAAAGTAAACATGTTAATCCAGATCAATTGGCCCCTGGTAAGATGGGCGTATAGATACTAACGTTCTATTTTGGTTCTTTTTTTGATTCTTAATATTATTTTTTGGTTTTTTTGGTTTTTTGGTTTTTTCACCCCTCTCCTGAGGCAGTACATAAACCCCATAATAGCTCAGAAAACAGTGAGGATTACCCAATCCCGTTTTACACTCGTACAACAATAGCATGTATTCAAATACTATTATCACACCCCTTGCCTTAATAGACATTGTGGTATAACGATGTCTCAGATCCCCGGCATGCAGTTGGGGATACGAAAAAAATTGGACGACCTCGGAGAGGGTCGAACTCTCGATCTTACGATGGCGGCCATTTGATGTGACTAACAGTCGTACGCCTTAACCAACTTGGCCACGAAGTCCAATTGTGATTAGAAAAAGGTCAGGTTGATTTTGACATGTAAATCAATTACTTATGTCACGTGATGTTCAACGTGTTGTAAATGAAATCAGTAATTGAGATTCACGTGCACTAGGGTCAATCTGGCAAGTTTATGACTAGCCGCATTTCTTCTATATAAGCACCCCTTGGACTATGGAATACTGTCACTTCTTCGTTCGCATCTGAGCCTAACCCATACTACAACAATGTGACACGAAGAATTATCGTTCCAAAGATACCATTCTGGAATATTGCAAGTATAAACGAACCTTTTAAATGAAGGCGTGAGATTCCTCTAATGGAAGGATTGTCTAGGGCTAGCAAGGCCCAATAGGAGCTATGGTGGTGATATCTTATGTAATGGACAATTGATGTTAGCAAGAAGATCGTGCTCTGAATGATAATTATGTCATATTCTTGCCACAATATAATAAGTATATGCGGGGAAATAACATGAATTTGCAGCTGTATTATTGTTGTTGTTGTTTTTTCCCCATTATCTCATATTTACGTTAAATAATGAAAAGACAAAGTAAACAAAATTAGACTGTGTCTAATGTGTTAATTGGGAATAAAATGATGCAGTGAGATAGGTAATTAATTCATAGTGTAAGATCATAAGAACTTATTATTCCAACCAAGAAGAACTCTATGACCCAACAGGAATAAATTGAGAGTGTGAAACACCAAAATCAAATCAATAAATCAATGATTTTCTTCGGTTGGTATTTAGTTTATTTCCCAATTACTTTAAACAGGAAAAGGTAACGCCTCCTAATCAGTGTTTCTGAAACATGTTTTCTAGCATACAGGACTTGATAATACGAAAGAGATTAAGTCGATTTATGTAACAGAAAAATCTAGAAGTGTTTGTTGTCAGCAAAAATAAAAACAATTGGACGAGACCGGGTTCGAACCGGTGACCTCAAGCATGCAAAGCCCACGCGCTACCACTGTGCTACACGCCCAATGCGTGGAACACGTGATTCCACAACAACTTCCATCTGTTAGATGGCAGTGTATCCCCACCAAATTAAGATGTAGACTTACACCAATTACTTAGAATTATTTCATATTTAGGTTATAGTCAATTGAATGTATGAGAAACAAAAAATTAAGACCAGTTTTCCAGTGACAACACCAAACTAAGCACGGTCTAACTAGTAGACTTACTTCAATTACTTATTATTGTTTCATATTTATGTTATAGTCAATTGAGAAAACAAACGAGACTACTTGACATTGCGAAAAGTGGTGATAAGCATACCAAATTTGAGTTGAGTCTAGTCTTTATTTTAAGTGGATAGTTGTGATGTTGAACTGGTTTCAAGTAACGGCCCGAATACTGTAAGAAAGTGATCCGAGACTGAATGGCTGAAAGAAAGTCCATCGATACCTTGAATACCCGATCTGTGAGGGCGAGTAAAGATAAATAACAATAGAGAACATAAGTGTTTAACTGGAATTCATTGCCAATCAGGAGAAGGTGTCATAAGTGACTCCCACATAAAAAACTTCTGAATAAAGCTTCTTACCTATACTTCTATAATCATATGTCTCCAGATTACAGTTGATTTCATGAGTCTTACATAGCTACCAAATCAACTAATGGTTAACTCTTCACTTCTTATCCGTTGGCTGCAGAAGAGTGTCATTAAACACTGCTACCACCACAGGAAAGGCTCAACAGATGACGCCCCTGGATCTGAGAGTTTTATACTGGCAAACGGTGGAAACCTCAGATTCTGTTTGGCATCTACTTGAAGACAATATAAAACCTGTCTAGTGGAAGAACTGCTTTGTACCGATTAGCACTGGCATTGTCGTTGTTTTTACTTTAATCGCAAGGTGGATGTCCCTGGAAGCAAATATTGTAACTAACCTTATGTTGCAGCTCTCGCCAATATGTTGACCTGTGTACGGTTCGAAAGAATTGAGCTTCAAAGTGAGTTTCAAGAGTTACTAACTTCACACTATGCTCTGGGTTGGCACCACTTGAAAACTGAATAGATTTTATTAGTTGTATTATTAGTCATCTCTAGGAAGTATTATAGTAATCCAAAATTATATTCACAGGTTGAACAAACATATCAATAGTTTCTTACACTATTCTTTAATTGGTGCTGTACATCTTGGCCTTGGTAGCCATCTCAACGGCAGCAGAGCCCCAGTCCTCGCCGTGGTTGTGGCCATCGGGAGTAAGTCCAGCACGCTGCAGAGCCTGCTCGTCGGTAAGGCAGGTCAAAACACCGAAAATGACTGGGGTCTTTGTGGCCAGCTGGGTCTGCATCAGACCTTGGGACACAGCATCAGAAATGTACTCAAAGTGCATGGTAGAGCCCTTGATGAGTACACCAATAGAGATGACAGCATCGTACTTACCGGATTCGGCAAGCAGTCGTGTAATGTAAGGAAGCTCGTAAGATCCAGGAACGGACTCGATGAAGACATTCTCGGGCTTGACCTTGAAACCGGTCAGAGAGGCAATGGTGCCATCTAAGAGTGCCTTGATGACTTTTTCATTCCATCGAGCATGCACAATGGCAATTTTGAAGTTGGATCCGTCGTATACGGCGTCAGCAGCGCCGACTCCTTTGATAGTGCAGTCAGTCATAGTGGGGTGAGTGTGAAGAAAGTGACTAACAGATAGATTAACTTTATCTATGGTGGCGGGGTTGAAGATTAAACTGGAAAGTTAGAAGCAGAGTGAATATTAAAAGGAGTGCTATAAACGCAATTGGTATGTAATAAGAATCCTGGTAATTCAAAAATATGTTTGAAATTCATTTCACCTTCATTATTCTGGTATTGTCTTTTGTGAGGGTTAGGGCAACGTGATTACCACTACTTTATTCATCATCACAAGCTTCGTCGAGCATGAACTTTATTCATGGAGTGAGGATGGAACTTGATCAAGGGGAAATATTCCTATAAGAGAATTTTTAAAAGCTGTAAAAAATCTTGAATAAATAACGACCTTTCATGTGATTGGTCACACATGGATTCCATAGAAGAGAGTGGATAAATTTGACAAAACTTACCATTCCACTATGACATATCCCACCAATTTTGCAAGTAGAATTACCAATTGTCAAAGAAAACTTTTTACTGAACCCCTTTTATACTGCTTCATTATGTTCTCTTCATTTCCTTTACTTGAAATTTTCTGATACAACAAATTTTCCCCTTACAAGCTAACGTGCATTACGAGAAGGAGCCCTCACTCCGGAAGAATAAAACGTTCTGATTTGGGACGTCGGCAAGAAGACGGTATATAAAGCTCTGAATTCTTCATCAACAAGTAAAGCTGTGGTCACATAAGACGACTTCTAGGCGCTATATTCTGATGCACGTGAACTGCTAGCGAAAAGATCATAACTTTCTTTATTTAATAAGTTCTTTAGACATTATGTCTCATAGCAACAGTTTATTTCTATAAATAATCTTGTCTAATACATACAATGATGCCACTAGTGAAGGTGAGGATTTATTTATTTATACATCTCACCATAGGCAGACTGCAACATAATTATCCAGTACTTTAAGTGCTGCCGCACAATAATTGCCTAACTACTCAACACTTAATTCTTAAAGTAGAGCGGTAAATTACTCTTATGGTGAGATTTACTTAGGTATTGTTCAGGGCACCATAAGGTAAGTGACATTTTCCCATATTGAAAAACTAGTCCCAAAAGCTGTCTGTCTAAGGTCAACACTTCATGTAGCAAAAGAATATCCAAATTAATGTTGCTGTAGTAGAATCTAAACAGTTCAGTGCTGCTCCTGTTTTTGCACTTACACATGCAATTAAAATTGTTGACATAATTTTCAAATAGGTAATTACAACCACTATATCTGGTGGTTCATGACTTGGTGCACTCTTTGAACATAAATCTCTCCAACGGCTCAAATATTTCAACCCACATTCACCAAACCGCCTATCCCGATTAGTAATGTGGAAGTCGGTTACATCATGTAGTATCCAAAATAGTACTCTGCATGATTTGCAATATGCATACAACAAGAAAATGCCATGATTCTAAATTAGTGGAGTACTTATAACAAAAATATGAAATGATTCTAAGTTAGGAAGTTAGTTACGAGTGAAACGGTGTATAAATTACTTACGAACTAGAAATAACTTAATAACGTGTAATATGATTGTAACAACGGCTCTAAGAAAAAGGGCTGCTGTTTACTGAGTTAACAGACATTTCCTCGTTAATCTCGTGTTAATTTCGTGGCTTTGATAGGTCTAACTTCTGCAACCGTAAGTCTGCTTTTTTTGAAAGTCAAAATCGCGCCGATGGTTTAGTGGTAAAATCCATCGTTGCCATCGATGGGCCCCCGGTTCGATTCCGGGTCGGCGCAATTTGGTTACGGCCATATCCTGGTGAAAATACGGCTTCCCGTCCGATCAGCCATAGTCAAGCACCAGAGAGCCTAGTTAGTATTGTAGTGGGAGACCATACGAGAATCCTAGGTGCTGTAATCTTTTTGAATTTTTCTTGATGCCTTCACCTAAATCATCAGTCATAAATATTTCCAAGTAATTGACATACTCCGTTACAGTCTGTTATAACCGACAATGACAATGTTTATTATTTATATTTAGAGTAACTGGTAAGTTTGTAAATTTGCATACATTACAAATCTATTCATAGGCTACTTTGAAAGCGAGGGTTAGAATCGCTCTTTTCTCATTATATGTTTAGTTAGTTTCGAAATTCTTGAAGCTAGAGCAAATATTCAACTGGTAATATCCAGAGAGCTGCAACGGAAAACCAACCCTCATTGAAATTTGATTGTTTAGGGTGCGGAATGTCAGACAACCCAGTAATACTATGGAAGTTTCATAAAGAGTTTCTATTAGCAGAGCGTTTCATTTAGTTGCTTTTGTTGATTCTGCAAGAATGAAATGTGACTCCTAAAATATTCATAGTGATTGGTAATGCTAGAAAGGGATTTTGGTAAATTTCTCATTTCTCTACCAGTTTATTTTTAAAGGTTGCTACAAAAAAAAGCCCTATACCCTCAATGAGGGATGGCCAGATTGATAATAATTAATAACATACTACATGCAATATAATACTCTGATTTTCTGCTTCACATCAAAACCATGGGGCATGGCTTTATGAAAGCGGAGATAAGTTTTTGTTATCAGCCAGAATACTTCTGTGATACTGTCGCAGGGCAGGGAAACAAACCATGCATGTCTACAGTGAGCAACAGGTTTGATTTATCGTCTTTTAGGACCTAAGCCAAAGTGAATCCAACTAATTTAGGAGAGATTATCGCTATTGGTAGCGTAAGATACTCACAGACACGAGAGTTCCTGACGTTTGTTAAACATGAGAGTCTTTTCATCATTGCTCAACAATTCGGCTCCAAAGTGTACACCACCAGACACTCAACTTCAAGTCCTGTTGACCTTGGAATTAACAATACAAACCCATCACCCCATTAGGAGGAACTCTAACTGCGAATAACCAGTTTCCACCCTTTTATGCTGTTACACTAGCTAGATCAATGGCTATCTAGGTTATTAAAAGCATGGCGATATCATAAATGAATTACGATTGAATCCAATGTGATTCGACTTTGCTACTTCTGTTCTTTAATTGCTTTTTTCTTGACACATGTGCAATTCTCAGCTATGGTTGTTAATCATTTTTCAAAACGATTGCGCCAATACTGAAGAAATGATACTTGTGCTTTTTAGCGAATTGGTTACCAAGCTTGTCTGATAACAGCGATAGCTGAGAACCAAAATCTGACGCCATACGTACTTTAATTGAGTAGCCAACTCCGTCATATCTTTGAGGAGGTAACAAAGCAGCAGTATACAATTCTTGGTGATCGACGTCCTTACAATAGATTTTTTTGAACAAAGGGGAAGTCTAGTTGTAATGGTTGCTAAATAATCACGTGAACCTGGTCGAACAAATTCTTATTCTTTTTCATTAGGTTAGACTCTACAAAGCCTTTATTGTTTTCATGTGTGACTAGCATTGTGACGCTTTCTAATGATGAGAGGGACAATGAGGCTTTGAAACTAATCTTTAACACCTTTGTACTGCTATATTGTAGATTACTGCAAGTGGGGAAACACTGCTGTAGCCGAACACTGCTGTTCTAAACGACACAGAACCCATGAATCACACGACAGCACGCTTCATCACGAGTTCAACCAAATCTTGTTTCCTCCAAAACTCTAAGCATATTAAAGTTTCTGGGCGACGCGTGACATAGCAAGGCACATGTAGATAATGGACAGTGCATTAACTGTATGTGGCACCTTTTACTATGGTTACAAAATTATGAGAAGATCCACTTTCATCTGTTTGAAAGCTGTGAAACTCCGTAGAAAATGTGTTCTTTCAACATGTCCAAATTGGTTTCAAAAACTTAAAACGCGTAAACCCCCTTGCTTCCCAATTGGGAACCAGAGCCAAAATTTTCAGTTCAGGTGAGACGACTGCACGAGTCGTACCGAAAAGCTGAAATACAGATCTTAAAATAAGACTCTCGAGAGAGTTGCCTGCTTTTATCATCAGATGATGACTTACATTTGCCCCCTTTTCTGGCCAGAAATGTACCACTATTTCAACTGACATTTCTGGCGTATAACATCTGCAAGATTTGCATTGGGCATAATGACGACTGCAGTTGATGATGCTTTTGGTAACATGTGTACTTCGGACGATTGGCTCAATTCCTGCTTCATGCACTGGTCACAGTTTAATGTCGTCTGTTCACCCACAAGCAATCTGAAAAACTAGAGACAGAAAACCCAAACTTTAACTAACTTTAGTCCATTTTTTTTCGTGGTGATAAGAAGGCAATGATAAAAAAGCGAACACGGCGATTGGAGACGCAAAAACAAATTTGGGCGCCAATTTCGTCGCGGTATTAGGTCACCACCACTGTTTTTCGCTCCTTTCTTTCTATCTCTTTGTTTAATTATGTAATGATAGCTAAAAAGTGTATCAACGGCAGCAACGCGGCAAGAATAATATTAGTGACCTCAGTGAGCACAGAAAAAACAACAACTAAGGAACAGCATATTACCTGTGTTGTTTGTGGCTGTACCATAACCAACTTACCTGATACTCTGTGGCATTTCTCTAATTTGTAGCCCCCTTGTTGGTCCACATTAAGCTCCTCGCGCGTCTACCTTAAACTCTTGGCCACTTAGACCTTGCAACTCAACTGGTTGACCCACCACCATACACCACAACTGAACTGCCCATGAACGCAGTGCACTACCACCCCCATCTTTCCCACGGGGGCCACCATAACCACACGGACATGCCGCCTCCTTCGTCCAACGGCGGCCCTGTTCAGGACCCCCAAATGTTTGTTGCTGCTCCTCCCATGGTCCCCTCTAAGGCCCAAGTCCATGCGCATCAACAAGCGATTGCCCAGGCCCAGGCTGCTGCTCAGGTGGTGGCAAATGCCATGGCCCGGGGTGATAAGCAGTTTTCTCGACCAGGCGTTCATGGCCGGAGCCAAAGTTTGAGTCAGGTACCTCAGTTGAATGGCCAGAGCCATGTCCAGATGAACTCTCATCCAACACAACTTCAGGCCCAGCTCCAGACACAGAGTCATGGTCTGTCGACACAGAACAACACCCTTCAGCCACAGAGCCATGCTCCTCAAACACAAAACCTCCCACTGCAAACACAAAACCTCCCTCTCCATAATCAAAGCCAACCCCATTTGCACATGTCTCCAACGCACGCCATGTCGCCGACTCACGCTATGTCCCCCACTCATGCCATGTCTCCAACACAAAACGACATTTCGCACGCTGCAGAAAAGGTGCTGCAACGCGCTGAAATCTCCCGTATGACCCGTAACCTCAAATCCCGGCTTAAGCTTGCCACGTTCAAGACTAAGCGAGGATGGGAAAACCTCACCATTGACACCATTGAGCCTCGTGTCGATGAAGAAATCAAACCGCTATCCCCTTCAACTAGCGCTGCAGGCAGTACTAGTGCCTCTAGGTCCATGTATATGACCACATCAGACCAGTTAACGTCCCCCACACTTCAACAGGCGTTCCACCCACTTTCCACGACCCCGCAGTACCCTGCCAGAAATTATCCTGGAAGCGTTCATCGCCAACGAGGTGGGGCCGCCCACTCTCCCATGGCTCACTCGCCAGTCGGTCATTACGACCTTGGCTCACCCAAGGCCAAATTTGACCCTTATCCTATGCTAACCAAAGTTCCCAACACTACTCGAAAACGAGCCCGAACCATCACTAACGGCTCCGGTCCGTCAGTGTCCCCTCGTCTGCACTACTCCAAGTCGTTCCAACAACTGCCCTATACCACCGTTAACCACCAGCAACATCCCCAGGGTCTGCAGATGCAGCAGCATTTTTTTAACGGCCAACAACAGCATCAAATGGGATTCCCCCAAGCACAACCCATGGTGAAGTCACAATCCATGGGTGCACTGAGCCAGGAGATGCGACTGTCGCAAGATGAAATCATGGAAATCGACAACGAGGTGGATAATAGAGAGCGGTTATGGAAACAGCAACAACAACGCCAACGCCAACAGCAACAACAAGAACAACAAGAACGTAACAATGAGGAATCTTCATCATTAGCCTCCAACTCCATGAGCAGCTCTTCTGGTGGCTCCATGTCTGCTCCCTCTTTGGAACCTCCTCGAACTCCACCTCAGAAACCTCGTAAGTTGGGAGTGGCAGCAAGAGACAATGATGAAGGTGCCAACCTACTTATGTATCTGGCAACCTCCCCATCACCTGCCCAGAGATCGTCTTCTCAGCAGCAATGGGGAGCACCTGGAGGTACTCCTGTTCAATCATCGTCTTTGACAGCTGCCCCTCAGACTCCATCACAGAACTTCAACTTTAATGATTATCTTCACCTGATGACGCCGTCTCCAGCTCAGACGGCCCAGTCTCCATACCACAGCGAAAGGACTCCATCCACACCCAACCGGCTCCGACTCGGCCAAATCCCACGATCCGCCAGACGCAGACTAAACTTCGACAAGATTCCTGCATCACCTACTTCAAGTGAACGTGATAGCCGCTGATCTGGCTTTTTATATATTGACAATACTAGACTTAATTTGTTGTAATGTAGCCAGAAGACATCTGGTATACATTCCTGCATGTACTTGGTGGATGATTGTTTTGTATTTCTAGAGTGACCGGAGGAAACCAGCCGTTTGGTCATCCCATTAGTGACATAGCCAATTATCACATTTAACAGAGATCTCATCTTCCAAGTGTGAGGGACTCTCTAGAGAGACGACTGCAAGAACAACAAAGCTATTATTATAGAAAAGTAAGTCAGCCACCTAGAATTAACGGAGCAGGATTTTTAACAGTATTTTTTCTTTTCTTTTCCCACCTAACGTCAGTTTTATATTGTTGTGTTATCTTCTTTTTTTTCCTTGCATTTTTTAAGTTATTCATTGCCTTAGTAAGTGTCACCGCCTAGCTACTCTCATGCACACTTTGATACTCTCCCCAACCTTATCACATTTTTTTTTCTGCAGACCATCAAACCTCACCACCATGAGCCAAATTAAGACTGTGACGGTAGAGAAGCCGGTACCTGTGACCTACGATCTAGGTAACCTGGCAGTTTTCGACACAAACCCCGTTGGCGTGGATCTCAACGATCTGGGTCTTGACGGGCAAGCAAGAGAAGAAGCTCTTCAGGCTGTTTCTCGAGACAACGCCCAGTTGCTCATCAACCAGCTACTGTCACAACCTATTAAGAACACCACTGACTCTAACGCCTCTAGTGGCAACCAGAACTCGACCATGTCGCTGATCATGCTTCCACAGCCCTCTACACGGCTTCCCAGAGAGAAGCCCATCCCCAAGGCCAAGCCCATGACCAAGTGGCAGGAGTTTGCGCTCAAGAAGGGCATCAAGTCTAAGGCAAAGGATGGAAAGTTGGTTTACGACGAGGCCACCGGCAAGTGGGTACCCAAGTGGGGCTTTAACGGAAAGAACAAGGAGCTTGATAACCAATGGTGTGTGGAGGTGGATGACGGAAAGGGGTCCAAGAAGAACCAGGAGGATGTGATGCTAGACCCTCGAGCACTGGATCGAGCCACACGAAAGAAGCTTGTCAAGAAGAACCAGAAACAGCAGGAACGAAACTTCAAGCGGGGAATTTCCAAGTAGGGAATTATGTAATCTATAATAGACGGTGGGTTAATAATAAACAATTTTGTCTTGTATAAAAAATAAAAAAGCTCTAGTTGTTCATGACCTCGCAAAGCAAAGAAAAAGATTTTCTTGAATTAATCAGGCTACGAATCAACCTCTAAATTAACAATAAATAATCTACAGCTTTATATCATTCTCCATGGGCTTTTGGAAATACTCCTCAGATAGACCGACAATTGTTACTGAGTCATCCATTTCTGATGATGCTGAAGGAGGAGACTGCGGCTCCACCTGGCTCACTGTTGATGCCATGGAAGTGCATTTAATCTGACGGTTAGTAGGAGAGTCGTCTCCACAGTATACGACTCCGTTGATCTGTTCATCGAATGACTCTTCAGACACGTTCTCGTGAGAGTATATTCTTGATGGGAAAAGTCCAGGAGGATAAGTTGGTTTGACAACTTCAATGGGTTCGTAACTGTAAACCCCATTGCCTTCCATTCCACACCAGATTTCGGGGGTATTCTTCACAAGCATTTCAACTACCGCAGGGCTAACTCTAAGACAAGGACCTAGAATCTGAGCCAACGACGAAAGAGTCATTTTATTCGTCTCATGGTGGTTAGAAACGTCCTGTATATGAATGCAGAGTGTTCGCAGAACAACAATAGCCTGTTTGGATAACGTTGCAAGTTCATGTTTGAGTACCGAAACTAGAACCTTTGTATGAGGTTCATGGTACAGTCTTACAACGGGAAAGAGATCGTCTGGGAGCTGCCTGAGGAATCCCTTTAAGAAACAGGCAAATGTATGCACACAATATTCACTCAAATCACATAAAGGACCGCTATCTGTGAAACTTCGACGTAGATGTTCCACTGTCTGAGCACTAGCTTCCACCTTGTAAAGACCGACTTGGGTTAGATGTTTGCTAATTTCCTGGATACATCGGAACACAATTAGTGGAAGGTACTCCAGATCAGGGGTAACACATATTTGCTGAACCGCTTTTTTGTCCTCCACGGTTTTGCATCCATAGTCATATTTTCGACGATAGGGACCGTCCATTGTGGTTAGTCTGACAAGAGGGATTCCAGAAAAGTAGTAACTGTGAGAAGATCGTATAGAGGAAGCCGAAACAGTGGACGATCTTCTTGAGGAGTTAGGGATTCTAGCTGAGACGGTACTAGTGCTCGACCTGCGAGACATCATTGATGTTTTCGAAAGTCTTCGAGACACCTGGTCTTTGTTCTCTGCCTGTTCTTCGGACTTATGTTTTTGTTTATCATCTTTTATGATGTTCCCTTCTCCTAAGAGAAAAAGGAGCTCCTGACGAGCCTTCTCTTTCTGCACTTCATCCTGAATCACCTTGTCATCTCGTTTAAAACAGTCGTCAATTTTCACAGGATCCATGGGCACGGAAATGGACTGCTGGCTTAAATCGTTTAGCTCCCGCTTGCTAAACATCCGATTGAGCGAGAACCGTTTGGACTTTCTTCTTGAAGGAGCTGAAGATGATAAAACCATCGTCACGGGCTGGGTTGACATGGGTTCGACGTTGTCAGTATACTTGTGCTCGAACCGGCGCTTGTCGGGAGGAACGGTGGTGATTATCATCGTTGCACGCCTTTATGACAGACAGGAGAGATTATGTTAACATGATGGCTTGCCGGATGCGGTGCATTTGGGTGCGTCGTGATGCCACTATGTTTCAAACAGGAGACAAGGAGGAAACTAAACTATGATCACATGTGAAAACAACTTTACCACTTCGGGAAGTAAGACGGTATAGAGTGGAATGTTTCTGGGCAGTACAAGGCCGTCTATTGCATCTCCTTTCCTCAACCCCCCTCAATCAATGACGGTTACAATTGGTAATTGTCTCACAGTCGAGACCCTGTCCATTAGCTTAAAACTTTCATTTCGTACCTGAGAGTGTCGATCTCCATATCCGGTAATTAGATATGTCAACAACAAGAGACAGCATCAATGGCTCATTCTCTCTTCTTCTCACATTCCCTGACCTTTCACTGTTAAGGATCATCTTCTACTGATCACTGGTGCCCCCAATTTCCACACCTCCAATCTTACTTACCCCTTAGATAATTTCAGTATAAAGTTAGTGATAACCTTGTTCCTGGCTCGAAAAGGGACCCACAAGCTAATTGTATTAGGGTAACTTTGCTATTTCTAACTGTGTTGATGGGTCAAAGGTAATGAAAAACAAATGCATTGACAATAAGTCCGAATGAGAAGTCTTAATGCGTATAAAGTAGTTCTGCCTGAAAGAAAAAATAATCTTCGCCCTCAGAAATAATTTCACTGATAATATAAGCTTCTACCCCACTTGCTAATTTAAGATTTGGCATTATTAAAGTTCAATAAGAAGCCGTAATAGGAGGTTGCAGCTAGGACAAATTCCGAGATAACAAGAGAGTGTGGAAGCAATCCCTTACAAGATCAATTTGTTTCCTCATCTAACTTAAATACAATGTTCAATCGACTATGAGGTTTGCTATTGACGTTTAGAGTTGCAGTCATAGTCAACTAATGTTGAAATTAATGCTCAACACCCAGTCTTTGTTTTCATTATTTGAACAATCTCAATTGTTTATGTACAGTGCATTCATGATCTGAGAACCTACCTCTGATATTTCAACAAGTTTGATCCAGGTTTGAGTTTGTTAAAGCTACTTAAGCTTCACTGATAATGAGGCAATTCGCATCGAACTAGGATTGAGGGTTTATTTCTACTTCGATATCTTCTGCGCCATCTCTGAAGATAAATAGCTATCTTAATACTCGCTACTAGTGGAAACAATCTCGTCTTCCTTCCATCAACATATTGTTTCTGAAAAGGGGTGGAGATAAATCGTCGTTAGCTAGCGTGCATGCCAGACAAGTTCTAGACTGACAAGGGTGAGTATTAATCTTGAAACTAATGCGATTTGATATCTGATTTTAAACTAGTTGATCCTAACAGCCATTCCGAGAGCTGTTAACAAAACCAAACTCCTATTCATGCATTCAAATAACTTAACTAAATAATTCACAGATCAGTGTCGCCTAGTCACATCTGGATGGACTCAGGGCTAAGACTTGTCGTCGACTGACTTATTACAGTCGCAAGCGCTTGCACATTTGCATGTCTCACATTTGCAAGGAGAACATTTGCAGGTCTTGGAGGCGCAAGCACAGTTTGTGCAAGGCTTGGTGCAGTGACATTTGGAAGAGCAGGCCATTGGTTGGTGTTTAGTGGACTTGAGATTAGTTTGTTTTTGAAGATAAAAGTTTGAACTAGGCTACCCTCCACAGCTTTATATGTTTTTCTCGATTTTTCGCCTTGGCTGCTTTCCATCCTCAAACTTTAAACTTAAATAAACTTTAATGGTACACTAGACAAAGATTTAATCAAATCAAGCACAGTAAATTGATCCGTAGTGTTATATCAGTGCTAATAACACCGAAAAAAAATTGCCGGGAAAGATCAAATAAAAAAAAGGTGGTGAAATTGCTGTATCAAGGCTATTGATAAAGGAGATTGGCGGGGAAGTATAGTGGGTCATGTGGAGTTATATGTTTAACTTTTAGAACTCAAATAACCCACCAATGGCGCACAATAGTGTCTCTCGCAAGTGACACAGAGGGCTTTTAGATAAATATCAAGAATTCTCATTTCGCCGTTAAATGTTTTCATGTCTTCTCTGTTTATGCTTATTTAGCTTGTTCGCTGGTGCCAGGCTCCGACACTCTTCAGTCGTCAATCACCAGGGCACATGCATTATCCATGCATTACCTACCAACAACTTTTACCAGCATATACATACCTCATGTATGAGTTGTGCAATGTTCCGTTTCTAGAATCTTTCTGAATCCTTCTCAACCTTTCTTTGTCGTGTTCCCTTTCTTCTCTTTCCAGATAATCTGTTTCGCAATTTTTATGTTGTCCATTTGACCTCCCTTCGATTAATGTTTTGGTTTCTCTCTTTGTTTGAATCACTAGTGGTCCCATGATCAGAAAATAGGTTCAATCGCCGGACCAATTAACGTCAATGCCACCTAACAAGCTTCACTTGCACAAGCGTACTTGATGAATCATATTATCTTAGATCCCCACCATGATTTGACTCCTACTATTGTTTTCTTCTCTCAAACGTTTTCTTCTCCTTACTCCTCATCTGAGACAATTAGCTCCTCTCTGGTGGACTGCCCTTCTTCTAGGCAAGAAGTGTGCAAACAGTTAAGCCACTGTCTGCGATTAGCGGCATTTTCTCCACTACTTGGTGGTTCTGATTCTGTTTTGGCTAACTGGGTGCCCAATGTCACCGGTTTAGTATTAGTCAATTTCAGACCAAAGTTTGAGAACTTATCCCTAAGAAGTCGAAAAAAGATAATTGAACGAATCAAACTTTTGATCCAACTCCTAATGCCCTGGAAGATTCGGTTATTATATTTCTGTGATTCTAAACTGTATTTTCATTGAATTGAAAGTGAAGGTTAACGCCTTACTTAACTTTAACAGAGCATCACATATCACATTCAACACAAGACATGTGGGCAAAAACCATCTCGTTTGGAGTCAATGAAGCTTCCAGAAATGGGTTCAAAGAGGCTGAAGCCGTGACTATAAATTCAAATGACACGCAACAGAAAGTTCTCAATGATATTTTACTGGCCAGCAACAGCTTAAGACAAAAGGCAGAGGAGACGCATCTAGTTCTCAGCCAGTCGACTCCGCGAATCACAGGGTCGCTTGAGAAAGCAGTTGGAGGGCTGTCTACTGCGGGGAAGTAAGTCGTCGTATCCAGAGAGAGACTTCCGGGTCTGGTGGCTGCTGAGCGGTGGTGAGCACTCTCTACAGCGCGTGAAAGTTCAGTTGGTTTATATCTATGATTGCAAATGGTTGGAAAAAGCTGTACGCAATTCCAATGTTTGGTTACGTGGGTATTAACTGACCAATATCATCATACATGCAGAAACTACTCACCTGGTCTAACTGGAGTAAGAACGTGAACCCAACAATGACTATGGCTCCTGCAAAATTCGGATTTTTATTGCTTACGAGGTTACTTTTACATTACTTGTGGGTTAGCAATCTTCCACAGGCTCTAGGTCTGATGTTACCATATAACAGGTTATGTGTATGCTGTGGTTCTTGAATCTATTTGGTCACATTCCTATAGAAAACATGAAGGGGCACGTTCAGTTTTAATCAATTGAGAATAATCTTAGCTGAAGTATTTATTATATGGGTATATCTATCGACGTCAACAAAGTTCAATGAAGGTTCAGTTGTCTCAGATCTTTAAAAACACTACAATAAGTCAGGGTCATTAAAATCAAGAATATTTTACTATTTTGGCGACTATTGTCAGACTAACCAGGAGGAAGCTGGGTGTGGTCAACGACCTCCTCAGCCTTGACGGCCTCGTCCTCCTCAGCGGTCTCGAGAGGGGTTCGAGGAAGAGCCATCATACCGGATCGGGCGACCTCAAGAACACCGAAGGGCTTGAGAAGATGCAGGAAAGATGAGACTCGCTCGGGCTTGGCGCTGAGCTCAACAATGACATTTCGGTCAGAGATGTCAAGAATCTTGCCGCCAAACTGGTGGGCCAGCTTAGTGACAGCGTCCAGGTACTCGTGCTTGTGTCGCAGGGCCTGGGAGGCAGCGATCTTGGAGGGGTGGAAGTCAGTCTCAATCTCGGCATTCTCGAACTCGTGGCCATGGTGGGTCAGCAGATCCTGGAAGTACTCGGGGCCGAGAATTGACACTCGGGCAAGAAGCAACTCTCGTCGAATGATGGAGGCGTTGGAGTAGTCCAGCACAGCCCACACGGGGACGAGGTCCTCAATTTGTCGTCGGGCCTGCTCGATAACGGCATCCTGGCCTCGCAGAACAATGGTCATTCGAGACAGATCAGCGACCTCGGTGTTGCAAACAACCAGAGAGTCAATGTTGAAGCCTCGAGATGCAAGGGTGCCTGCCACTCGAGACAGCACACCGGGCTCGTTCTGAACAAGACAGTTGAGCACATGAGCCTTGATGGGAGCCTTGGAGGGCATGGGAGTCTCGTACAGGATCGAGGAGACAGCGGTGTTAGCGTTCCATGCGGGAGTCTCGATTACAGGCAGCTTGGGCTGGGATCTATTTCGGTGCAGGGTCTTGTACGCCAGGGCGGAGATGGACGAGTGTCGCACCCCGGCCGGCTTGAGAACCGGTTCCACCAGACGTTTGGTTAGCATGGTGTTGTGGGGAAAGAAAAAACCCTAGTGGGGAGAAATGTGCCCTCTTGGTTAGAGTCATGAACCTTATTGAAAATAAGGTGGGGTCTGTGTTTTTGGGGTGAACACAGTCTATAAGTAGCAGAATGTGGTTGGGAGGAGTCGTAGGTATATATACTTGAGACAATGTTTTTGTGTCATCTGTAGTTGTGTTTGATTGCTTGTGTTTTGTCGATATCTGCATTTTTGTGAGGTGGTTGTTCAGCTGTAAACTGTGGACGCCGATAACGGCGGTGGTGCTGGAACAATGACAAAGGGTATAGGCGGGTATTGAAAGAAGAGTGGACGGGTGAAACAGTTGAAAGTATGGATATAATCAATATATAAGCAGTTATTGGCCGAGTAACATGAGAGATCACGAATAGAGCTCGTAATGTTAAATAACGGGTAATGCAGTTTATGCAGGGAAGTTGTACAACCTGGAGGTAAGGTTTGGGGAGTTTCCACCAAGATCATGATTGGCTGATTGATATCAAGACCTTGACATCCCAGCAGGTTTGATAAGGTCGATTTATAAAGCAGACCATAATTTCGCTGGCCTTGAACTACTTGTTTAGAATCTGGTCACAATTATAATTAAACGAGCTTGAGTATCAGACACAGAAGTTACATCTCCAGCTCATGAGTTTCTTTAGTTTAAAACGACTTGAGATTTTCTCTACGTATGTTTCTAAATTGGCATGAAATAGCCTCTTTCTCCGTATTGCAATATCAATCCAATAGGAGTACTAGTGCTGACACAACTGTACGCTGATAAAGAATCTGTCAGGAAGAAACTTTACCCACCTACAGAATGGTGGGAAATCCTGAATTTCATTTAGCCAATATGAGCGTACTTCGCCAGATGGAACATATAATCTTCATAGCATCTGTAAAGACCGACTAATTATACCAGGTGTATCTCACCTAGCTTCATGAACCAATTTCATGTTTAGTGGTTCAGTATATTCTTGTACAGACTAAATCAAACATGAAAAACTGTTAATTTTTCCCAAATATCATTTGAGGTGTGTGACCTACTCTGTTGTTACGAACAGGTTTCAAGTTCTAAAGAAGCTGTTTCAAATGGAACAGGAGCTGTAGTTTGGCTACTTCTTTTCACGCTAATGAAAACACCTGAGAGGATGGATTGATCTTATCTGAGTGATTCGGTTAGGTCAGCACTGATTAGCTTGGGCTAGATCGACTCTTGAAGAATTAAGGTCTTTAGCGTTTCTATTTCCAGTGCCAAACTAAACTTGGACTGACCAGTAGCACTTATTGTGTGAGAGAAGCATGGATTTAACCAGAAACTACAACTGTCTTAGGTTAATTTCAAACTTCCTAAGAGCTAATAAATAGCTCATTCATGGCCACCCACAGTGGAACGAGTTGTTGGGAGGCAGCCTCATGGTTATGCTCCTGGTCTTCGGAGTGTAATCAGTTGGATTGAAATGTTAAAGTTGTTCAATAGATTTGCTATGAATGAGGAACTCCTGGGCCTCATTTCCTTACTGCTCAGCAAAAGCAACAACAGCCCTTTTTTTTGTCAACGACAATAATTGGCTGAAGTTTGAAATGCCCATACCATTAATTCCCTTACTGGTCAGCCGCAACAACTAGCACCAGTACCCTGCTTGGTCAACCACGACAAAGTAGGCAATGACGCAAACAAAGCAATAGGTTTATAATGCCACAGGCTGATCAGACATTTTGCGGAAGCTCCGGACGGAATTCCGCGTCTCTCTAGTTTGTGGGGTTATCATCAAGGATGTCGTTATGTTTCATAGGTGGGATCTCCGTCAACTGCATTGTTGATCTCAACGTTGATTACCATCACCTCGCGGTCAAAAGGAGACGGCTCCCATTTTGTAAGACGTGGTGTATGTTTTCTAAAAGTTGTCACTGAACGAGTCATTAGTATTCTATATTTCTGTAGTATTTTATTATCATCACCAATATGACTCCAATTGAGCCAATACTGTACAGAAGATCAGAGTTTGCCATCCGACAATTTTGCGGGATGCGAGATCCTACAACCAACATAGTCCGCCCTATGGTGGGTGGGTCATCTAAGTAAAGTTGCTTTCTCCGGATAGGGCTATTGCAAAATTGCCACAGCAACTAGTTAAACATTCCAAACTTGCAGATAATCAAGGAAGGAAAAGTAGATCTGTTGTTTGCTGCCTCACTTCATTTGGCTGCTATTCAGTCTTTGCAACCTTCAGTAGGTTTGTACAGTCCATGTACTCTCTGTTTCTACGGATTTCCAAGAATACTGAGTCACTGATCGAGTATCAGCTCTTTAATGTCACGCTACACCTCACAAGTATAGTTTTAGCCTTCGTGCCCTGATTTTGTTTCCCTGAATGTCCGATCCGTGTTGTCAGGTGGATTAAACCTTATCGATAAAATGAAAATACGGACAAACCTATGAGAAAAAACCGTCGGCTTAGTCAAGGAAGTGAAGGAAGTATGATATTGGCATACGCTTTCATTGTTTAAAAATTTTGCTATAAAATTGCTTATAATTATATTATTAATATCACCTACACGTGCACAAAAGTCTTAGTTATCGTTTTAGAATTAAGATTATACATGTGCATTACATGTGCTTGGTACTATTAATTTCAGCAAAGTACGGCAATCTTGTCAAGGGGGTATAATGAAACATGACCAAGTATAGAGCCCGCATAAACTAGTCAAGAGTGGCATTTACTACCATATAAATCTAGTATTCACCTTCAAAAAGACCTTATTGCAGAGAAACTCCGAAAGACAGGGGAAAGCAAAGCAATCAAGATCTACGATAAAGTTACAGTCCTTGTTTCCAAACCCTATTTAGAATTTGAATCATGCATTGTGTTTTGTGATACCTTTGTTCATGATTGGTTCGATTGTTCCTTTTTTTAGCTTTTCCCTCTTGATTAAAATGAAGGTTTGTCAAGTGCATCCATGGCAAACTACATATATAAGTCTCATGGGCATCGGCACGGCGCCCCACACCCAACTTTTTGAACGCTGGCATACTGTCAGGCCCCTACTAACAACAAAACACTGACTTACGACTGCTCGGCCTTTGCTGGCCTAGGATAAACGTTTTCTATTTCATTCCCCTCAGCGCGACAACTACGCGCAACTTTATAAGACTATGTCTCACAGAAATCATAGCAGGTCGTTTCGACAAGGGCACACGTCGTCAATAGCCTCAGATGAAAGAGACAGTCGGCCACGACGATTACGTGAAAGAAGTCATCGACATCGTGAACTATCACCTTATAGCACATATCGAAAGCAATATGGAAACCGCTCGAATTGGCAATCTGATAGCTGCGCCATTGCCGAAGATAGTGACCCAACGCCCCAACGTGACTCTTACAGCTCACGAAACAATATTCGACGCTATTCGGATCCATCACGCTTGGAAGCTAGTCGATCTATTTACTCGCCTCCTATCCACAGCAGAGACAGAGAAAGGGATCCACCACGAACGCCAGCCATGGCTCAGTCCAAGGAGCTTGAAGTTATAGACCCTGTATCCAAAGCATCGTCGGTCGCCGCTCAAATTAACGCCAAGCTTTTAGCTCGGGACCTGGTTTTCAGGAACCAACAGCAACAGCAACAGCAACTGGATGAAGAGGACCAGGAGTCACGAGATTATAGCTCATCTTCATCTGCCAGCAAAATGTCATTGGTGTCAGCAGGTTCGGAAGATACTGGTTACGATTCGCCTCAGCCAGTTCCATCCCAAAACACCTTAGCTCCTGTGTGTGTGATGGATCCTGATTCAGTGGAACCTACATCTGCTACTCCAGCATCTGCGTCTACATCATCAAACAGAACCCACTACACCCGTGATGTCGACATCAATCAGTACCGTAGCAAGCATTTGCTGACGAAATCCTCGACCCAGGCTGAAATCCAAGCTGAAACAGGCTGCTCAGTGACTTCCCGTGGCCGATTCATGTACGACGGAGATTCGACAGGTGGAGATAAGCCGCTGCATCTTCATTTGGAAGGCCCATCTACTGAGTCCATTTCCGCAGCAGTGAACAAAATCCAGGCCATTATGCATCAAGACATGGAAAACGATCACTTCCATCGCAATCAGGGCATGTATGTCCGCAGCGTGACTGTGATTGATAACTCAGGGCTAACGCCGTTCCAACTGCGAGGATTAGTTGTTGGACCCCAGGGCGAAAATATCAAACATATCCAACAGGCCTCGGGGTGTCGTATTCAAATTAAGGGTATCGGGTCTCGGTATCTCGAAGGAGATACTGAAGAACAGGTACCTTTGTACGTGCATGTATCTGGTCACGACAAAATCTCAGTTGATATTGCTGAGCATCTGATTCTGGATCTCATGAGGGTGGTTGAGTCCAGTGCGCACAAACGATATCGCATGAACTCGAGGAGATAATGTATCTGAACAAATCAATTTGTTGGTGCTTTCTCCTCAGTTGGATAATACTCTGGTTTATCAACCTAATTTATTTATTTTGCTATTTTTTTGATTGTTTTTCTTTTTCCTTCCTTTTTCTTTTCCTTTGTGATTCCTTTTTTTTTTTACTCATGCCATGTTCTAAACATGTCATTTGGAAGTTTTTTAACCAGTTTGTTTCTTCTACATGATTCACGACTTCCTCTCTCACCACCAACCCCAATCTTTTCTAGATTATTTACAACATCGATTCTTTTCTCTACTCTCTGAGTCGCGTGATCCGTCTTTGTCGTATCCCTCGCTTAATACTAACTTTTTTTCTTTCTCGATCTCGCCCCTGACCTACCCTCTCGCATTCACCC